>VWZP01005606.1:0-148096 GCA_013396995.1 Dicaeum eximium
GAAGGAGGGAAAGAAAAAAAAATGCAGGAGCAGACGTAAGTGGGTGTCCCTTCCCACCCCCCACTCCCCTTGCCCGCCTCCCATCCCGCCCTCCGGCTCTTCGCAAATCCGGCAGCTCCAGGGCAGCCTGTTCCCTGTTCCCACTGCCGCACACTACTCAGTGCCCCCCGATCCCGCACTTCTCTCCCCACCCGGTATTGTTTCCCCCACCTCCCACTGATTCCCTCCGCATCCTCTCCTCCCCCTCCGTTCTCCGCAGCCCTCCGTCCATGGCACCTAGGTCCAGACCAGGAGCACCCCTGGCAAAGGGACTATCCTTCGTCCTAAGAAAAAAGGCTGGGTCTTGCGTGGGTGAGCAGTTACCTGGGCAAGCATGGCTCATGTCTACGCAGCTGCTGTAACCCTCTCCTGTCACTGCACCAAGTGCATTGCCCACCTCACAGCGCTGGCACCAGGCGTGGCACCGACAGACAAGGCACAAAACATTCGATCCTATGCACACAGCACTGTCCATGCCTCCTACCACCACACAGCTCCATGCTCCCTACCTTGTCCTGTCCCACAATCATCACCACTAGATATCACTCATGAGCAGCTCTGCCCCTCTCCACATACTCTGTCCTAAAAGATACTCCCCCCATCATATTCTTACACCCCAGCACATATTTTGCCTCTGTCCGTCACATCCAAGAGTGAGTGCCCAATTTGCACACTGCAGCTTGACACAACAATTTACACCACAGTGGTGCCAAGACCCTCCCATGCTGTCCATACCTCTGTCCCCACACATCTGCTTCCAATCATAGGATCACTTCAAGCTCAACCACCACATGCTGCCTCACCAGTGTTACAACCTCCCTCTTAATATTGTACTTGAAACATATGCATATCCCTGATAGGGCTGTATCTACACCAGGGGAGGCTGCAAACCCTCCTGAGCCTGTACAGTGACACAAACCATTGGCACCATCCCCATTCATGTGCTGCATATGTGTAGCTGTCACTACATAACTTCTGTGCTGTATGCACCGACCACTTCTATACATTGATCTATACTGTGCTGTTTTTCACATACACCCTGGTTCTAGATGAACCCATATACACCAGTAGTTCCTCCTACTGTCATCTCTAGGTAGACACTGACACCTTAAACACCTCATCCACACCACCAGTTCTAAACACACATGAACATCTTCAGATAGTCCTACTACTGCCTCTCTGTTCTCTAGCAAGCAAACTTTTCTTTAGAAAGAAGAGCATGACCTTCCCATACACCTCTCCTGCTGGGAAATATGTCTCTTCTCCTTATATATGATTGCTCTGAGTATACAATCTGTCCTTGCATGCTTGTACATAATCACTAAATCAATTTTCATATACCACCACCACCATTCTGTATATACCACCTGACCATTCTGTATTAACATATGTGGTTATTCACTAGTGTGATTAAATGTGCAAGTGTGACCCTCACACTTGCTCACTGCATCAACATTCCCCCAGCACAGGCATACACACAAAGTACTCAGTAAATGCTTATTTATTCTGTTGGCTGTAGCCCCCCACCTGTGTGAGCAAAGCACACCTGTATGGTAATGACCTGTCTCTTCACATAAACTGCTGCCTCAGAGCACCACCTATTTTAGTCAAGAACAGCAGGTCCACATCACACAAATATCACCACAGTGCATATGCTGCTATATGCTCCCCACAGCACCACTGTACTCAGCATCACACATGCATCCTTGCAACCTACACATTTTACCATGCATACCCATCACCTCCTACTGTTCACACATCTTGTTATCACTGCCTGCCCACCACCACAATTATGCTTATTATCACTACCCACCACTTTAATATGCAGATACATGCAGCATTACCATCAATTGATTACAACCCACCATCAGGAATTTTTATTCTCTCTAGAACCATATATATCCTTATACCTTTCATCAACACCAGCATCTATTTAAACACATGCATGTAACCTCTCTGACTGTGTGACTTTCCTCATATCAGTCATCACCTCCAGTCATACACACCTAGGCACTCCCATGTGATGGGCATGTGCTCTGTGACACCTTGTCAAGGGTATTGCATTTAGCACATGCATGCTTTTTCATGACCCTTACCAAGCTGTTTCTTTTTCTTCTGTGTGTAAAGAGCAGATTGTGAATACATATAGATGTATATATACACCCCTACACATTATAAAAATAACCTTATTCAGTTTTTAGTAATTGCACACAAGTTCTATTTGGATGATACTCCTTGTGACTTTTGAGGACTTTTTGTATTTATATTCTAGTATAGAAATGCATTTCTTGAGCAGCCTTTGCAAATGATCTTACCATTCCTAGGACTGTTCCTCTATATGAGTGTTTAGCTAGATGTTTGAGCACTTGGGGATGTCATACAAATTAAAATTCACACCTACATTTGGGTTTTAGAGGTTGTATATTCTGATGTGTTAGCATACAGAGAAAGAATTATATTTAACACCACGGAAAATCTTTTCTTGCAATGTGCTGACACTGCTCAAATTTCTGCAATTACATAAATTCAGCTGAAGAATTTCTTCTTTAAAGTTTGTATACTAAGAGAATATGAATCAGCTTTCAGTCATTGATATGAGAAGGAGCAGAAGTCAATAGCTGCAAACCCATCAACAAGAATATCTGGTTGCTTTCAGCACTTCAGTCTGTTTGAAAACCTATCGTTCAAATATAATCCAATTTTTGTTTACATGAGCATTTGTTTTAAGAGTCATTTACTTATGGAGCACGAATCAAAGGGTTTCCTTCTTTCATATTGTTATAAATTGGCATTTAGACATTTTATTCATGCTGTTGCCCATTTTACATTACTTTGCCATGCTTGGGTTTGTCCATGCCCTGCACCTAAAAGGGTCAGTAAAAACTCTTCTGTTGAAGTAGATGTGGGCATGGTGTTCTTTCTTACTGCATTTATTCAAAATAAATCACTTATAAATTGTAATTCCTGTAAGAGTACTAGCTCAATTAGGAATCACACACATACCTGCTTAACATAAGTGCCCAGGAAAAGAAATGCCATCATAGGCATAATAATAATAATAATAATAATAATAATAATAATAATAATAATAATAATAATAATAATAATAATAATAATGTGCCCTGTGCTATAGCATACACTCAGAAGGTTTGATATCTCCACTCACTGCAGTTTCCTTTGAATATGGAAAATTTCACAATAGAAAATATCACCTTCCAAAAAGGAGCTGAGTGCCTGCTTAGTCACTTAGATCAATTCCTCTAACAAATGTTATAGGTATTAATTTACTGAGAATTTATAGCTACTGATCTTTACAAATGTTCAATGTTACTCAAGATTCTAACCTCAACTATTTGATAAAGTAGAAATGTTTGATTGGAAAAAATGCATTTTATTATCTCAGTAATGATATACTGCCATTTTAAATACCAACACTGGCATAGTTTTATCAATCAAAGATTCCTTTAAAGCAGAAATTCTGATGTAAACCAATTCTAATTTGGGAACATGCTTAGAAATTTTATTTTTCTAGAGTTCTTTCTTTTGCCTAAGGACTTTACCTGTAAGGAGTAGACCAGAGGTCTAAACTTGTGTTTATAATCCACCTGTCACAAAGTGGGGAAGGGCAGCTTGACCTTCTCAACACAGTCTGTAGGTTGGCCTAAGACTCATGCAGATCCTTTCCAATTGCCCATTTTTGTAGCAACACCTGCCTCTTATGGAAGGGAGGAAAAAAGAGTTATCTCTCAAATAAACTTCTGGGCCATGCTGGGAAGTCTAGGAAGTCTTAGGCTGTGCCTGGGGTTAGAATTAGGATTGAGACAAGAAGCCAACAGCTCCAGGTGCAGTGGGGGTGCAAGGAGGAGGATCAGTGGTAGGGTAGTCTGTGCAAAGAGCTCATACCAGAACACTTGTTTGTCTCACTGGGATAACACTGGGCAACTCTGGCTACAGTTCAGCCCATGCCTAGGCTTATGTTAAGGTCAGGACAGAGACAAAGCCAAGAGCTCCAGCTGAAAGGGGTTGAAAAGGGTTTAAAACCTGCATAAGGTAGGGGAAGGCTCCACAGATGCTATCCCCTTATGATTTTCTCCTCTGTGCTATGGGATGGGAACTCTGGGTAGGGTAAATCTTTTGACTACTTGTATCTGACCCTTTGACTGGGGCTAGAAAAGAGACAAATCCAAGAGCTCCAAGGGAGCTGAACTTTAAGAGGAGCTGTCAAAGGGTGAGGAGGAGATTGCAATTTTTTTCCCCTGTCCACATTTTCCTACAGGAAATGGATAGGCTGTCAGGCCAAGGTCCATTCCAAGCACATTTGGGGTTAAACTGAGGTGAGCAAAGCCCAGAGCTCCACATGATGAAGCCCTTCCCAGTGATAATCACAGCTCAATCCCTTCAGCTCCATCTGAAGTATCTGAGGTGAGTGTGCCAGAGGTAATTAGAGCAGCTTTATGGCAAACATTTCTCCTGATGGTGGTATAAGGCTGACACTCAAAATCTCCAACTTAAAAAAGCCTACAAACAGCTCACAAGACAGATAATACCTTTTCTCTCTGTCAAGATGCATTTCCCCTAGTGTCACTGTGTCTCCAGTATTGTGGCAAGAAAAGGAAACAGTCGTGACACTAAAAATGGGGCCTATGGTAATTCATTAAATGTTTAAACCTGAGACGGTATACGAATAGTTTTCTCCAGTATCTTTCAACTTTGAGCACAGCAGTGATGTGGTAATGCATGAGACTGCTCTAATTTGTGTGTGCCATGAACCCTAAGTAAATTCAAAAGAGTTTTTGTGGGCTGAGTAATTTCAATGAGGTCTCACTGACTAATTCAGTAAAGTGTCTCCTATTCAAACTGTAGACACCCTGTGCACCACTCAAACCAAGTGTTTAATAAGTCTTGCTGAGAAATTAATGAGTGAACAGTCTTTTAATACCACATATTTCTACAAAATAGCAAAATATCATATAATTTGGGTAATCAATTGAATTATAGCCTGCTATAGTTTTGTTAAAAATCATTCAGTAACCATTTCAATTGCATATCTTTGGAAGTCATACATTTTTCATGACCTTTTGATTAAGATGGAAAACTTTATGCTGCTTGAACCACTCAGATGTAAATTCTATTCTTACTTTTTGACTGAAATCATTGGATGTGCTATGAGTCAGCAGAGATTTTATCTTTTCATTAGAATGTCACCATATTTTTAAAAGCTTCCCTTATAATACAGACATTGTATCTTAGATGTCATGATTCTGGTATTAATTTTACTTTTAGCAGAGTGCCTAAACTTTACATCAATTTTAGTTATGATTGAAAATGGAGTGCAAATAGACAGATAGAAGCGATTCATTATCGTAGTATGTTAGAAAGCATTTTCGCCTAAAATAAAAATTTTGTCATTTATACCTTCCAATTATTTGAGAAATTAACAACTATTCTGTAAAAACAGATGTGTTAAACAAGATTCATCAGAGAAAAATCAAGCTGTTGCTTAGGTAATGCATAAATGAATCTTTGTGTCTTGATCCAGCTGCATTTATCTCAGACCTAGCTGCTGAAAAAGTTCAAATCAGATGGCTGACAAAAGCTGCATTACATTGCAATTCTTCTCACTTCATCACGTTTTCTACTGTAGGAGCTAATAACTGGCACAAAGTACCATTATTTAAATCAATTATCTAGAAGTCATACAACAAGCTGCTTTCTGTCATTAATATTTTTCCTGAAGGCTGAGGGCTGTACACGTGCTGACAGCACACTCCCAAGCTCTCAGGAGCAAGGTAACTGCCCCAGCAAACAAGATAAAATATAGTACTCAAATCTGATCTCAGACACACTTCGAATCTCAGTAATTCTGTCTACTGGTGGTTAACCAGGTTTGTATAAATATGTGTTTGGATCATGGGTTTCCTCTCTCGTCTCCCACCAAAAAGTTACTCGGTGACAAGTGTCCGCAGCAGCAGGTGCAGCCCAAATGCTACTGAGTAAGTTTTGGCTGTAAACACAGCCAAGGACAAATTGTGTTTAGCAGATTTTCATCATGCCTAGCTAAAATGTGCCTGGATCAGGGCAAAAGTTGGTTGAAGAAAAAGCTGTTAGGTTTCCTGCTTCTTGGCTTTTGGTGAGATGTTTCCCTATGGCAAATAGTGTTCTCTGCTGCTTCATCCAGCCTGGTTTTGGAAAGGTTCAGTCATTAGTCCTCACCAGAGCCTTTACAGTAATTGTTACATTTAAAGGTATGCTGGGTGGATACTGTTTTCCAGTGCTAAGTATTTATTTTGGCAGTATAAATATTGCACTAAATGTAAGAGGAAAGTGAGGAGTGATCAATTATGAATGGGGCGGGCTGGAGAGAAGGGGGGATGCTGTTTGCAAGCAAATAACTTTAAACAAATCAATAAATATTTCTATGATTGAAGAAAGGATTGAAGAAAGGAAAGTAAATATGTAAGATAACCACAGATGTTATATGGCACCCAGTTAAATTTTATCTATTTCATATAGGTTGTTGAAAGAGTCCTCAGAGTGTGAGTTTTCATTTAAAGGTGATATGAATAAATTACACCAATCTTCCTGATGAATAGCTTCTCAGCCTTCTGAAACATATTTATACATCAAACAATCATTAAACTCACAAATCGTGTTAAAATTTGATTTTCATTATATTCTGATGTGTAATTGTTTCTTTTCCCTTGAGAGTAATGAGAATCTATTTTTCTAATAGAAATGATAACACACAGTTAAAGGGAAATATTGCTAATAACAACTGAAGTAGCAGTCACACAGTGACAGCACCTGTCTAGTCTGTGCTGCCTGAAGCTTAAGTCCAGCTGCACAAGACTGACTAAAGAAAAGCCTGATCCTGTAGTTAACTTTGGTTGTCTCTTTACTTATACACCTCTGGAAATGGTTCAGCATTTGGGGAATGTTATTTTATACACCTAACAGTCATTGAAAATATTTCATATTTCTCTCTTTTTAAAATCAGTAATCTGGTATTCTCATGTTCTGTGCTTTAAGTAGCCACCAATGCTACTGCAGAAGGGTACACTGCTGTGTCCTGGATTCAGTAGGAGAATAATACACTGATAACATAAATACATTGATAACACACTGATGTTTTAGCCATGGCTGGGTGTTGCTCACCCTGAGTCAAGGACATGTCAGTGTCTCATGCTCTGCCGGTGAGGAGCTGCACAAAAAGCTGAGAGGGAGTCTGGCCAGGACAGGGGACCAAACTGGCCAAAGGGAGATTCCATACCATAGAATGCCATGCTCAGTTTATAAACTGGGGGGAGAAATCCAGGAGCTGCTGAAATCTGCTTGAGGACAGGCTGGACATTAGTCAGTGGTGGTGAGCAATTACATTGTGCATCTCTTGTCCTTGGGTTTTATTCCTTTCTCTCCCTCTCCTGTCCATTACAATCATTGTTACAATCTTTATAATTAGTGCTGTTATTAGTATTATATAGTATTATTTTAAATTATTGAACTGGTTTTATCTCAACCCAACAAGGTTAACTTTATTTCTACTTGATTCTTCTCGCCACTGGAGGGGAGGGGAGTCAGTGAGCAGCTCTGTGATGCTTAGTTGCTGACTGAGGTTAAATTATGACAGAGTGTGAAACAATAGTGTATCATGGTATTTAACACATATATTCACATTGCTGCCTCATAGTGTGGACAGGGGTCAAAGAGAATGAAGACATTTCTATGTCTTGAGTAAAGGTACTATTAGTCATTTTCACAAACAGTTGCACACATGTAAGTGTCCCTGTTTTTCCATAATTTTATTTTCACCTCCATTTAAAACTCAAAGTATTTGTTTTTCATTTCTTACCTAAGCATATAATCTTCTTTTGACACACAAAACACAAATTGTTATCACTTCTTTCATGCTAGCTACCATCTTATTTATCCAGTTGCTGTAATTTTCAGACAGGAAATACATTTTGCAATTTCCAAAACTATTTAAGGAGGAGATGACTAGGTCAAGGTCACAAAGCAGGCAGGGATGATAAATGGCTGTTTCATCTCTGTGTCACAATCAATAATGTACCTTACACCACCTTAGAGTGCAAGCTGAGTGTGATAATATGCCAGTGAAACACAGAAAAATAGGCAGTTTTTAGGTACATGCATTTGTTAGAAGATGTTCACTCTTGAGCTCTTGGATTAGCGAGAGGATATGAAAAGTAGGAAAAAATATAGATAACATCCATGTTTACCTTCCTATATTAATAATGACTCACAAACTTTTTGGCTCCATTCAGAACTAATCCTTTGGTAGTGGGATAGAGCCTGGACTAGCACAAATACAGGCCCCTGATTTAGTGCCTGTTTGTGGTAGCACATGAGTGGCATTCCTGGGGCACATACACAGATTTTGCACTCAGGCACCACTCCACAATGTGAATAAAAGTGAACAGTGGTATTAGGAGATACACATGAAAAGTGAAAAAGTGATCCAAATTGAACCACTGATTTAGACATGCCCAGAGGGGTTTGGTATGGTATGTCATGCTCCACTGAATATTAAAGGCAAGCCCTGGATTTTATATAAACAGAACACTATTTTGAGCAGGAAGTTTGTTAGCATCTACACGAGGGATGGGTGACGCTCTCTGCTCCCCGCAATCTTTCAAATAGTGTGTGCTGAGAAACAAAAATTTTAGACGACCATTCAGATGGAACTTCTTTCATTTTTTCTCTTTTCCTGTTTCACTATCGTGCTGTACATCTCTTCCCCAGTTTGCAGCACTCCCTTTTTCATGCCAAACAGTCTGTGGGGTTTGTACTGTTGGGTTCGGTGGGTAATAAGTCAAAGCATATATTTAACATTCTTCTCATCCTGTGAAATCTGCTTGTCCACAGGATGCTAGGCCCTCATTTCCCCCAAAAGATGACTTTTCCACTGGTGCTTTTGAGATCAAACACATGAATTACAGAAAATTAAGAGCTGTGCAGTGTGCAAGGCACCTTAGGAATAGTCTATGTAATCCAGTATTTTGTTATCTGAATGAATAATGGCAATCCCTACTGCAGGGTCTGTGAGCTAAGCCCTGGGGGCTGTGGCCATGCCTGGTTTCTCAGTGTGCATTTTAGTAGCCAGCAGTTCCTGCTTCTGGCTGCTGGGTAATCTGGCTGCCAGCCTCTAAGCTCTAGGGGAAACCACAGGGAGCAGAGGTCTTTGTGTGTTCTCTAGGCATGGCCAAGACTCTTAAATTTTACCCTACAGCCCAAACACCAGCAGACATACACAGGAGATGAGAACTGGGAGACAGCTCTGTTTTTAAAATGCAAACAGGCATACCAGTCATATCCAGATAATAGATGTTTTGTTTTGAGGTTTTTCAGGATTCCCACAAAAACTCCCATGCAAGAGAAGGGGAATAAACCTAGATGTACATTTTTCTCTTATAAAACCTATAATGAGTGAAAGGTGTTTATAATTTTAAAGTTCTCAAAACAGAATGTATCATATGGTGACCCAGTTGTGGTAAAATTTTCACCAAATTAACTGAAGCCAATATTTTATCTGAGGCACACTGTGGAGGATCAACAAAGAACCCAACATTCCCTCTACTGATAGAAATTCATCACATTGTGCTAGTACATGATTATCAGATAATAAACCCATGACTATAAATATAGTGTTTTCTAAATTGTGTACCACATTTTTCTAGCTTCCCTAGACTGAACAGCTATCTGTAAATATGGGACACTATGTGGAGAAAAGTCTGAACTAGAGTATACCATCAGCAGTGGTGAAAAAACCGACTGCCACTGCAGTTCTTTCCCATTTCTATCTCAGCATTTATTTCTGGGACACTTTAAAGGAACAGTGGGCAGTACCCTGGTGGCCTGATGGGCAGCAAAGTTCTGAGATTTAGTTCTTGGTAGCCATGGTCTCATGACCTCTATCATGCTGTGGCAAAGGCAGAATTATTTTCGGACTTATGAATTTGAGTTGATCAGCAACTTAGGATTTTATTTTATACTAACTGCAGAAGAACAGGGAGGGGGGAGTTTTCTGAAGGCATTTCTTCTGAATCACCTTTATTTATTTCCTTCTGAATCATCTTTATTTGTTTTCTTCGGTCATTTTTGGCCCTTATTCATGTCAGCCCTGATGCTGCAACCTTCAGGCACTTCAGGTATCATCTAATGCCACAGAAGCTGGTCTGAAACAGATTTTGAATGTTTAGTTTGAGTACTGGTTGCAGAATTGTCCCTTTTAAAATAGGCATTTGGTATTGAATAGTCCTCTGATTCTGAAATTAGGTCTTCCAGAAAAAAAGAAAGGAAAATGTTCATTATTGACCACGCATCATAAAACCCTTTTGCATATCCATTGTATCAACTTTGACTTTTTATGTATTAGCAAATCCCATTGCAGGTTTAGAGTGTAATTGAATAGGGACAATTCTACTGACTTCAGTCAAAGAATTACCAGACTCATTTTCTGATGTGGAGAGAAAAATAAAAAAACTTCGGAGACTCCAAACCTTTATATGATGAGATCATTTTAAACTGTTGTCTTATCATCTCTAAATAAAATCTCTTCCATATAAGAGATATAAAAGAGATGCAGGAAACTGTTACAGAAGCCTGCCTCATCTTCTAACTTCTCATAAGCTGCTAACATTCAATTTGCCAAAAATTTTGCCTGAAACCTGTGCTATTTAAATAGTGTTTTTAGAAATAAAATACCAGTCTTAAAGTTGCAACATCATTATTTTAAGACATATAGCTCTGTGGAGGAATATCCACCTTCAATATAATCTAAATGAGCTATGTATAGATTAATGAATCAGATTTGTGCTGAATAGTGAGTGACACCAGTACCTTAGATCCTAATGGATAAAATTTTCATCAGACATCTTTAACTTCACAGGCCTACCTGAATTTCCCAGTTTGGTCCTAATTTTTGTCTACTCTGCTAAGATTACAGAGCTGGAGTGTTACTAAAAGACACATTCTACTTTGTTTCAGGTGTGATTAGTTAAAAGTCATTGTAAAGAAATGCTGTTTCTTTCTGCAGCTATGCAGATATCCAGTGAATATCCACCCAGGTTCTCTTCTGCCAGGGTCCAAATTTTCTGCTCAGCATGTTTCAGCAGTCATAATTCACACAAGCTTCCCTGTGGACTGCAAGCTTTTCCTTCTTTCCATATGTGGCCACTCCAAGAAAACAAGGTGGAGGCAGCTTCAACAACATTACTTGCTATCCTGTCCCAAGAATGAAAAGATGATTTAATCATCTGTAAATTTTTAATTAAACTCAATACATTCCTTGCGCTTGTGTGGTATTAGTCCTGCAGTCTTGTTATTTGTGGACCTCTATTCTGAGCTGGAATGGATGGTAAGCTCTCAGTGTCAGAATTTTAAGATGTACACAAATAGGCTGGTGAGAGAGAAGGGTATGTGCTCCTGTAACAGCTGATAATGTGAAGAGTTGTTCTTCAAAAAATTATGAATAAAGTAAAAGTGAGATGGTTTTGCAACTATTGACCTTCTTTCTCCTTTTAGCAGTTTAATGAAGTTGGTTATGAATTAGCTGAACTGTAGTAGTGGATTCCTGCTTCACTGTAATTTTAGTTCTCTGCATATTTCTTACATATTCAGTCCCTAATTTCAGCATTGATTTTGCTCTTATGATTTTATAGTCTGCCTGAATGTATTTTCTTTCTCATAAGAAAGGCAGTAAATAATCCTCCTAAGTGCAGCTTGAATTCACATATATGTACAAACCCTTTTCCTGTTATACTTGTCTGAAGGGTTTACTCAAAAGAATTTAACCTTTACTATGGGTTAGTTTATTTTAAATGCATATGCAACAAACACTACAAACCAATGTTTTAGTACTCTTAAAGCATTTAAGATAGATATAGAAAATTATATTTTTAACTTTTTAACTTTTTAAAAACATTTCAAAGTTTTACTTAACATTTTCAACTCTTTGGTGAACTTCTAGATCTACTGGGCTTGTACATGGATGCAGGAAGATTTACTCGTTTTTAGAGACCAATAAATACACACCAAAAAGTTTCCCTTTTTCTCTTTATAAACTGATAATACTTTCAAGTGTACCCTGGGGGTACACTTCTGAGGGGTAGGGAAAATATAGGCCTGTGAAACATGTAGTGTAAGCTATTATGGATCTGTCACTGGTTCACCACTCAACTTCTGACATATTTGGAATTTGGAAATCTTTGCACTATGGGAGAGTATCCAGTGCTGTTTGGGGAATATGAAACAGAACATAGTCTGCAAGAGAAATTAGTTATGTGTATTTTCACAATTTAGAGTCTGGTTACATGCAAGGAGCATGACAAGCATGGCCTGAAAAGAGCCATCCTTTGCTTGTGAATAGGGTTCCTTGAAGGCAAGAGTGCTGTGGGAGCTTTCATGACAAAATTGGCCAAAAGTCCTATAGATACTTCAGAGAGCAGAAGCTGTGACTGGCACTAAATGCAGATATTGTGTTGCAAAGATTTGTTTGGAACAAACAGAAATTTGAAGATACAGTTTGGCTACTGTGCTGATTGATCCTAATGTTAGTTTTAATCAAGTGTTCTGGGTAGAACAGCTGAAAGGGCAATGCTTATTGTTTCATTGTAGTATCATTCCAGCAGTATCCCTTGTTCTTCCCTTACTGATGTGAAAACACAACTCCCACAGCACTGTCAGAGCAGGGAGCTTAATGACACTGAGACTGCCTTAGGCATTCAGGCTGCCAGCTTTGGGTGGTAGCATGCATGCTGGTTTGTGTTGTCAGCCTCAAAATTTGATCAAGCTTTCCTGTTATTCATCTTCATTTGTTCCTTGATTGTTGAAACTTTGGGAAAGATTTAACCTCAGTTTTTACCAGCAGCTCTATTAGTTTTATATTCTATATTAGGAATTTAGTTTCACATTCTAAATTTCTAGTCACTAAGATCTGAGAGGGAGCTGTCTTTAATCACATACTGCTCTTACAGACTATTAGTTTTACAGTAGCAATAATCCTGGTCAAATTGATTTATTACAGCAATTATGGCCTATTTCAGGTTTGCTACTAAGTTAACTGTTGACAGCATGCCCTTATAACTCTTTTACCAATTCCTTAATTATAAATAATAATTATGAAACACAGCATGTTTCCCTACTGACAAAGATTGACTATATTTTAATATTGTGTTATCAATATGAGGGCAGTTGGGGTAGTTAAGCACTGCATGATCTTCAAATGATCTTTATGATTTACCAATTAAATGAGAAGTTAAATATATTTTTAAATGACCTGAAAATCTTAGCTCTTACCAAGTGACTGTAGGCAAAGATCAGAAATAAGAAATTTTTCCACCATTACAGTCAAACGCGTTAAACAAATTTTTCCCCCATGTTTCTGTAAAATGTTATGCCATCTCTAGAAAGACATAGAGCATGGAGTAGAAAAGCACAGCTTTCCCGGTTCCTGAAATTATCAGCTTTGGATTTGTCATACCTGCTGAACTGATAGAGTATTTTCACAGAAGTGGCGGGAAAAAGGAATATTTTCCCTTTTCTCTGCATTACACAGTAAAGGTATTGTTCACCTTCTTTGATCACATCAATACCTCCCTGCTACAAAAGCATTGTAAACTCCAGGATTGGCTTAATGGTCTCCTGTTCTCTGCCCATATCATACAACAATTAACTCTTCTGAGCAAAGAAAGACTTCAGATTAATTATGCTTTCTGGTTTGAATATAGAGAGCGTGTTTGTTCACCAGGAGGTTTGGCTGTGTGATTCCTGTGAGGTGTCATCTCTATGAATCTATGAAAACATCTTACTTTGCCATCTCTAACAGCATCAAGTCTCCCTTCCTAGGCTGAGCTCCCACCATAATAGAGATGGAAAGGGAAGGGAGGAAGGGGTGAGCCTCTTCCCCTTCCACCTTCCATGGTAACACATGATCCAGACAGAGGAAAGTGAGCAGCCATTCATTACAGCCTCTCTTTGGGGTCTTACCTTAATTATTTTTGTAATGACTGTACTAACATCCAGTAAGCCTGAGGAATAACATTGTCCTGTTATTCTGCATAGAGACACAATAAAACAGAATTCTCAGCCTCAAAAATTTACAATCCAAATGACAGAAAGCAGAGTGGCAAAGAGCATTACAAATTCCTCAAGAATGTGGAGAAATGAGGGAATGAAAACTGGATTTTTAAAGACATTTGGATGTTTATACATTGAATTATTGGTGAGTTAAATATACACAGGAATATAAGACTCGGGCCCATAATTTCTCTAATTATTGTAAATTAATTGCAATTATACTCAAAAATATTACTAGCCATTTATAAAAAGCTTTTAGATTAAAATAGTTTAAGCCAAAGGATTGTATTAATAAAACTTTACAGTTCTGTGCACTAGCTCTTAATTGGGTGACCTTCTACAGGAAGGACATTTGCATGTAGCCCATTCATATGAGCTTTATAAATGCAAGGCAGAAGAACAGTAAAAACTTGATGAGGCATTCCTTTGTCTCAATTTTGCTAGGCAGAAAAAGGATTCTCAATAATAAGTCACAACAATGGCTCTGTGGCCAACATACTTAGAGGGAAAAGGGCTCTTCTGAGTGCTTGTTAAAGGAGATGAATTCAGGCTAAATTAAATAAGAAAGATTGCAGCTTTCCAAAGCAGTTACAATTAAACCTGACTAGCACCAGATGTCACCAGTTAAAGAAAGCACAGAGTGTGTGCTCAACTTCATGAGATACAGTGAAGACATTTAATAATAAAACTCACCTATCCATAAATTTTAGGCTTCTTCACAGTTAGGCACCAACTGAGCAGGGTTTTGGTTGTCTAAATTTAATGACTTGACAAAGGAAAGGGTTCAAAAGCTAGAAACAAAATCTAGAAGCAGAAAATATACCAGCAAGACCAGACTTAGGAATTGAGTTCCTGCAGTTGCTCTGTAACTATGTAGGGAAATAAAAAATCTGCAGGTATTATACAAATAGTCATTAAAATTCTCCAGATACATAGAGAATTTTCTGTGCAAAATTACAGAACTGTCCCATCTCTTCAGCCTATTGCCCAGCCTAGTGCCAAGGCTGGCAGGGTTCCACAACTCAGCAGTTCCCTGACCTCGGCCTCCCAGGATCTCCGGGCAAGGACACAGGTATCATCTCCATATTGTCAGAGAAAAAAAAGGATGTGTTGTAGGACTGAGTTTCTTCAGAGAGGCCAACCTGCTCTAAAACACGGCCATATAGACCAAAATTATTGCACAAGAAGTGGAAATCCTCTGTCTTGAGCCTAGACTCATATGAACCATTGTCTTCTAATAAGAACCTGTGTAGGACACCTGCTGCTGTGAATAGGGCAAGTTCCACCTCAGGCTGTTCACTCAGTTTTCAGAGGCTTGCAAGGAAATGGTTAATCACTGCTGTAATCTCAGTGCATTTCATCACAATATATAGAAAAAAATACGTGATGGGGGGCAGTTTGCTTTATTTCTGACACAAAGCCTGCTCTCTTCTGCATATTAATGTGGTTCAACTCGTAAGGTGGATGGGTGCTCAACACAAGTGGGAGCTGGTATCCCAGTGCATTTCCTTACCATCTTATTTAGACTCTTGGCTTCTTTTGTTGCTGCAGTTTATATTTTTAATACACCTTTGCATTTGTATGCAGCAACAACCATGCTAAACAAAGATTTATTCATATAAACAGTATCTGAAGACACCTTATGACAAAAAAATGGAAAAAATAGATATAATAAACAGCTTCCTGCAGTTTAAGACTTTGCTGTTGCAAATATTTAAGCACATAATTTATTAAAATACGTCCACTGTTTTCACTATGATTGTAAGTGTTAAAAAATTTAATCACATATATTGTAATTTCAGGACTGAGGCTGAAATCTAGAAATGACACAACTGCATTAGTAACTATAATTGCTTGCAGAAAAAGGGTATGGTACTTGTAAGGCATTCAAGGTGAATTTTCTGCCAAAAAAATATTGAGGTACAGTTATCCTTTTGCTGCATCCAGTTGGTAACTTTTTTATGAAATAAAAAAGCTGCTGGATGGCATAAATATATCAGACATGAACACTAGGCTTTATTGTGAATTCAGCTAAAACACATGAAAATGCTTCTTCTTCATCTCTGCTTCTTTATTATTAGAGATATTTTAAAAAAATTTCTCAGCACTGTATCTGGCAGAATTCTTCATAAAAAGAGCTAATAATACATTTACCAATGCCAACATGGGGTTTTCTTTGATAGGAAAGTAATGAAAAAAACTGTCATAACCACATATGGAGGAGGATTTTGCTGATCATGTTCTCTGATGGGGAAAATCTGAATTGATATATTCCAGTCTGAAAGGGAAAAATTATAAACTTGGGAAATGGAAAGAAGTAACTGATACATTGTGCTCCTGCTCCCTTAATCTTGCAGTCTAGAACTGAAAAGTCTAAAAAATTTATCAGCTGCAGCTTTCATGCAAGCAGGCAGAAAATAGATGTTCTCAGAGTCAACTAAATATTAAGGCTTTAGAGATAAGGACCAGTGCACTGAATTAAAACCAGGCTCCAATGGGTAGCCAATGGACAATTTATAGATTAGTAAAATGTTTTTAATCTATATTTTCTGGCACACCACTGCATTTTTAATCAGCTTGCAGGAATCCTGCAAGCTTGGTCCTAGCAGGCACCTCTGCCTTCTGAGACAAAGATATCACCATCAATCCATGCAAGTAAATTTGCATCTTAAGAGGAAAGCTGCAGCATTTTTGCCTGTCCAGATAGTAATAGGCTTTTCAGCTACAGTTGCTATTGGAATACAAGAGCAAAAATGAACTAAATCACCCTGGAAAGTAGAGCACTGAAGAAACATAAAATGCTCTGAAGCTTGAAATATCATGCAATGATGTTAAATCCTATAACTATGCTATTATTTTATTATCTTAATAATGGATTTTTTCTCAAATATCAAGAAGTAATGTGAACAATGGCAGTAGCAGCTTACTAAGAAGGTGGCATTCATTGTATTTGTGAGAAAAGTGCAAATAATAGTAATAAGACTCTATAAAAGGACAACCAAATGGAATGGGATGAGAAAGAGTTTTTTCTGGGAAAAGGAACTGTACAGATAGATATATTATTCTACTTACCTAATTAGCTACCACAGCCCAATATTGCTAAAATTAGACTTTGCCAATATAAAGAGAGTAAAGTGGAACAGATTTGCTACACTGAAAGTATGCAAGTTCTAATCACAATCCTCAAGATATATTCTCCTCTTTGATGTTCCAGATGAATCCCATCAATTTACAACTACCTATTGCACATTATCCATTTATGCAGTGTACCTGAGAGAAGAGGCTGTCTAATGATTCAGTTACTGCTCTCCCAGACTCAGCTGAGTAATCTGACTCCTCTAGGGATTTTCTGTGTTCCTCTGCAGGTCTGGTCCTACGCTATTCCACAAATAACCTGGGCTTAGTTTCCAGAATAACACAGGGAGATGCTTGACACCAGCAGAGCTGCTGTCATGGTGTGTGGTGGAATTCAGAATAGGTGTTCATATGCCTTGGACAACAGAGAATGGAACATATAGAGCCAAAGAGGATTTCCAGAAGCCAGGGAAGCTGAGGAAGAAACTCTGGCATTGCCAGCCAGGGGTGCTCAAGAGTAATTTCAGCAAGTTTTGTCTCTGGAATGCAGGTACACATTGGCTCCAAGCCTGTGGGATATGCTTTTTGCTGTTCAAGCACCACCTTCTAAATACATTTCTTGGAAGGAGATAAGCTCCTTTTAAAAAAAATGTTGGATCCTTCCCAGAATATCCTGTTTCACAGGGATTTAAGTATGCCACAGGAAAGCAGGAGACCTGTTTTCAAACTTCCAAACTTTATGTTAAAATACAAACTGAATCCCACCTTGTATTCTGACACCAGAGTATCTCTTGCTGAAGCCATCCCACTTTGTATAAATAATTAACTAGTCATTAACATCTGCATAATTAGCAGTTATTGTGCCAGCACGGGGGAAAACACAGAGCAGTGAGAGGGTCAGTGCTGTTGGGGTTTGTTTTAGTCTTCAAGGAAGTGCTGCCTAACAAATAATCTTTACTTGCATAAATCATTGCTGAAGTGCAAGCTGATTCCAGGGAGTTTCTGAACTCACTTGCTCCTGTGACATCACAGCAAGTCTCAGATTCCTACTTCTTCTGTAGAGAACCAGATCTGGGGCTGCTCCCAGGAGTGAGGAACATCATAAGGAATCTAAATTATCTTCCTGACTGACAGCATCTAAAAATCAGTATAGCTATTTCTGTTCTCTTAGGGAAATACCCCAGCTAATCAAAGAACTTCTAAAAGAGAGCACTTACAGAAATTTGTGTCTGTGGCAGATTTTTAAAAACTGGTGCATTTGGTTCCCAGATAAGCTGTAGTTTTACTAATATCAAGGTTTCCTGGAAATTGATCTTAGGAATTCAAAACAGCTGTGCAGGCTAGAGTGATCCCACCTTTACACTACCAGTGAGTGTTTTTCCAGCAATGAAGTGGCAAACACGACTGTTACAACCCACACAAGGCAAAGTATTTTGTGCTCAACAGCTGTCATTGTCTCTCAAAGCAATAATTTTGTCAGTATTTAGAGAAAAGAAAAAAGTTGAATAGAAAATAAGAGAGAAAACCTGGAGATAAGTTTTTGAGCAAAATTTGTCCTTTTCAATCACAGCCATAGCAGTATCGCACTTTGAAGCCTTTAAACATTAACCAAGAATAAAGAACATTTCCTGCTTTTGGAGCTCTCGTGTTACATGATAAAGGTCTCTTAGCAGTTGAGAGGATTATCCTGATTCTCTTTCATCTGCCTCTCTTTTGTCAGACACAGTATTATCGCTTGCAGGCTCCAAGTCTCCAAGCAGTGAGTGGATTGCCTTTCCCTTGAGTATTGGGCATCCTTGAAGTACTTACACTCAGCTCTTTATCATTTTCTGAGTATTATATAGAGATCACACAGCAATTTAGGAAAGCAAAAAAAAATTGTCCTGTCTTGGATTGTCATGGAGCAGCAAGGACAGGATCCTAAGGAAGAGAGAGCCAGGAGCTGAGGGATCCCAGCCCAGACAGTGCTCTCACTGACCAGGACACAGCAAGGCAGCTCCTGAGCACAGGGGCTGGAAACAGGGTGCATCCACAGCCCCATCCAGAAGGTTCCATCAGAAGCAGCAGAAGACAGGGCTGCAGACAAGACTGGACACATGACTGGTCCAAAGGGCTCAAGTGTAAAATGGGACAGGGAACAGACATCCCTACAGCGTAGCTGGCATAGGGACTGGGGGCTCAGCCTGACTTCACAGAATTTACAGAATGATTAGTTTGGAAGAGACCTTTGAGATTGAGTCCAACCCATGCCCTAACACCTTAACTAAAACCATGACACTGAGTGCCACATCCAGTCTTTTTAAAAACACATTCAGGGATGGTGACTCCACCACCTCCCTGGGCAGACCATTCCTGTACTTTACCACTCTTTCTGTAGAAAACTTCTTCCTAATATCCAACTTATATTTCCCTTGGCACAGCTTGAGACTGTGTCCTCTTGTTCTGTCGGATGCTTCCTGGAGGAAGAGACCAACCCCACCTGACTACAGCCACCTTTCAGGGAGTTGTAGAGAGTGATGAGGTCACCACTGAGTCTCCTTTTTTCCAGGCTAAACACCCCCAGCTCCTCAGTCATTCTTCACATGGCTTGTATTCGAAGCCCCTCACCACCCTTGTTGCCCTCAATGAAAATGTTAAAATGGGTTAAAATGGGTTTCCAGGCCCATGGGCAGAAGATGTGGGTGGGAGTCCCAGGAGAGTCTGGTCAACATCATTAGGGTCACCGGTGCTCTCAAGGCTCTGACATTAACATTCTTTTAAATCCAGGAGAGACCCAATCCCACACATTCCATTCTACTCCTGGTTTTGCTTATAACATCTGTCCTATCACTGACTTTCTTCCTCTAAGCTTCACATGCTGATTTCACTTTCAAATCGTCACAATGAAAGTTTTACCACTGATACATTTTTTTCATAATCAAAAATTTGGGAAGGATTGATCCTTTGAAAGGTGCTTCAGTGGTGGAATACCACAGTTGAACCACAGCATCACAGCTCTCAAATGCAGAGTAAAGTGAATAAAAACAATTACAACTGAAAAATAGATATTTTGTGGAAACTTAATTAATTGTACTCAAATTAGGAATTGTACACCTCTATATGAAGGTGCTACTAGGTACTATTGAAAATTCCATAAATGGTCAGGTATAATTCATCCATTCACAAATTGAAATTAATAACCCTTTCTGTAAAAGTTTTAAATAAAATGTATTTATTGGCATTTTTCTTATATACATGGTATGATTCAGCTTCATCTAATTAAAAGCCTGAAATACTTTATATTATGTTTCTGTGCTTTTTAAATGGAAAGCAAAATCTTGTCTACAAGAGGCCACAAAAGCTTTAATTGAAAAAAAATAAATTACTTATGAGAGCAGAATGACAATGCATAGAAGGAAAAATATATTGGACTAAATTGGAATAAAAATTGAGATAAAAATTATTCAAGGGTTGTAGTTTTGTTATCATCTTGGTTTACTTTTTTCTAAACATGCTGGATCTTTTTTCTTACTTGAGCTTGCAAAAACAAAAACTCCATTTTGATATGTGTCTCATTCAGGGAGCTTCTAAGACAGTTGGTAAACAGTAAAGGGCACTAGCACAGTTTCCAAGAAGTTGCTGCAATTCCCTCTTCAATAGTGTGGAAGTGATAAGGACAAGGGGGTTCACACTCCCACCATGGCTGTGTGGTTTGGGAGCTGGTAATGTAAGTGTCAGTGATGGAGATACAACTTCTTGTCAGTGGACCTATCTGGAATTTCAGGCAGGGAAAAGGCTTTCCTGAAAGTCATAATTCCCAGAATTTGTGTGGCAGTTACTTGGATACATGGAGAGTTCTGTATGTTTTGCTGGTTATCATGAGGAAATTCTTAAACTGGTGCAAATTAATTGCATTTAATCTCCAGCCAACAGTTATCAGTAGTTAACAGCAAACAAAAATGGACTCCCTGATTTCCTAGGAATATGAAAGAAAGGTATATCTGCAAAACAAGACTAAATGTGGTGTTGAGTTTCAGATTTGCTGCTAAGCAGTTTGATAGAAGGTTAATATTGGTTATCCAAAACAGCTTGACCACAGTCAGCCCAACCACACATGGTCCAAGGTTTGCCAGCTTTCCTTGGAATTGCATGTACAAATTCTCATGTTGGCAGCTGAAGGCTACAAAAAGGGAAACAGTCCAAGACTTTAAATCTCATCTGGAAAAGCCTGTACATTTCTCTTTCCATTTTGGCAACTAAGACCTTTGTTTTTGTTGCTTCTCTCTTGTTGTCATTCATGAGGAAATATCTGTGTCAAAAGAGTATTTCCTTGAGATTTCCACCCATGCCTTTTCTGTTGTTCCATCGAGCTAGTAGGTCACCTCTACTTGCAATATGATACCCAGGGAAGGAGAATGAGGTCTCCAAACAAATATTTTCTCTTGTGAGTCAAATCAGTTTCTCAACCTGACAAATTCAGAGGCTATATACTACTGCTTTGCTAGCCAAACCTAGATTTGTTCCAAGGTTGAAGTTTAAAAGACAGACAGAAATGTCTTGGCCTAAGGAGGATCCATTCTCTATACTAAGCATTAGTGTATTGTAGATATCGTCCTTGTTCCACACAAATATCAGGGATTTTGTGAGGCACTAGCTAACACAAATACAGTTTATAAAATGCTAAATTTACATTGCAAACCATTTAGGAAATTCAGCTTGCATAAAATTAGAACTTAATGCTTTGAGTTTAGTACAGAAATCAGGAAACTTAGGAAGAGGGGCAGCACAGATTGCATCCCAGCGTCCCAGGCTGAATCCTTTTCTCTAAAGGAGCCAGCAGATCAAATGCTCTGAGAGAATTCACAGTCTCTAAAGTTAATAAGATCTTTCACCAAAGTTTATCTGATAATTGGAGTAGATTCCACCTTGTTTATAGTACAGACAAAGCTATTCATCCCAAAAGAAAAGTCAGGGTATTTAAAACAAGTATATCTTGAAAAAACCACTTGTCCTTGCTGAGCCTTTGCTAACAGTTCAAGGGTATCAGACACTGAATTGTAAGTTCCCGTGGGTGTGGGACACTGTGAGATCTTGGATTCTAGTTGGTTTCCAAATGTGTAAGTACAAAATAACAAGGAAAATTTTAAGACATTTCTCTGGTATTTTCAAATTATTTCCTCAGCAAATTCAAAAGACTGCTGCTTCTTTCAAGACCATATTAATTTGTGTTTTGTTGCCCTCAAACTTACAGCACTGACATGATATATATTTAGGATAATATATATTGTTCAAAGAAAGAAGTCATTAACTAATCAAAACTGTTATGCATATTTAAGCAAGGTTTTGGTATTTTTTCACCTACATTACTTCAAAGTGGATGATTATTCTGTCCATCTCTGAAGAAAGAGAATGTGTCTGGTCTTTTTTTTCAGCAGTTTGGTTTTTCTCTCTCTGTTACAGCAAATAGCTCTCAAAAGCAGCATTATCAAGTGAAATAAGAATGAGAAAAGTTGTTATACAGCATTTAATTATGCCAGACCTTATCTCTAATATAATTTTGATAATGTGGGATTTAAAAAACTGCTGACATCAGTAATGAAAGAGAAAGAACAAAAGAGTGCAACTCCCTTAGAAGTACTTCCTCAGAAGTTTGGAGAAGCACAAAGTCCATCTCAAGCCAGAAAAGATAAAAGAGTAGTTGTGATTGTGTGTGTGTGTGTGTACATGCACACTTCTGAGGAAATGCCTTGGTTTTCAACCATTTTCTTTCTTCACCTGTCAGAATTTTTATCAGTGATGAAAAGCAGCCACATAACATTCTGTACCCACAATGGCCACAGGCATTCTGGCCTTTTTTCCTCTCATACTGATGTGTCATGCATTAATTGATGATTTTCAAAGGCTATGAAAAGTTCATCCATGATCCAGGGGGATGGCTGTAAATGCAAAGGAATTCCGTAAATGCAGAGTTTATAATCTAAGCATTTCCTTAATTTCTTGGTTCCATTTCTTTATTTACTCCATGTTATAGCACTGGTGTGATCCACTTGACAGCATCAAGCAATATTTTTCAAACAGTATTGATCAACTTTGTCTTTAAATGAAGACCATTTCGTAATGTAACAGAAAGACTGGAAACATGCTTGGGCTGAAACAACTTCAGTGGTTTGGGCATTAATGGACAGCAGGATATTCATCTTTCCATGGCCCAGACGGTGCCTATCCACTGTAACCCGTAAAAGGTGGAGCTAAATAGAAGAACAGAGGAAGGGTGTACGAGCTAGTTAAGCAGGTAGTCCAGTAAATTCTTTATTCACTGATGGCCAGGCAGAAGTTGAAGAAAGAACATTTAAGCTCTGCAACATCTTCTCCCACACTTCCTCTGCAATAACAGGGAAGGAAGGCATTTCAGATGTCTCATACAACAGTGCATGGATTGATCCAGTTATAACCAGAAATAGAAGGTGATGCAGTTATAACCGTAAAAGAACTTGCTTGGGAACTGTGGATTTTAAGTTTTCACTGGACCTTCAGCAGGCTTCCTTTAATTTGAGGTGCCTAAATATTTCAGATTTCTTCCCAAATTCCTTAGGAACCCTTAACTCCACTTCTTTTTTCTATGTGTAAAATACCTGGAGAGTCTAAACCATTTGCTTACCTTTCTGAAGTTCTGACTTGGTGTTAGCTTGAGGTCAGTCTCTTTCAGAAACCAATAAGGTCTAGCAATATTTCCCCATGAAATCATAAATACCATGTGTATTTTTATGCATTTGTGCCCATTAATGAGTGGGTAAGTGTAAAGGAAAGAAAGGATTGGGAAACAAATGAAAAAGAATATGAAAAAGATCACTCTAATATGATGTTTGCTTTTATACAAAATATGGACATGAGTCATGATTTGACTGAGCTGCACTGTGGATGTTATAACATACCTCTAAAAAGAGGAGGGGATCAAGAGGTGCTACAGCTACACAAGACACCTGAAACATTAGATAATGGATGCAGATGAAGGATGCTTAGAACACAAAACTTAAATGTTAAGGAGTTGACTTCAATTGAAACAATGCATGAGCTGCAGCAAAAATGTAGCATGACAAAATGACAAGATATGATGCAGATCTGAGGTTGGTGAAAAAGAGCATGTTTATTGGCCTGATACAGCCATGCCAAGCTACTGTAACAGATGATCTGATTGAGTGCATTAACAGATGCTGCTTGAAGCTTTAATTAGTGACAAGTGATTATAAAAATCTTTAAAACAACCTTCAAAATGAAGGTCAGCTATATGTTTGTCAATCCAATAGGTGATTATTTCCTAAGAACTTGAATTGGATATTTTCATCTCAGTGCTTAGCCTCTTAAAAGGAGACATTTCACACTATCAAGGAGATAGCAGAATCATTAAAAACCAAATTAAAATTATGTCCATTAGAGAACAAGACTAAGTCTATTTAGCTAAACATGTCTGAATTGCAAAAAAACAACACATGCAAAATAATTCAATTACTTCTTGGCATAATATCCAGAATTCATCTTTAAAGATCAAAACATGCACACATTTAATTGCAAGAAAAAATGAGTCAGACAAATATAAAATTACTCATGACTAAAAGACTGTCTCAGAACAATTATCTTTGTGATAAAAAATTGTGACATTGGCACAAAATGAATTTGTAAATACCATTAGTCATAACATTTAGGTAAATGGTACACTCTAACTTTGTTTTTTTGCTTTCCAAAATGAAGACAAGATTCTTTCATCTCACACTTGCTTCTGAAGGAAATAGAGACCTGAAATAGTAGGCTGAGAGACAAGGAGCATTTAATTCTATCCCACACAATCATCCTTCTGGTTTTTTTGATAAACAACAGCTTGCACTCTATGTCAAAATCATATCCTCCTAAAATTCTTAATGAAGAGTATTTTATGAAAGAATTCGCTCTGATCAAAACATGCATCACAAAATAATATAATTAAGATCATCCACTATTTTAAAAACCTGCAGGAAAATTCAGGATACGTGTGTTTTTTCCTCTCAAGCCACGTGCAAAAATCTTCAACAGACACCAAGGACTTGCCCATTAATTTGGGATTCCACATACTGTCTAACCATCCTTTCTGGGACAAATCCAATTATGAAGGCTCAGTCACCAAAATTGCTGATTTGGTGACTCTCTTAATTTTCAGACAATCCATCACCTCTTACCTTTAGGGACACTTCTGCATAGCAGGTACTGAGAGCTGTGCTGTGTCTGCCTATACAGAATCCCACACCCACATCAAAAGGGGAGTGTGAAGCAACAAATTCTGAGACAGAATGTGACCAGAAGCAGTAGATAATTTCCTGAGTGGACAGAACATTTGATGCATGACTGTACAATCAACAGCTCCTTCAATAGCTCTGCTAATGGAAGTGGGAGCACCCCAGTATTCCCCCTCCAGGGGATAAACTTGTCTTCACAGCTCTGCCATTAGAGGCAGCTGTGTGAACAGTCCTATATTTGCTTCATGCAGTCAGGAATATGATTATGAAGTCAGTGAAAATTATGTAAATTAACCTGGCTAGCTTCTCAAAGGAGATGAGTGTGTCCTTTGTTCCCAGGCAGTCCATAGGGACAGTGATGAACACCTTGCCACCAAAAACGAGTAACCCAAAGAGGTAAAACATAATGAACACGGCTGTTTAATGTCAGAAAGAGTGCCTTTTCACTGCCTAAGGAACTTCTATCACTGAAAATGGTGTGAAAAGATAAGCTTATTTGTCTCTTCAGTATTTCCTATCCACAGTCACCCCTCCAGGTCACTGACTGCTGATCCCTCTCTTCAGGCACTTTGTATAGTGAGTTCCATTGCCCATAATGCTAGAGATTGTACCAGGTAGCCAGGCATGTCAAAGCTGATGTTATCACTGCTAAAATATTGTGTGGATATAGCTACAGATTCTTTAGAAATATGCTCTTGTGAGTATACCTTTCATGGTTTCAGGTATCTGAAACTCAGTAGTGTATTACGTTTTGTTTGTTAGCGGTCACCTGTAAATGCTGGTTTGCTCACACAGTAGGAATGAAAAGAATTGTTAGAAGGTGAAAATCAGAATAACAAACAAAGAAAAGAGGTATTTTATATTCTTTGGTTCCTTGTGCAAGGCTGTGCATGTCACTTTGCAGGGAAATGTACATATTGGTCTTTTAAAACACATGGTGCAAAGCTTGTTGTCTGCGAAAAAAATATCCCACTTCTCTTCAGACCACAATCATCAGTCTCCCCTTCAGGTACAAATATTCTAACCAGCCATTTGAAAAAAGCAAAAATTGAGCTGATTCTTAGCAACCCAGTTAAGAGTGGCATGGTAGAGATTCTTCCAGGAGAATATTCTAAGCATCTTTTCAGATATCATGATTTGAAAAAGAAGATGTAAAAATGAAATTCTATCAGGATAGAAGCCAGTAGGGGAAACAGCCTGATTTTACTGCAACAAGAGTTCTGGTATTCATTTTTGGCATCTTGATATAAAGAGTTTCTCTGTTCAATAGCATCTCCTAGGACACATTTTATGATCATTTACATGTGCCAAGAGACATCTGAGCTCAAAACAAGCAGATGCATGTTTGATTGTTCAGCCTGCCTGCACAATAAAGTTTCCAGGTATGACAAGCTTCTGTGTAGAAAATTATATTTGTTTAATAAATTTTATTCAGAGTCGTGAAGACATGTCTTTATGAAGTGACTCTTTAGATTAGCTCCTGCTTCCTTAAAAATCTTTCTTTTAGCAGAATTAATTTCAGCCTCACTGCTTCTTGTAACTTTAGAATACTGTCTACTTTATAATTTCTATATGAAGGACAAAGCCAAGAAGGATTGAGTTAAATTTTTTCTGTATTTTCCTGCTAGAGAAAATACATCACTCCCCTGGTGTTTGTGGGCTGTCGAAAGAACAATGCAAGCATGATTCCATGGGCCCTCACAATGGCTCTGTGACAGTCCTCAAAACCCTGAGCTGCTTTACTGAACTAGAATGTTAATTTCAGCATAATCATAATTTTGACTTTTGGGTTTGTTTTATCCTTTAATTGGCTTTTTGTACTGGCTGAAAAGGCTCCCTTTCCAAGGAATTAAACAATGAATACATTATAATCATTTAGATGTTTTACTGGACTCTGTGCCAAGACTTCTAAAATTAAAGCCTGTCTGATCCCCTTGTATGCTGTGGGATCAAATATAGCCTGATGTCATGACAACTTGCGTGACTTGTGTGACTTAGACCAGCTGGAGCATAAACTCATCAGAATTGCCCAAAGATTTATGTAAAGAGAAATGGTGAAGTCACCTATGCCCAGTTTCTATATGACTGAGTTAAAGTAGTCCCAAAACTCCAGAACCAGGTGCTGTGCCCAGCTGGACAGGCAGATATTTGGGTGACAATACTGGCTCTAAGAACAGACACGGTTGGAGAGCATTGCTTTTTTGTTCAACAGAACAAGAGATTATGGTTTCAGTTATGCTTCCAGATCTTGCTGTGCAGCTGTGTTAGCTTTAGTGGGAACCAATGAACTACCAATTTGCCTGACTGATTCTATCACAACTGTATGTCAAAGGCAAGGTTCTCTCTATTAAACTTCATGAATCCAACTCAACCCACACCAACCTGAACTGGTTAGTGAAGAGAGATTAGATATGAACTGCAATTGGAAGGCAGGGGGGAGTCTTCAATGGTTTAGGCTCTCAAAGACTATGATCTTACTCACTGGTTGTATGAAATATGATCAGTAATGTAAAGAGAAGGATGGTATGTGCCTATTCTCTTTTGACTCAGGGCTTTCCTGTATTACACCAAAATATGGATTTATTCTGGCACTGGAAGACATGTCATCTGACCAGATGCATATTTGCTCCCTGATCATACAGTCCCATCAGCATCACAGGGAAGAGCCACTGCATGAGGTGCACGACACATGGTGGGCCCCTGTTGGTAAGATGTGACACATGCAAGCATCCCCTTACCTGCCCGAGGCGGATGAGCTGAGATGTCATGAGCTACCTCCCTCCTAATGTTGTGAAACTGTCAACATGCTTGATGGACCCACTGAATTACAATAGCAGTAGGGCAAACAAAGCAGCAAGTCAGATGTTTTTTATTTGAATTAGCCTTTATGGTAAATATTTAATTTTACTATTGCACTGGTTAAGAGGTAAAGGCTGACAGGTCTCTCAGTTACATTGATGACAAGTGATGCTGTCTCCATAATAAAAATTCTCATCAGATGCCAAGTTTGCCTGGGCCAGCTGTACAAACATGCAAAAATGCATTTTTACACTGTCAAAAATTATAGTTCTGAATTTGGTTCTTATAACATATAGGTCAGTGAGTAAGGTGATATCTCATGAGCCATAAACCAGTGGAGATCCAAAAAGACACTTTTTTCCCCCAATTAAATATCTCATCTGACAGTACAAACTTCAGCAGAGATATGCCAGGAACCACCAGTTATGGTGAACATAGGTGTTCTAAGAAGAAATACTAGTGAAAATAAGTAGAAGTGTACTCAGTAGTTGACAGGCAAATTTTCCAGTCATCTACAGGGACCAATTCAAGACCTTTTAGCATAAGATGCAGCACCTTCTTAAACAGAAACCTCCTTTGTCAGATGTTCTGTTTCTTAAACAGAAACCTCTGTCTGATGATACGTGAAGGATGAACAGGGCTTACATGAAAGGGGACACAAGAAAATGAACTTTAGAACAGGTGAATAATTCTGCAGTGCTCTACCCAGACATAGGTGCAATTCACTCTGAGGTGCAATTGATATTTATCAGTTTTCTCGCATCTGTGTTGCATTTTTTCATTTTTGGTCTGTTCTGAGTAGCTATTTATATTCTGAGATTCCAAAAGTTTTACTTTCTCTGTATTTAATATTTTTGTCTTTGATGATTTCAAACATTTATTTCCATGATGCAGTTGCTTGAGATTTCAAATTTCATTTGATGGCAGGATATTCCATCTTCTACACCTTGACTTCCAGTTACTTCCCTGTGGCAAGAACTTTACAGCATTCTCAGGAAGAAAGTTATACTTGGATTAAGCAGCAAACAAACCTTCAGAAATCTCTTTTTCTCTTTCAGTTCACTTTTCATCATATTATTAGCATGACATTATGAGCCAGCATACAGATTGTTCATTATTTCTGTTCTCAAGGGCAATCCCTGACTCTGTACCATGTTAACGATTAGAAAGTCTGCTCCAACTTAGTAGTAGTTTCTACTTCACTACAGCAATTTTTTTGAATGTGACTGGTAAGAGTGTGTCAGAACACTTCTCATATCACACCCTTGTTTCCACTTGTCAAAAGTCACTGGACTTGACACTGGAAATTTTCTTCCACATATGCAATATTTGGCATCATTAGTCCTTGAGCTGCTTCTTGCAGCTCCATGAAAAATACACAGCTGTTTACAACCCTGTCACATATTTTGGGTAATTGCTCCTCCCAGAGCCAGCAGTGGTAATCCACTGTTCCCACAGCAACGCAGCAATCTTCAGCCTGACTGAGAGGCCATGCTTATTACCAGGCAGGGCTTACTTGTAGGAATGCATCCAGTTTATTGCTCTAGAAGGTCACCCTTTCTACAATGATATAGGCAATTAAGTGTCATGGTTCAATTTCAGCTGTCAAATAAGTACCCTAAGTACCTTGCAGCTGCCCACTCACTTTCCTTTCCCTGCTCACCCCAACCAAGGAGACGGGGAGGAGAATCAGCAAAGAAAAGAAAATAGAGTCCATGGATTGAGAAAAGTTTTATAACTGAAATGAACAATAATTGTAATAAAAATGACAGGGACAGAGGGAGATAAAACCAAAGACGGAGTGATGCACAATTCAACTGTTCACCACTTGTTGACTGATGACCAGTCTGTTCCTGAACCACAATCACCTTCCTGCTCCTAGCTAAGTCCCCCTAGTTTATACTCTGAGCATGATGTTCTGTGGTATGGAGCACAGTTTTGGTCAGTTTGGTCATCAATCCTAGCCAGGCTCCCTCCCAGATGTTTGTGTACCTCATCACTGGCAGAGCATGAGACACTGAATAATCCTTGACAGAGGGTAAGGGCTGCTTAGCAATAACCAAAACATCAGTGTGTTACCAACATTATTCTCATGCTGAATCCAAACCACAGCACTGTACTAGCTACTAAAAAGAAAACAAGCTTTATCCCAGCTGAAACCAGTACACTAAGCTACAGAAAGTTAAAAGTTAATTAAATATGATTTTAGTGGCTACCCAAAAAGTTTAAGTCCACTTTCATGCCTTCATTATACCTTCACTTCCAGGCATCCATCAGACATAATGCTGAAGATGAGCCTAAGTGCTCTTTCTAACAGCAAACTTGCTCTGGTTAAAGATGGAGTTGAAGGAGCAACTAATGAGTATAAACTAGAATCACAAAATCCTGAGTTGGAAGGGATGCAAAAGTATCAACGAGCCCAACTCTTGGCCCCGCACAGGACAGCTCAAGAATCACACCATATGCAAGGTGTAAAAACCTAGTCATTTTACTCTCCTTTGTATAGTAACATCAACTAAAATATGGATTTTGCTTTATCTGTTTGTCTTGGACAGTGATGTTCACAAATGTGGAGTCTATAATATTTGATTGTTTATTTATAAGAGAAAGCAAACTTTATTCAGTACAAACACTGCAAGATTTTTTGCATTCCTCCAGGGAAGAATTTTATCACTTTTCTTGGGCTTTTTACTGGCCTAAGACAAACTGGTTTTTTCACCCAGTTGAACATGATTTTTTCATGCTGTCTAGTTCAGGGCACAGTAACTGTGTGTCCCAGTATCACAACAGCAACAAAAACAACAACAACAATAACAACAAAAACAACAACAAAATCAGCTTATTTCTGGAGTTTACAGAATTGAACATGATACATTAGTGTACTAAATATTGAAACTTAAAATGGGAGGTCTTGTCTGAACAGCAACTGCAGTAGTGAATTGTAAATGTTAGACAATCCTACCACAGGTAGTGAGAGCTGCTCTGTCTTTACTTGCTGTTCTCATTGAGCAATGACTAGTAAGTGCCCTAGTTGAGCTATTGTGTTTTCTAATTTTCTTGGCTGTGCTAACTCCTTAAATGTGTTAGAGAAAAGTACCAGCTGAACCATTCTTTTCCAACAACCACTGAGTTTAAAAGCTATTCAGGCATTGTACTTGGAAAACTCAACAACTGTAATAACACTCTGGAAACATTCATAGAGGTATAACATAAGCAATATGAGGTATTCTTTTTCTCCATATACCGTCCTTGAAGAATGTAAATATCTCACTTTGAATATGTTAAAGCATACAGCAAGATCTTTGTGAGACAATAATTTATTCTTTTAGATCTGCTTACTCTTAATTGTGAGTTCAAAGGTTCTTTCAGACTGACCTTTCCAAATGTCAGTATTTTTAAGCAAAATTTGAGGAGTGTCTTAATGCATCATTGGATTTACTATGCACAAAAATCCTGACCCAAAGTCCTTTGAAACTCATTAGAAGTTCTCATTGACTTAATAGCATTAGGTCAGGTCTATAATTACTAGAATTGAGGCTAACTCATGATCTTGTATCTGAGCACAGACCATCTTTTAAGAGTGTGCAGAAGTGGTGCTAAGCTCAGAGCTTAGTCTCACCTTGAATATTTGAATTGTGTAAGGTAATGACAATAAACTGTTTGCATTTTTCTGTATACAGAGAAGAGATGTATGGATCTAGAGGGGAGTTGAAATGAAGGTGCTAGCCAAGATCTCAGATTGCACAACATGACAGAGTCAAAGAAAGAGCTTGCAGGAAGGAGCAGCTCTAGGACTTCCAGTGTTATTTCCTTTTCTCCCATACATTAAAAGCAAAGGGCTTTCTGACTCTTCACAGACTTGAATGAGTCTCTCAATGCAAAGAAAAATGCATTTTCACAGACCAAAGCTAACTTTCTTTCTAATTATTCCCAGGAAGAAAAAATTACCTACAAGAAAATTACATACCAGGAATTGCAAAGAGAAAATGAGGTGATAGAATCTTTCCCTGATTATACTATTTTTGAGCCTGATGATAGTGAAAATAAAATGCTTGGCACTCCAAATTGTGTCTGCTTTTTTCTTTGAAGGGCTCTGCTTATCCTTTGTGTTGAAGCAAAGATGTGCAATTTAGCAGTGGGTTGCTTTTATTTCAGATATGTGTTTTTCATCTCCCTCAGGAAAATCTGTCTGTATCTTGGACCTACTGAATAGCTCAAGATGAAGGCAATTCAAAGCAATAAATCCCTTCAGATAATTGATGTGTACAATTCCAAGTACAGTAAATGAATAGCAAGTTTTTGCTGCATCCAAATTTACAAGTAAAAGCAGATTATGGAAGTGAACACTACTGAGCAATGGAGCTCTGCACAGGTACAGAGACTGCATGAGTGGCTGGCTCTCAGATCCAAGCAATGGCAGGCAGCACTGTCCTATGGTTATACCACCAGGCACACCAGAAAAGAAACATGGCACTGGAAATTAAATTATAGTGATCACAGTCAGAAACGTGAAAAATTTTCAGACAGCATATTTCTATGAGCAAAGACAGTAATGAAATGATAGTGCAAGTCAAATAAAGATCACATTCAATTGTGCAAGTGATCATTAAAGCCTCTGCAGAGGGTCATATTATGAAGTTTTGTTTTGCTGAGATTTTCATATATTTCTTTCATTTGATATAGGCAAACTTATTGTTCCTAAGGAGTATTTTTTTGTCTGCTTTGGGAAGTTTTGCCTTCTAAACAATCACTTGAGAGTTTTTTTGCAAGAAATACTAACTTCAGCCCAGACTTTTAAAAAAGTTCAGAATGCTCAAAATAAAGAATAACTTTTCCAAATGGTTCAAGTATCTCAGCAAACCCTCAGACCAAACTGCCTTCATCACAAGATTCCAATGCAATATCTCTTTGACCGGGCTTGCATTATGGAAGTGCTTTTTGTTGTGTGGTTTGTTTTTTTCCCCCTCAGTTCTATTTCTAGCCCATTTTAAATGTCAATACAACAGAAAGGGGGGTTTAAATTTTGGGCTTGGTTAGACATAAAACAGCACTTGCTCTGTAGTTCTTCCCATTTTTCAAAATGTTTTGACATAGAAAAATTGTTGTTATTATTTTTTCATCTACTAAATCGATCTTAAAATGTTTGCTACAACATTCCCAGTACAGAAAATATGGTTATTAAAAAAGGCTGGAAAGTATTGTATTAGAGACAAAGGTGTACTTCAGAGGTGTTTTGGTTTAGTGTGAAAAGACTATGAGGCATTATATTGTCTTTACATGTCTATAGTGAAGTGCTATTGATTTTTCCTGTTGAGATACCAATCTCATAGGCATTACTAAATAAATACAGTAAAAAGAAGGCTAAAGTTCTTCTTAGCAATATTAAACATTAAATACATAAAGACAGTATGTTATACTTTCAAAATTAAATCTTAAAAAAATGCTTTTAAAGAAAGACATTCCCTCCAAGAAGTGGTCTTCAGGAAGCAAATGTGGGTCTGTCTAACAGCTCTGTGTAACTTAGGGTGCCTGAATTTGTTTACTGTCCAGAGGCAAGGCAGTGGTGCCATCACAGAATCCAAACTGGCTAAATACGTATGAAAATCTGGGTCAGCTATGCTTCACCATGCTACAGACATGGGCTAAAACACAGCCAAAGAATTCAAAACAGGTTTTTGTTTAGTGCTCAGTTTGACCAAAAACATGGTTGAAAAAAAAGGGAGATGTATGACACAGTAACAAGTACCTTTCCTATTTTTACCTCAACAAACATTTGTTTGCAGATCAACAATGGGCTGAAGTGGGACCTGTTTAGAAACAGAGCTGGGAAATCTGCCTGGAGGAGAGGAGAGGAGAGGAGAGGAGAGGAGAGGAGATAGCAATGCTTTCTCCTTGATGTCCAGCTAGAGTAGGTCATCTCCCTTTCTGTGGAAAACAGCTTGGTACAGGTGAAGGATAACATGCCATCATGCTGTTGAGCCTTATGGAGTAATTGAAAGTTCTCTGAGTATTGGGTTTGTGGTTTTGGAATAGATGATCTTTGTCCCTTGTATGTAGGCTGTGTGGCTCATGCAGAGACAATTTACAGTGGAGTCATTAAAGCCTGAGAGATCTGGATCCAGCCCCCTCTGATTTGTTTTGAAAACACTGTCATACAATACCAAGCATTCAACAGAATGCCTGGTACAGGGCAGTGGGATGGGGTCACAGTTTCAACAAGACTGAGGCAGAGAGGAATGGAAGGAGAGATTTTTTGCTGTGCACAATATGATGGACCTGCTCTTTGGAGGGGTTGTATGGATCTACTGCATGGCTGCAGCAAACTTTGGATTGGAATGTCTTTTCCAGGGCAGTCCTCAGGAGCTATTTTGTAGAACAATGGAAATGTGAAGAGCATGAAGGGACTCTCCATCTTGTCCTTTGGAATTAGTCCTAAGCTGGGTTATTTAGCTGGTTCCAGTAACAATTTTCTGTTATGTTTTAACTACAAGCAGTTCTGGCTGAATAACAGAATAAAAAAACCTGAGGTTTAGTTCCACTTTCCTTTTTACCTTTCCCAACCTCACTTCTCCACTGTCCATCTCATTTAGGGCTACTTTTGCAGTCTGGGACACCGTGATAAAGCCTAAGAAATTTAGAGGACATATATTTACTGCTTTGGGTTCTGCATCATCTGTTGCTCACTTGTCTGTTAAACAGGGCACAGAACATAAAACCACATACAATGACAATAAACAACAGACTGGGGGATAAGTAGTCTGCTTTTCAACAGTCTTTCAAGAAAAAAAACCCAAAGGACCAACATACACCTGTTCTTGTGCTCCTGCTCGTTTGTACTGGCTATACACTTAGTCCATGTCTGTAATACCCAAGTGAGGGTTTGTGTTTCAGCCTGACCTCCCTGTCAGACTAGCAGCTCAGCAGTCAACCTCCCTGTCTTCTGAGATGACTGGGGGTCAGGAGAGCACATCCTTTAAAAACTGTATAGAAATATTCTGTGCACAACACTCTACGTGACTGTAAGAATGAGGAGATATACAGAAATAGATTAAGCCTCAAGGAAGTCAGTGTTATTCCAATACAAAATATTTCAAAATTTAAGAAAGAATAGGGATTATGGCTAGGCCTGTGACATAGAGGAATATGACTTACAAGACTGACAATAACTGACATTATCACTACTCTCCAAAGTCAAGGAGTACACAATTCTTTGGAATATTAACATCTAATTAGGATCAAAATAAGCAAAACACAGAGAAGCCTTGAAAAACAGACAAAGGAAATCCCAAGAAAAAAAAAGGCTGGTTTAAAATGGAAAACTGACTCATCTATAAACCAAAACTTTGAGGAACTGGGACACACGTATTTTGCAAAGATAGAAATTAATATACATAAATGAAAACCATAGGTTTAACCTATCATCTCTAAGCAGATGACGCCAAAGGTAATTCATTGACCTTTCTTATATTAACTTTGTACATAAGACAAGTAAAAAGCCTTACCCCACAGGAAATCTGCTTCTCATCCCTTTTTGTGAGGTAAAATGTTACCCTTCTTGTTGCTTTTTATGAAGCCAGCAGTGCAGTGGTTTAGCAGGTCTTCTTCATGTCTTGTTCCAGAAAGACTTTCTATTTTGAGGTAAGTACATTGAACAGTTCTCTGTTCTGCTGATTGCAGAAGTTCATCTTGCCTCCTGCAGTTTTGGCACACATATTTTGTCTAATATTTTATGTTTCTACTAGACATACCAATGAGGGACTTTCTATCACTCACATTCCTTATTGTTTTCCATGCATTGTTTGGCTGCTCAAACTCTACTTCTCTGAATTATTTTAGCCAGTTAAAAACGCTTTCAAGTCTCCTGTTAAAAACTCTTCTAAGTGACTATCTTTTTGTTGGCATGGCACAGTTATACCCTCCATCTTCTGTCTACCTTAACCTTTTTCCTCCCTACAACACGGTCATGGAAATTCAGGTGCATATTAAATTAAAGCAGTAAATTAAAGCAGTTTCAGCTCTTTATGAGGAGAGGGATTTCACTCACAGATACATTGCTGGGTTCCTTTTCCCACTGATTTCTCTCTGGACTCTCTTACCTTCTTACCAAGCTATTCCACAGCCACAAATATCTTCAATGCCTCCCAACTCACCCAGAGCTTTTTGAACTTCCCAAAAGCACTTCAACCCTCCCAAATCCAATTTTTGGTCTGCCAAAAGCAGCCCACACTTCTCACTAAGACCTCTTTCATCTTTTCCCCAAGTCCTTTCCTATTTCAGTCTTTTACAATGGAATAGACCCAGTCTTTAAAACAACCTGCCCTGGGTCACTTTACCAGCTCTGATTCTCTCCACCAGTCACAACCCCTAGGTACATTTTGTGGCCACCTCCCAGCTTAGTGTGAACACATCTTGCTGTGCTGCTCTCTCTCCACCTGCTGCTTTGCCCACACATGGTTGCAGATTTCTGATTTCACAAACACACTCACATTTTCTGTGAGCTGCTTGTATCTTCTGCCACCTCCCATTGGCAACCACCAGTCTGGCTGCTCTGGTCCTGGTTTTCCTTATCAGCAAAGCTTCCCGTGGACAGCCAAAAGCCCATGGCCAACATTTAACAGAGCACCAGTTAGGACTCTGAGGGCAAAAATAAAGACTTTACAGAAACAAAATCTCTTTCTGAAGGGGAATGATGTGTGAAGAAGGTGAAATACTTTCACCCTTTACCACTCCATTAAAACATCATAAGTGCTGGCAGCTGCAGCCAGGGCTGTAAAGCTCCCTCAGCTTTCAGTTCAGTGTTGTTGACTGAGGAACATGCAGGGCATTATGAGGGCACAGTGAGAGGTGTGTGGCAAAGTGCATCACAGCACAGTGGGGTGCACTGCTCATTTGAACACTTGGGCCTCACTCTTATAATTACCTCTAACTGGGAGTTAATCACCCACCAGAGGCAGTTCCAACTGTCCCAGTTATCCAGGGAGAAGCCTTAGAGGTGTCTCAATTAAACACAATGTAAATACTATAAAATATGTGCATAAGGTTGGCTCCTAGAGAGGCCTCTTGATTAAAAAGACATCATTATTTCACACCTCTGCTAATTAGCACTGACAGTTATTCTGATTTCAGAGGAATTTGATTGCTCCCAGCACATTCCCACACTGACAACTGGTGCAGTCCTGTACTCTGCTCCAAATGTTGATCTTGAGAACAATGCTGTAAAATGACCTCACATCACCTCTGATAGTTTTGCTAGGAAACAGTGGTGCATAAATATTCAACATAGCCAGAAGTCCTCATATCAAAGGAAAATAACACTATAACTACAGAGAGCAGAAATTTTGGTTCTGTAGCTCACATATCTTTAATTTCCTTACTGCCCCAGTTCTGTATATCATTCTCTAGGTCCTACTACAAGTTAATCATAGAGTGGCTATTAATAGACAGTGTAAAAGAAAAAAACAGTGTAAAATTAAACCAAGAATTACAGCTGAAAATGTATCATCTTCTTTTAATTAAAATCTTCAAACTTCTTCACATTTACATTAAATTAAAAGAAACAAGCAAGATCTGGTTTTTGTGATGACCATGCTTGGATTCCACTAATCTGAAAAATAATCAAATGGCACAGATTACATCTGCCTGTTTATAATTTAATCACAATATGAGCAGAACAGCTGAATACTGAGAAGTCTTCCTGAACTGCAGGCCCATTACTTAATCAGGTTTTTAAAATAGATTAAAAAAATCAAAACAACAAAAAAATCCCCACTCAATTTCAGATGAAAAAGAAAGACTGACATTCTCTAATATTCAGAGCATTACCCACACAGGATCAGGAAGAATAGCACGGCAAATTAATTTTATTTCTATCTTATTCACAGTGTAGACCTTACTGAATTTAGCACAGAGTATGCAGCAACATCAAATACTATGTATTAAAATGTATATCCTACTGGCAATATTTAAAACCTCTTTTGAATTCTTGCTACAAATATCAAAGCCATATTGAAGCCATCAAACTACATGGGTTTTCATCTTGTGCAGTTTTCTAGATACAGAATGTGCACATAATTTCTGCCTTAAAGTGAAAAATACATGTAAAGCATGGTTTGATTTTTCTCCTGCCTTTGGCTACAGGTGAACAAATCTAGGTGAATTGTGGCAGTACTCAGTGCAACAATTTTTTTTTCAGAGTATTTTTTCAGAGTAATTATCCACCTGCTAACAGTGTCTTTAAAAGGCTGGATGGTTCGTGAAGCACCTTTAGTCATAACATCTTACTTAGACTACCTGTTGGCACTTGAGCAGCATTGTATCTCCTGCATTATATCTCAGCAAACCCATCCACAGCAAGAAGTTCTGCTGGTACACCAGTTTAACCCCTTGTGTGTGAAAAGATGGATTGATAAAGTATACTGTACTGTTCCAGCATGCAATAAGAAATATTCTGTTATTCTGAACCTTTTAATGCATCCAAATAACTGTGAGGGTTCTGCATGATAACTATTCTTTTATTCTTGCTGTGACTCAAAAGATGTGATTGCCTGACAGCTTCCTGTTTTTACAACCCCGTGCTTTGAAACACACATTTCAAATTGCACCATTTCTTGTAATTGCCTCTTGCCTGAAAATGAACTTTAAAGACTGAAGCTTAATTCCAGGGTGTTGCTACAATTTGCTGGTTTTCTGTTGTTCTGTAAGTACCTGAGATAATTTTCCATAAATATGGTAAGCATTTTGGATCTGAAAAGATTATACTTCTGTAAGGTTTTTAATCATAGATTTGGGGGGTTTTTTTCAACCATAATGAGCTCTCAGAGCACTAAATACAAAGGAGACAGCAATATAGTTTTCACTGAATTTCCTGGCTTTTATTTAAAGTTTATAATGAGTCAATTAGGTATAGAGTGCCTGTACTTGGAGATGGAGTGCATTCACTCAAGCCAAGCAAAATTTGACAATTTAGCCTCCAATTATTATCCTGTAAGTATGGCAGTCATGCAGTCAATTCTGCAACCATTTTGTGAAGTGTGCTATTCACATGGCAAAAACATCTTGGTGTTTTTTTCACACATTTCCTAGACTTCAGATAATGTGTTTTTCTCTGACCTGGGAATAGTAGAACATTTCCAATTTTGTGCAAGTCCGGAAAGGATGAAAATCCTTGTGACTCAGATTCAGATTAAATGTGATGCTAGAAGAAAACTGCAGCAATTGAAGAGCTCTGTATCTTGTTTCAGTGGCTGTAAAAGAGGTTGAGAGGATTAGCCTAGAAGTACATGCATTCATAGCAGATATCCATAGGTAGGTAATATGGATTCTATTTGACTAGGAGGGAAAGGAAGACAGCTAACTAATGCTAAGAAAACACTGATTTGACTGATACCATAATTATGCAGAAGTTGTTAGGTGAGCATAATAGAAGAGACTTCAAAGTGATAGAGGAATCAAGGAGGGTATTACGAGTTCTCAATAAAGTGGTTTGTACAGGAATTAAATATGTGATGACAGTACAGACTGTATGTTCCTATAGTCCATTTTGGGCTTCAAGTCCCCATGTGTTTCAAAGAACAACTTCTGGAGTGCTGAGGAATACAGCTTTCTTTAACAGCTGCTCCAGCCTCCATCTCCATGCAGGTTTCTGTGCATCAGCAACCTGCCCATTTGTGTTCAGTGGTAACAAAAAACAGAAATAAACCCCACCCAAACCAAACCAAAACCCAAACCCACTATAGCTAATAAAGAGCACATAGACTTCAAATGGTCTTTCAGGGTATGCTGAGTGCTTGGCTACAGTTTCATTAGCATCAAAGAACATAGTTGAAGATTATTGAGAACTGAAGATTATATCAAGCTGACTGCCCATCTCTTCCAACTTCTGAAAAAATGGAATTCTATTGGACAGGTAATGTTAAAGATGAAATACATAATTATGCCCAGTTGAATACATTCTGTTGAATAAAGAAATTGGATTTTATTCAAGTTGCAAACACATCAGAGAGTATTTTTAGCTGAGGTGCCAAGAAAATAGGCTTTAAGAGAAATAATCAGTATGATCATCATTCAGAGTACTGGGGTTTTGTTCCAAGACTTCTGGAGGACTTCAACAATATTGATTTTGCATGCTTCAAAACACTGCCAAGGTCAGCTCTACTCAGAAACTGTGACTCTGTGCCCTCTTTGAGTCATTATCTACACTAGATGCAGAGTGTATAAAGAGTACAAGGCTCTACCTGCACAAAACAATCTTATTTAGCCTGTACTCTGCACAGATGAGAATTACTGCCGCAGTAACACAGCCTTGCTGAATGCTCCAAAAATAAAACTGGCATAAATTAATTCTATACCCTAATCAAAGAGCAGGAGGAAAGCCTGTCTCCTAGTTCAGTGGCTTAGTCACAGATTTTTCATTTTTCTTTACATCATATGAGTAATGTAAAGAAAAAATATATATGTAAATGTATATATGTGTATAATGTAAAGAAAATATACCTCAATATAAGTACTTGCACTGCAAACATTTTCAAGTAGTAGAGTAGTCCCAATGGACCAATTTGTGTTCAGCAGGTTAAATATATGCACATGGTTAATAGGATGAGAATGACCAAGTTGTTCCTGCATTGGGAGTAAGTGTAATGTCAAGTTCTTTAAGCAGGGTTCCCCTTTGTAAACAGTGAAGAGTTTTGATTTATCATTTATTTTCATAGTAATACTAGAAGTACTTTCTCAAAGCATGCGACTGAAATGTAGGAAAACAAAGTTATGGTGTATATATTCCAAACCTGAATAAGGAAACAAATGTTAATATTGGAGACTAGAATGTCCAAATACCATCTGGGTATAATCAGTAGTAAAAACTAAGAATTTTGAAAATACAATGGACTGTAATTAAAATAAAAGCATTTGTTTGCCTAGGTCGCAGTCATAACTTGGAGCAGCAAAATCCAACTTCAGCTAATTATTTCAAAAGGCTCTGGCATATGTACTGAGGTTTGCTGAGCTTTATATTTAGAGGAGCTTATGCTCCTTGGACTGAAAATTCATGATGTTCAAAAACCACTGTTTTCTGGGTTTTGATTTATTTCTTTACAGGTTTTCCTGGTAATCTTTATCTTTGTCTCAGCTTTGTGAAATGGCTGTATGGGTGGGAGCAAGTGAATTCCTTATGACATTCAGGACAGATAAATCAAAGATCTCAATCCCCTTACCATCTACCTCTTTAAAATGTTGAACATGATCACTCATTATATTTCAGAATCATCTATATAATTTACATGTTAGCCATCAGCCACTTGATGCAATGGCAGGCCAAGACTCCAAAAGAAAAATAATTTTAAAAAAGCTTCTCTGGTTATCTGTGAACTAGTTGTTAGTAACTTTTTAATAAGTCTTTGAAGGATTACAGCAAGCCAATGAAACAATTACATGGAAAGGGGAAAAAACCTTTAATAATTCTTAAACAAATGTAACAGTTTTTCAGCTACATTGTCACAGGCCTTGGCCAGCATAAAGGAAGCAAAGCCTTTTCCATTGCTTGCTGAAAGTATGTTTTATCTTTTTTTATCTTGGTTTATTTTCCTGGCCTAGTTTATAGCTGCATTGATCCAAATAGTGCAGCAGTGAAAAGCAGTACAGGAAAAGAGAACAAAAAATGTTCCAGCTGGCAGACAGGGAGGAGAGGGAAGAGAACTCTGTGAACCAGAATTCCAGGTGAAGAAGATGGGTAAAAGAACCACACCCTTTGAGCTGTAGCTGGAGATATGGGTGTGCTTTGGTTTCTGAACATTCTACCCCAACACTGAAGAGACCCAAAGATGTAGGAGGAAGTATGTGTGTCACGTACAAGAGAGAATGTCTCAGTTTCATATGTGTGTGTCTGTCACCTAAGTACTCATCCTACTCTAACCTTGGCAGATTACTCTTGCTGATGTGTCCTTATATCATATCTGGCTGTCCCACTCTTGGTTCCCCTTCAGACCTCTGTTGCAGCCCTTTTCCCCTCCATTCCCTTCTCTGAGACCTAAGTAGCAGGGGAAGGTGGAGAGGAGAGGTCCATGACAGGAGCAGCCACCCCTCAACTCAGTCTGCAGGTGAGAAAGGGAGGGAAAAGGACCCCAAAGAGAAGAGAGGCCAGGATTCATCAAGCAAGAGATGGCAGGAAATCTGTTACCCCTTTTCTGCTTTGCACTTTCCTGAGGAAAGCATTCCTGTTGGAGCCAAAAAAAAAATCACCACCTATGCCTTACAAGACCCTGGACTACAGCAGGAAAATAAATGAATGAAAAAGCCTCAGAGAGCCTGGCTTAGATTGTAATCAATTTCCTTGCTCATTGGTGGTAAAAGGTTTGTCTTGGACATTTTTTTGAGACCTGCATGGTGTGGATTCCCTGGGTTGTGTGGCGTTCAAAGAGCAATTTAATGTGAAACATTTAAAAAACCCTGCTTATCTTTTAAAGAGCAGACAAGTAGGAGTAGCCAAGGAAGATTTTCCACTCCCTGGCTGAGAGTAAAAGTGGGCAGCCACCTATTTCCCTTTTGAAAACATCTGTAGTACAATGTGCCATTAGCCAAACTCTTTGTGAAGAAAATTTCAGGTTTCAATTTATACATGTAAGAGCTCAGCCAGTGAAAGGCTTATTGCAGTTAGTATAATCTCCTATTTATAAGTCCCTCAAAACGGTCTCTAAAGTATCACAAAATTAGAAAAACTCATTATCTAACACACTGTTCCTCCCTTATTCATGATGAATGGGGATTTAGTATTCTGAAACTATGATCATCATCAATGCTTTTTCTTTCTGTTTACCAGCATATTCTGTTTAGCTTATGCTTGGCTGTTAAAATGGGAAGCATTGAGCTATTGTGCTTCTAAAACTATTTCCCTTTCTCTGACACCTATTTTACACTGCAATATGACATTTTGACACATAAAACATGACAAAATCACAGACTTCTGATGATTCTGTGGAACAGTTAAACAGTTTTGTCCTTGGTTAAATAAATGCAAAATCTAGGGTGTTGCAAGATGATAATTTATTGATGGAAAACAAATATTCTGCTTGGTGCCAACCCACTGATTGGTACAAAATACTGACTTTCTCTCTAAGATAGATCAAAAGTCAAGTTCTGGCACTCAACAAGGAGGCAAAACACCCAAATACTCTAGAGAATGTTTAACTGTATTTATTAAATAAAACAGTTCAAAAAAGGGACCTTGTACTTAATCTGGTAATAACACCAGAATACTTGTGGCTCAGCTGTTCTTCCCTGAAGGGGAACCACAAGTAAGGTTTAGATCTTGCACTGAATCATGAATTGCATTTTCTGCTGGACAAAAGGAAGATGAGAACTTCTCCACCATTTTCATAATTCTAGCCCAGAAAATACATTCCAACTTATGTAGCAAATGCCACTTCAGATCATGATATTAGGGTAACTAAATATCAAATTTTAACTTTGCCACAAGTTTAATTTTAGCTGAAAGAAAAAAATGCTCTGCTCTAATGATAACACTGTAAAACTGCCTGAGGGTTAAAATACCCTAAAGAAAGGACTTGTATAATAACAGTGACTCCCTTACTGTGCTATAAAGGTATGTGAGTTTTTCATTGTTATTAACTGTAGCTTTTTGAGGTCATTTTGAGAACCTGTCTTACATGAAAAATGCTTAACTATTTTCATGCAGCTATCTAAAGCATATATCTAATTCAGCAAAAATAATTTGAAGGTGCAACTACTATTAAGGAATATTGTGGCTAGACTTTGATCTCCTATATCATTTGGCATAGAAAAGGAAAACACAATTTAATGAAAATAAATGTGTAGTATTAAGTCTGAGGTCAGTAAAGCTAATAGACAGTATACACTTAATGTCACAGCTACAGAGTACATTGGCCAGTAAACGAATTAAGAGCTATGCCATAAATAATCTTCATGCCATCATCTCAGCTCATCAGTCGTGGGGAATTCATAAGGATACTAAGAAAGCAGACTACCTCTAGCTTTTTTTGCTGACACAAATTATCTTCTAAATTGGAGATATGTAGTAGCCTAAGCTAAGTAAAAGAAAGCTTGTTATTAATTTAGCAAAACTTGGAAAGATTAGTGCAAAGACTGTTAAGCAAGGCAAGACTTAATTGGGAAATAATGAGAGGCATCTGTTGTGGTTTAACCCCAACCAGCAGCTTAGCCCCAAAGCCACTCACTCCTGGTGGGATGGGGGAGAGAATCTGAAGAGCAAAAATGACACAACTTGCAGGCTTAGATAAAGATAATTTATTAGGAAAAGCAAAATCCACACATGCAAGCAGAGCAAAACAAATAATTCATTTCCCACATCCCATGGGCAGGCAGGTGTTCAGCTATCCCTAGGAAAGAAGGGCTCCAGCACACGTAACTATAACTTGGAAAGACAAATGCTCTCTCCAAGCATCTCCATTTCCTCCTTCTTCGCCCAGCTTTATATGCTGATCCTGACACCACATGGCGTGGTGAGCAGTCAGTGTTGGCTGGCCCCAGCTGTGTCCCCTCTCACCCCAAGTGCACCCCAGCCCCCTCACTGGTGGGGAGGTACAAGGGGCTGAAAAGGCCTTGACTCTATGCAAGCACTGCTTAGCAGTAACAAAAATATTCCTCTATTACCAATGCTTTTTTCCAGCACAATTCGAAAATACAGCCCTGTACTAGCTACTGGGAAGAATGACTCTTCTCCTGACAAAACCAGCAAAGCATCACAAAGAGAGCACACTGGCTAAAGTGGAGTTACTTTTGGTGTTCCTCAAGGGTAGATGGAGGCATTTCTTGTAAAGACACTGATACAGAGCACCGAGTTGATAAAGTTTCCTGAATATTCAGTAATGAGTATAAAATCAACACAAGGGCCAGAAGAATTATATATCAAGAAATATAACTAATCTTGAAGAATAGAATATTAGGAACAAAGTCAAAGTTAGCTATATGAAATACAGTATCACTTTTGTTTACTAGGGTTTCAGGTGTCAGAGGCAGTCCCTTTTCTGCCTCCACGTTGTTCCCAACTGGACAGCCATGCTTTGGAAAGCACAATCAGAGCACACCCTTGTACTTCAGGAGCAGACAGCATGGCAGTCCAGCTGGCAGCCTGTGCTCAGAAGCCTGGGCAAGCAGAGTGGACATCCAGAGTCAGGCCCTCCTTCTGACAAAGAAGATCAGCACTCAAAGCTCTTTGTAACACAATTATCAGGATCTCTTGGAGCTGTTTTGTCTTCTGTGAAAAGGTTTCATTCTAAATGAAACAGGAGCTCTAGTCCTCTATTATCAGACAGATAATTTTCTAATTTACAAGGTCATGTCCATTCTTTCTACAGCTTAATGAATACTGAGGGACTGAATAGCTTATGTAATATTTGATGACAATTCAGCAACTTGGTTGAGAATTACCTGCTACACAATTGTAATGGACTGCAGCATTTCTTTCAGTGATGACTGTCAGGAGATTGTTTATAATTCATAGAGAGAAAGTCCTTGAATCTATCTTGTATTTCCACATGAATGCTATCTGATGAGTACAAAACTGCCAATCTTACCCAATTTCTGAGGAAGACTTGAGCTCCAGGTAAAGCAGCTGTTTAAATTTAGCACAGAGATATCTAATGACTTCTGTGCTCTTCTCTGCAGCACACTGTGTTGGGCAGCACCCTGCTCAGTTTGGTGGCTCCTGTGAATTCCATTCTCTAGTGAATGTAGGTCACAGAGCACAGAGATGACCAAACTTGCAAGACATGCTTTGTCCCAAACAGCCATGATACCAAAGGATGTTCAAAGCATGTAGGTCTTTATGTCTTTGCTCCTCTTCCATTCACTCTGAAAATAGTTTCCAAAGCATTACTTACAGCAGTACTCCTCAGTATACAAGACAGAAACCAGAATAATAATGGGTCTTTCAGTATAACCCTTTGAAGGCTCTCTTCTGTCTTGCTAATGCTAAATTGGATTCTCTATCCCATTTACTCTTTTCCAGGTAACAAATCTAATAATGCCATCTGTACCTCTCTTTTCCCTACAGCTCTTCCCTCAGTTCTGCAGCAAAAAAAAAAAAAGAAAAAAAAAAAGGAAGTTCTGTTTTGAAGTGCCAGATCACAAGACATCTGCAAAGCAAATTAGCTCTGTAGCTCTGTTATTTTTCCTACTGACCTTTGGTCCTTACATCCCATTTCACTCCTGTTTTCCCTCAGAACAATCTTCCGTTACATAAAAATAGAAGACAGTTCATGAAAGAGATGGATAAATGAGTCTGTGGAACCATGTGGTGTCCTACTCTTCACTTCATGTCTACACTCCTGTCTCAGGTCTGATGAGTCTGAGCACGGTGATTTAGACTCTTACAACTGAGTCTAGTTGGAGGCCTGTACCTAGAGGTGTCTCCTGAGTTGCCATACTGGCCCCACTATTGTTTAACTTATTCATCAATGACTTTGATGAAGAAGAGAGGCCTCCTCAGCAATTTCACTGATGACAGGAAGCTGGAAGGGGTGACCAATACCCCAGAGGGTTGTGCAGCCCTTCAGAAGGACCTCGACAGGTTGGAGGGATGGGCAGAAAGGAACCTTCTGAAATTCAACAAAGGCAATTGCAGGGTTCTAGGAAAGAATAACCCCATGCACAGGATAGGAATGACCTTGCTGGAAAGCAGCTCTGAGGGAAAGGACCTGGGGTCCTGGTGGACAACAAGCTGTTCATGAGCCACCAGTACCTTGTGACCAAGAAGGCCAATGGGATCCTGGGGTGCATTAGGAAGAGCATTGCCAGCAGGCTGGGGGAGGTGATCCTGCCCTCAACCCTGGCTGATCCTGCTCAGCCCTGGTGAGGCCTTGGAGTGCTGTGTCCAGTTCTGGGCTTCACAGTACGGAAAAGTCTTGGGGCTCCTGCAACAAGTCCAGCAGAGGGCAACAAAGATGATTAAGGAACAGGAGCATCTCTCTAATGAGGAAAGGCTGAGGGAGCTGGGCCTTTCCAGCAGTGAGAAGAGACAACTGAGAGGAGACCTTGCTGATGTACACAAGTATCTGAAAGGAAGGTGTCAGAGGAAGGATCCAGGCTCTTCTCAGTGGTGCCAAGCAATCGGACAAGAGGCAATGGGCAGAAACAGATGCACGGGAAGTTCCACCAGAATGCGAGGAAGAACTTTACTGTGGGTGACCACACTCTGAAACAGGTTGGCAAGAGCTTTTGCAGAGTCTCCCTCACTAAAGATATTCAAGAGCCATTTGGATGCAATCTTGTACAATGTGCTCTAGCATAACCCTGTTAGAGCAGCAAGGCTGGACAATTTTGCCCATTCTGAGATTCTGTGAATTGGTTTCAATCTTTTGACTATCCCTGAAGCTAGTTCCATTCATCATTCATTTAGAGAACAGCATCATGTTTTCTAGGATCCCATGTCCCAGTTGCACTTGGCTGGTCTGGTTTACAACCACCACAGAGTGTTGAGGAATGATCTTAGCACATCTCCAAATTTAAAAGAGTCAGTCCCAGATGCAGCCTCCTCCTGTCACAGGACTGACGCTTAAGAAAGAATGTATCTGACATCTGTGATTTAGAAGGTCTTGGGATCACAGCTTTTATTCTTGTCTTTGTCCTGGAAAGCACTATGCACAGAATCTAATTGCAGCTTGAGTACTAAATAAGAAATAGATCATTATTGATGACACAAGCAGCCCAGCATCAATTTTGAAAAATACCCAGGTGGAAACGTACAAACCTTGCCTAACACTGTTTCTGCTTTCAAAAAGGCCTTTAAACTGCCAATTTGTCTTGAAGAGAAAAAAATTAACATTACTTTCCAGACAGCCACCCAAAAGTGGCTGTAGGCATTGTGGCTGGATGTGTTATTGGTCTGCATCCCAAATAACTACTGTGTCTGGGAGGCAGGAGGGGAGAACAGGATAAACAGTGTGAGTCAGAAACACACTTGACAGAGCCACATTTTAAGCACACTTAACTTTTCTCCCTTTGGATTTGGGGTCATCTTTGGGTAGTTTGTCCAAGCAAAAACTTCTTGCTTTAGGTGTTTTCCCTAGAGATGAAGGAGCATTCTGGAGGGAAAGGATCATTTCCTCAGGCTTGATCCATTTCCATTTTGCACACACTGGAGATCATGTGGCATTTTTACAAGCATCTCCAGGAGAAAGGTTTGGAAAGGTCTATTGACTTCTATTGAGCAATCAAATACATACTGGAAAAAAAAAAAGCTTTTCTCCATATGGTATTAAGGATCATTCAAGTTGTCCAGCAAAATACTGTGTGTATCGACCTAAACCCATGCCTTTCTCACCTTAGAGAGCAAAGCCTTTTAATGCCTCTCAATCCTCACTAGCCACTCTGCAAAAGCACCAGAAAAATAGAGGCATCAAAGAAAATACATGAAACAAATCAAGCTGGGCATCAAGAACTTTTTACTTAGAATTAACTTTATTAATTTTAATAACCATGAGATTTGATTTTATTAATCAATACAATTTTATTTTATTCCACTCTATTAAAGACCGATTTATCTTCATTTTTAGATTGGCCGCAATACAATCATGGAGGTGAAATAACTGCAAAAGAAATCTCAGCTCACATTCTTCACATTCATTAAACTCATGGGCTTGCAGTTTAGGCACTGTCTTAAAGATACAATTTCTATAGTATCTTTTCTGGATGTTTTGTATTCAGACAGGTTATTGATGAAGGCTGCTGTTAGCAGCTTCCATATTTCTTCACTGTCTCAATAACTCAGTAAAATTTGTGTTTGGACTCAATGTATCCAAGCACATGGAATGCTGCACGAAAGGTAAAGTTTCTGATGATCAATGAGGACAACAAAACCTTTTTTATGATCAGATTAATTATCAGAAAATGATTTGGTAACATGTGCAGTGTGTTAACCCTGAGATAGGAAGTACACCACAGGAAAACAAAGACTGGTCTGTAACTGAGGAAGAGTTTCCACAGTCAGTTTGGATTAAACAGTGCCCATTGTAACATGTGCTGTGTGACTGTGCCTGTGAGCACTGTGGTATTCACAGGACCATTTTATGGGCCTTTCTATTCAGTGGATTATTCCTTGCCATAACTTGCTGGTTCCTTGCACAACTTGCTATAGTTGTACCTGTTAAAGTAAAACACATACAGTAACTCAGAATTACCAGTCTAAAAAAAATATCCTTTTAGAAGGCTCTTGCGGCCAGTTTCATGAAGGAAAACTTCAAAAGATGGAAACATTACTGCCTTTATGTTTAGAACAATACCAAGGGAAGGAGTTAGATTCAAACAGTGATTTTTTTAATCCTAGAAAACTAGTGAAGAGTGCCTGAAGATTTTCAGTATTTACAGGATTAAATGTATTTTAAATACTCACCAATATTGTGAAAAAGACCAAACATCTGAATAGAAAAGGGAGTTGCAAATGTTCAAGATCTGTATGGATTTGATGTAGCAGATCTCCATAGCCTTCACATACTTCAAAGCCTAATAGACATCATCTTCATGGGTTATTTTCTCTGGGGCGGTTTCTGTCCATTTTCTGGACTAATTCTTCACTCCTGAAATGAACCAGCAAAGTGGAGGCAGCCACACTGCACAATTGCCCTTACATGTTTGTGTTTCTTGCATATTTCTCTCCTTCTTTCAGGATACTCTTGCCATGTTTCCCAGTGTTGCTCTTCATCCTTCTCTCTCATTTGCATCCATTATGATGGAAATCAGGTACTTTTAGAAGAGTGAAGTTCCTGTGAAGCTAAGACTGGAAGGAGTCCTCATTCTGTGGTCAAGTAAAGGGAGAGAAATACACACAAAATGTCATAAAACAGTAAATAGTGAAACCTGAGCAGCTTAGTTTGAAGCAGTTTCAGGAAGATGGAAAAGTTAAGAAAAATTATATATTTGACAGACCAGTCAAGATGCACTCTTGAGCTCTCTAGAAAACCAAGAAAACATTATGTTCCTTGGAGCAAAAGTTGCTCCAAGTGCTTCAAAACCAAACAACTGCTTCTTTAGTAATGGATTCTTAAATACATGATAATATTTTTATATCTGCTTCTGCCTTAAATGAGAATTTTAAAACCTTAAGAATTCTTCTCTCCCAAACCACATGCTCACACCAGTTAAACAGGTTTTGGGGAACTGAAGTTGAATGAAGGGTATCTGTAAGTCATGGGAGTGTCAGAACATCCTCAGTGCTTTAGCATTATAAATTATCTTCTAAGCATTGTAGATAAAGTCTAAGTGGCTAACTTGCAATAATAGAAACATTAAAAAGAATGTTATCCTGGATAACTCTGAGGAGCCAGTGAGCAGGTACTGCAGCTGAACTGAGATAGCAATATACAATTTTCTAAGCACACCTGCAATTCACCTCATGCTAATGGTATGTTTCCTATCAGATATAGATGGGAAATATCATACATATATATATATGCCCTTTCTGCTTTCATTTGTGTTTTATCTCCCTCAAGAGACCTGTTACACCCAAGGAGTAAAGTGGTATGGGGAGTTATTATTATTATTATTAATGGTGAAATATAGAAGGAAAAAATAATATTTTTAATGTCAGTTTAGTGAACCAAAGAAGCCTTACTCCTACTCTTGCAGATGTGGGGGCTGAAATGCCAGAACTGTGTTTTTATTTTCATCTCTCCAGCATTAAACTTATTGTGGTCCCAGAGAAAAGCATACTCAAGAATGAACAAAAGAGATGTATTTACAAGAGAAAGGGCAACATGTTGTCACTTCTTTCTTTAAAAGCCATCTTTGATGTGAGCACAAGTTGACTTATTCCAGATGATGCCATCATTTTGTATAGTACTTACAGGACTACAGAGGCATAACAGTTCATTTACTCAGCAGCATTTAGCATGGGGTAGATATATTAAAAGAGTCATATTTTGTAATAAATAATATGGATTTTCTCAAATCCTTGTCTGCTGTCATGGCCTCCCTGGCACTAAAACAGTCTGTGTGTCTCCCTGGGGACTTGGAGTTGAGAGACAGACAGGGAGCCTGGCAGTGTCCCTGTGCTCCCCAGCACCACCAAAACCAGATTTGTGGAGCGCTTGGATTCCACCCAGTCACCATTTTCTGATGGAAAACAATTCAGATGAAAATATTTTTGTGAGCTCCATTGGACAGACAAAAGTTCTGATATAAGAACCCTTTAATCCTAGCTTTATTTTCCAGCTTGAGAATAAGGTGCCAGCAGTAGTAAAATCGTGTAGCTTTGTCAGCATTGGCTGAAAGCAAAGGTTTTGCCTGCAGATTTACTGGTTCTTTAATTTGCTTAGCCTGACTGTGTTGGGCATAATATGCAAAAATCCAACCAGTCCTACTGCTGACACAAATCATCTATTCCCCTCACTTTGATCATTCTGTGACCAAAAAGCAGAAAGTTATTTGTTCAGGTCTGATAGAAGAAATTAACACTGTTTCAGAAAAACAGATGTAATTCATACAGGGCCTGATCCTGGAGGAGGCTAAACACCCTGGATTGTTAGTGACCTCTGATGGGAGACAGGAGATTTACAGGATCCACTGTGTTTCTCTTCCTACAAGCATTGAAATGTACCCCCTTTAAATTCTGGCCACGATTCCATAGACAAAAGGAATATAGATGGTAGAATTTTTAGATTTGGATGTTGTGTTTTGCTGAAAATAAAAGGGTTCTGCCCTCAAAATGTCATCAAGTCATTATCACCCCCCCTGCTAACATATGTCTTGAGCTTTCTCTTTTATTCTTGAAATGTTTTAATGAAGAGAAGAGAAGAGAAGAGAAGAGAAGAGAAGAGAAGAGAAGAGAAGAGAAGAGAAGAGAAGAGAAGAGAAGAGAAGAGAAGAGAAGAGAAGAGAAGAATTGCTTTCAAAATTGTTGTTTTGAACACTGAAACAAGTACCTGGTGAATCCACCAGATAAAGTGTCAAGGGGGTTCCATGTTTGGTTGCTTTATTTTTTACACATTACTTACAGAACATTGGACTTGAATCTGTTTTTCACAGTAGTGTATTGCTCTGTACAGTGAAGGAGGTGTTCATCTGCAGCTACATCAAATAATGCAAGGTCTGTCCCATGACAGGGGTTTGAAATATCTAGTTATAAGCACCTCTGAGAGAAGAGAGAAAAAAAAAAAAGAGAAAGACAACAGCCTTTTTTTTTTTCCTTTATGAAATCTGCTTTGATTTAACTCTCAGAGGAATACAGTATGTGCCTCTGGGGACAATTTTTCATGTCACAGAATAAAGCTCATTTAGCCTATGAAAATGCTGAAGTCTCTAGATTAGAGAAGTAAAGAAAATTGTCATTTTAAAAAATTTTAGCCTCATAAACTTGAGTTACTTTTGCTGAGTAGAGCACTGAGCAATAAAAACATAGGAAGAAGAAGAAAACAATTTACTGGTCTCTGCAAAATACCTTCTTAAGTGTCAAGGGTAGCTATAAACACAGCTGGGGCAGGAATCCACTACAACTGGGCACTGCTGAAAAAGAAGTTTGTCCACTGTCCATCTCATGGAGACCTCAGTCTCTGAGGAAGGCAGCCACGCTCTCAGTAGATCATTCCTTTGTAATGAATCAAAGGAATCAAGCTCAATTATTTTAAGCTGTCTAGTAAAGAGCCAAAAAGTCATGTTCCTCTGCTGTGATCCATGGAGGGCTGGGCTCAGTTTCCCTCAATTAACACTGCACTGTGTATGGTATTTTCTAATATTCTGGTTATACAGATCATCCAACCGTGTTCCAGTAATGCCAGTTAAATAAAATTTCTTCTCATTAATGAGAATTACCAGTTCTCCTAGCTCAATAGTCAATCTCATAATACGGGTAAATTATTTAGTGAAAAATGCCTTGCCACATCAGACTGCAGTGTTTATGAGACAGACACTGAGTTTAAATAGGTACTGTATTTTCTGTGCTTATACCCCTTGTTCTTGTTTCTACTTCTCTTCCTACTTATTCAAGATGATTTGCAGCTGAGAAAAATAAGTTTCTAACAGTCTGTAAAGGACAGTGACATCAATTCTTAGTAGACTGTGACAAATTACAGTGCTCCACAAAGCCAAAACCTTTTGTTTTCACCAGTCATCTGTTCAACCCCTCACCTCCAAGATATTCTCTTTTCTGCTTTTCACAAAACCCAAAACATCACTTGAACTTCTCTCTGCTTTTCTAGTCTTCTGCACCTCCCACACCTTTATTATTTATGCTGTTCCATGTAACATTTTTTCTCCTGTGTGTATTTTCAGCAGAGCAAGACCTGCCTGACTGATCATTCCATGCAATATTACTGTTACATTTCTACATTTTTGCACTTGTAAAACATTTGTTGTTCCTTCTTTCTTCTTAAATATTTATGCATTTATTTTTTAGATTATAAACTGCATGTCTTTCCTTTTAAGACATCTAAAAAAGCTCTTTGTTCCTGTTGCCTGTAGTGACAATGTTTGCTGGAGAAGGCCCTCTTTTTTCTCAGCTGGTAACTCAATAAGTGTCTGATACTGAGACAATACTATTAGATAGATTATGCATCTCTTAGTACCAGATCATTAGTCCACTGCATCAGTTTGCAGCCTAACCAGTTCCCTTGCCACTGTGGCAATGAGCTCCAAATCTGCTCGCCAGAAAAGCAGTTCTTTAATTCTGCACTATGCTGAACTTGGCATTTCTAGGTCACATATCTTGTCCTCCAGAATAGTCATCAATTTGCACTTGGTGCATCATAAATCCCCCCAGTCTTTCAGCAGAGTGGTATAAAACTGCAAAGACAAGTCACAGTAAGGGTTTCTTTATCAATCATATCAAGCAAACAGCTCCCCACCACCTTTTCCCTACCAGCACTGGCTCTGCGTAATGTAAATACTAATGATGAGCATTTATGAGAATGAGAGCCAGACCCTGATTGATTGAGACCTGCAAAGCAGTGTCAGACAGACATTATTCACAATAATGTGTTAGAGCACTTCTCCAAAGCATTTGAATCAATGGACCTTGTCAATCTTTATCCTGTCCTGCAGAACGCTGTGAAACTAAACAACTCTAAGTAATGTGTAGTGCTGTTGAAGCCATCCAGACAAACTACACTCAGAAAAGAGCTTTTATACCTACTACTGCTTTATATGATTCCTGCAGGTCACTGACCAGAGACACTTTACAGAAACAGGTTTGAAGATCAACAGCTCTTCCTATTAGCCATTGTACTTGAGGAAATTAATAATGATCTCTTGATTGGAATCTGGAAAAATCTGCTTCATCTGAAAAGATTTCATTGGCCTCTTTTGTTAAAAAATATAATTTTCACATAGCAATACATTAGTACATGAACTAGAATAAAACTAAAGTGTAAAAAAAATCAGTATGAGATGAAACCCAAAAAGCTTCATTTTGGATTTCTGTACATTACACGTCTGACATGGCTTTAAAGTTTTGCCCTCCTAGCTTTTATAAGGAGGACGATGACCAGAAAAATTTACATTAGCAATGATCCTGTTGTGAAGTGGGTATCAGCTTAGATATAGAAATCACATACTATTGATTTCTGGTTTCTGTTTTTTATTGGTTTGGTTTTTGTTGTTTTTTTTTTTAATTGGGTTTTTTTTCCCACATACTAATCAAATTACAATAGTGTCTTTATTTATATTCCAAGATTTAAAAGGTTAATTTAAAAACCTTGGCCAAAACCACCATGGTTGTATTGCACAAGCTTGAGTTTGTGTAACTGAGCAGAGATAAGGCTAGCAGTAAGTGCTACCATTAGTGGTAATCCAGCAGGGAGTCAAAATTACTTCTAGGTGTAAAAAGAAGCCCTGGTATCAACACTTCAAGATTCTTCTGCATTTTTGAGCATGGTAACAGAACATGTTGCATTTGTCTTCCATCTAGCATCATGAACCTTTCAGCAAGCCTTGCAACCTGAAGGTTTTTAAGCTCCACACTTCACCTCTGGTCATATGCTTCTATTTTATTACCTAATTCATTCACCCATTACTTCTTCAGACCAAAATCAATTTTGCCACCTTAAAGGTATTTGCTGTAGAAGGTGCTTTAGGGTCAGGCTGTTGAAGGAGACAGTAAAATCCTTGGTTTAGTGACAAAAACATGGAGAAACACTGTTAAATTACTAACTTGTTTAAGTTCATGCACTAGCTAGTCTTTCTGGGTCACAGACTTTCTTTATGATAATATAGGATTTCAACTGTCTGCATATGTCTGTGCTACAGAAAGCTACAAAAATATTATTTAACAAAAGACAGCACACACGGAAACACACTGATTTCACAAATGCAATTGTACCACTTAGCCTCTCAACACAGCTTCTTTTAAATTTCTGGACTCTCTCAATTTCTATTCTCAATCCAAAATGAAATGAGTAATAACAACATTTTCAGGAAACAAAAATGAAGAGGAAGATGGGCAAGACCTGAGATGAGTTTCTAAAAACTATTGGAAGAGGCTTCCAAAAAGGAATGAAAGCAGTATGTGATGTTTTCCCTGGAACCCCTGGCTGATAGCCTGCAGACAAAAGCAATGCTTTTGCTGTTGAGGCAGCCTTAAAATGTGTCCTGACAGATTGGCAAACTCAGCTGTAGCACCAATCTGGAACGGAAGAAAGGGCCAAGAATAAGAACTGTCTCTTCAGGAACAAAAGTTACCAGGAGCACTGCAAAGCTCTGCTGGAGGATTTCAAAAGCATCCACATCAAATTCAAGGTCTTGAATCTTTTCTTTGAAGTGCCTTTTGGTCTGGACCCGAGTTATATAAAATATCTACTGAGATTTGGAAAAGCCCAACAGCACCTCCCACAAGTGCAAGGTTTCCTCTCTCAGGAGAGCACTGCTGTCTCAGGAGCTGGTCCATTCTGTGGCGTAAATTCCCCCATGAACTGAGAACTGAGTACATCACCGACTTCCTTGTCTACTCCAAGGTCAAGGCAGGTTTTCATCTATTTTTACACACTTGTAAAAAATCTATTCCAACAAAAATCCTATCAAAACAGGGCACCTTACTGAGCACGTTACACTCCCTACAGAGAGGATCAGAGGACAAACATATGACAGATGGCAGGTACAATGCTTAATGCACTGGTGAATGGTACTCAAATAGTGTGGTGATAAAGGCTGTAGAAGAGATGATACAGAGGAAAACAGGTAGAATACAGGGTGCTGGGGTTATGCAGTAAAGCACTGGCAGTGGGAAGGATGAGTGCAGTGTGAGCTCAGCATACAGAAAAGTAGAAGCAAAGGATTCAGTTAGCTCCACAACAAAAACACACACTGTTGTTTGGAAGGTTTCCTTGATCTGTGTTGTGATAGGTGTGTGTTTAACAGGTTTTACCCGAGATGGGGACATGTTAGTTTTAATAATTGTAAATAGGACTCTGCCCTCAGAGAAATCTTTTTTCCTCCATTCAGTACCTTATGTCTGTGATGTTTTCCTTCTGGCAGGTAAGTGTTATTAGAGTAGCTGGTAAAATGGTAACGTTGATGAATGCACAAGGTAAGTGCACACTCAGCTGGTAAGTAGTCTGATACAGACAATTTTACTTAAATATATTTAAAACATTTGGGGACTACTTGTGGTTTAAAACCATGGGGGATGAAAAGGAAAGGGACAAAGAGAAATAGATTTGTGCTAATGTACTTCGTCTTATTTTCTATTCTGCAGTGAAACATGGGCTCTCCCTCCTGTTGAAATTAAAGATGAAGGCATGGTTAAAACATGAAGGAGAAAATGTCAAGAAATTCAGTAATATGGTGTTGGGTAAATGAAGCCATGTAATTAGCTACCTCAGCTTTTTTTGAATGCAAAATGTCTTCCCACATGACTGAATGTTGCTGGTTTTGGTAATAAATCTCTGGGCATTCTAAACCACCACTGTGTCCAGATAGTCAACACATACAGATCATGTTTATGCTAACCCTTGGACATTGTGCTCTCTCCCTGCATTAACCATGATCCATTTCCAAATTCAGTGACTCCAGTTCCACCTCCTGTAGTCAAAAGGTCAAAGGCCAGAAAGCAGCTATGGGATTTAAGACTATGGAACTACCAGTTATTAGCCAAATTCTGCTGTAATCCTGACAGCCAGTTCTATATGATGGACTGTCTGTACAGTCTCCAGTTCAGACCTCAGCATTTGTTCCCAGTGAAATAACTCCAGCCTTGCACCACTGAACTCTTGTGAGAATTCCCCATCTATCACCCATTCACTTGATGCTCATGTCCAAGCCCAGCTGTGCATGCCAGCACCTGAGCCCAAAGCTTGTGCTGCACTACAGCTCTTGCATCCATGGGGCACACAGGCAATAAGAGCCACAAATCCCCTTCTCTGTTTGTGTCAGTTTAGGGACACAGGAGTGGAAAAAGTACAGAAGGTAAAATTTGGATTTTTTTTTTTTTGGTGGTTATATCTTTCACAACAAGATACCATGTTTTAAAAGGTGAAGAGATGGGAAAAGAAATGCATTTCTGGTTCCAAGCTCACTGAAGGCAATGGCAAGAACATATTGAGTTTAACAGGCTTCAAACTGGGCCATTGTTATTACTTGCTCCATTATCTTGTGTCCTCTCTGTGGATTTAAGTGATATTGCTATGATTTCCACTACATATTGCTTTGAACCTCTTACCCTACTGTTCTAAAACAAATGTTACTTTTCAACAGAGATATATTTGGAAAAGAAACTTGACATCAATTTGAGTTCCCCTGTTCATTTTTCATGGCTGATCCAGCTTTATCGAAAAAATAATTTAAAGTTCTGGATCTGTTTACTAATAAAATATTTCTAAGAAAGACATTGACAGCTGACTGTACCATAAAAACCATGTATTTTAGAGGAAAAATCTAATTAAATAACTACTAAACAAAAGCAATTAGACAGCCCACAGCAAAAATAGTTTGGTGATTGGTTCCTCCAATCTCACTGGTATTTATGTTGCTATAAAATCAGTACTGTAAGTAAGCTAACGTAAAAACAATGCTCAGTATTATATCAGTATAATTATTATATTAATGTATGATTATACTATACATGAAAATTTATGGGAAATCAGTCAAAATGTTGTTCTATGCTAATATGTACACACAGGCTAAGTTTTATAGTCTAGTGCTAAATGGCAAACTGAAAGGTCTCAGGTATCTGAAAATTCTTTTTCTTAGAAATATTTGTTCCAATAGAATAATTCTGTAAAATAATAACTGGTTTTCTTTTTCCTCTTAATCTGCTTTCCTGAAGCCAATGTACCAACCTTTTCATGTAAAATAAGCTGCACTGAAGCACTGTCACAATTTCAAAATATTTTCAGATATTTTTAGAATTTGAAGACCCAGTGACTAAGAGGAAAAGAAAAATAAGAATTTTTTCATTTCTTCACTAATGAAGAATTGTCAATTGTCAAATTAGACTAACTGAACAAACACATAAGCAAGGGGCTTATCAATTAAAAATATATTTAGACAATGTAAAACACAATGGGTAAAGATTAAAACTTCTTGTGACAGAAATATCAATGGAACTTCCAATTTAGTGAAGTTTGAGGAGAAGTGTTTGTGTGGTCAAAACAACACATATGGACATTTTCAGAATAAAGTTTCTGTTCCTGGTGTAAGAGGAAATCTGTTTTGGAATTGCGTTTTTCCTGTCTCAAGAAAAGGAAGGAGAGATTACATGAGATCAAAAGTACTGCAAACTTCTCAAAATCTCAGGGGTCAGTACCCTGTGGTACTGATTAACCGTGACAATTAGGGCTTCACAGTCCATTTTAGCATAAAGGATGAAAGCCTTGTAACTTCATACCCCTTTGAAATGAGAAAACTGGTTTTGTCCTGCCTTACTTTGGAGCAGGGAGATCCAAGGAAGGACTCTGTGAAATGTCTGGGGTTTTTTCCCCAGGAGGAGCTATTTGTTGCCAGCATTGCTCAGAATATTTGCTGCTTTTCCTCCTCAGCTCCCAAAACTGATTGTTTAGGATACCTCCTACCCCCTTCTGGCACAAGAGCTTCTGTATGGACACTCACACAGCCCCAGCCTCTCAACCTCCCTTCCTCCAAAGAGCTGCCTGTACCTCACAGGAACACACCTGCCCTGGTCAGACACTGCAGCAAACACTGCAGCCCTCCGTGGAGAGAAAGGAAGGAAGAGGAGCTTAGTTATAAACCTGAGTCTGGGCTAAGCTCATGAGGAGTCCCAATTTCCGCACAGATTGTGAGAGCACAGATGGGAGCAGGCAGCAGTGGGGCCTTGTGGTAACATCATCTTCCAGAAGCAGTCAGACCTTAAAACACAATGAAGTGACACTGCTAAATGGAACACCCAGTTTTGCAAAAGTGTTCTGCGGTATCTGGTAATTTGTTTGTTCCATGACATTTCATTTCTTCCTACTTTTTCCAGGACAAATGCTATTCTCAGGGATGGCTGCATCAAAAGAAGTGACAGTGGAGACACATACAACACCTTACGTGTATCTTTCTTGACCTTGCAATCATAAAGTGGAAAAGAAATGCTGCATACTTCACAGCACTTTCTGAGTGTGCATGACACTAATAGTACACAGTATGTCCCAGAAAATAGCTTTTCTTTTATGAGCTGGCCATGCTTAAGAAGGCAATGGTCACAAATGACAACTTTACAGTGGTAAAACAAAAGTCTTCACATACTTGAGTCACATGTAGGTGTACACATTTATTTGTGACCCAGGAGAGCAAAACCATAGGCTGGGATAAATAGAATAAAGATACATGGCTATGTAAAACACAGGTCTCTGGAAACAGAATTCAAGCTGCAGTGCTCACTTCTTTTTCTAAACAGAGCACTGTGAAATTTATCAGGTGCATTAGATACTGAGGAGTTTCTTCATTATTTAACCAAGCTCTGCATAGCTGGAGGCAGCCTCTCACATTCAGGAAACCACTGAGGAGCTGATGGTGAGCAAAAGGAGGAGGAGAGAGAAGAGCACGTGAAGGGAATGAGGAAGACAAATTAGGGCTCAGACTGTCATATTTATAATCATCTTGAAGGACTCTGTGGGAGATATGCAGTCAGCTCATGACAACTGAAATATGTTTTAAACAAAGACATCATTTGTGGCAGCTTACAGTCTTAGTCTTACTCTGACCAGCACCAAATATTCTCATCAGCAAACAAAATGACACTGTTCCCTAGTCTTGAATATCCATTACAGTCTGGAAAATTGAAGTTGATATCTGTTTCCACAGTAAAACACCTGTTTTTGCCAGATATGTCTGAAGTGGTGTGTTTTGGTAGTAACTAAAATTAAATCATGCACAAATAAAAAAAACAAGATTCTCAGCCCTTATATTTTAATATGAAAGTTGCAATTAAATGAGAAAACCCTAAGCTAATGTAATTTCAAACCAGGAGACCTGGAAGGTGTCTATTTTATTCAGAAATAATGATTTAATGACTTGAATTAAACAGAAAACTTCAAAATGTTCAAATTTATTGTGAAATGAGATTATGCCTGTGGCTGCCAACCAGCTACAATATGCAGGCTAGCTGCCAGCAGTCTGGTATTTTAACGAGAAATGTAGATTCCCTAGGCTTGTGGCAGCATTATTAATTCTCCCCTTCTTGGATACTCTTCTGCTTTACAGATCTGTTTCTGCAAGATCCAGTATCAGGTACTACTACTTCTGTCTGCCTGGAGTTTTCACTAGAAAGAACATGTTTCCTTGCTCAGTGACTCGATGCAGAGCTTCAACGAGAAGTGCAGGTGTCGGTGCCGTAGGAGTTCTGCAGAGCAAACTGCTGAAGCACTTGCGGCACAGCACGCTGAAGCCGCACAAAATTACAAAGAAAAAGGTTGGTTTGCCTTCAGCAAACAAGAGCCTGCAAGTACTGCATAGTATTAGAGGTCCAGACCTTAAAATATATTAAAATGCCTCACATCAGTTTCAAAAGCAATTAGACAACTCTGCAATTCTGTGTGGATCACAGGTTCATCAGTTTAAGTGGAAAGCCACAAAAACACTATAATGATCTCCCTCTTGAGAGCTTTTTCCTTAAGAATAATTTCCTGGATCCTAAACATTTTAAGTTAAATTTTAAGAAAGTTCAAAAACCCTGAGGTTTAAATAATAAAATTGAATTTTGAAGTATAAGTTTGAGAAACCATTGTAGTATGTAAGGAATACAACATGTGAAAAGATAATGATAAAGAAACAACAAATATCAGGCTCATTGATGGGAAGGCTGATATACTGTGGGCAAATATATGTCCTCATAAACCTTCAGAAAAAGTTGTTGTGATCAGAAACTCTCTCCTGGCAAAAATCTCACTCTGTGGTTTTTCTGCTGTGTACTTACATTATGAAAAATTTCATCTCATTCCACTGCAATGTGGAGGATTGACTTACTGGATACTGACTTTATGTATCATTATAATTTCAGCCAGTCATGCTGCATAAACCTGAAAGACATTTTTAACTACAGAGATTTATGAAAGCTGGACATGACAGTTTCCTTACTACAGCAATTGCTCCCACTATATCTTCGGGAATTTTCTTTAGTTCTCATTTGGAGGCACTCATTTGTGTTGTACCATCTCTTATTCTTAATATGATGAAATTAATTTTGAGTGAATTTATCACACATAGCTCAAGGTTTTCTTTCCTCCAGAAATTTGAATTGTGTTTGTAATCTAGAAGCTTTGTCCCAAAGTGCTGAGCAGCAACTTGCCTCTGTGGAAAGAAAAGAGCATTAGAAATAACTGAAACATTGTTGTCTGCGGCAAATTTATATTTGGGACAGGAACACCCTCAGGACTCCAGTCTGCAAGTCCAGAGTCTGGACTGCAGTCAGAGCAGGTACTCCATGGTGTGAGTCAGCACATCAGCAGGGATGTTCATCCTAGGCTAGGGTGAGCCACAGCCTGGAAAAGCCTGCTTTCTTCAGGGATCTTGGACAGCCAGCTTAGACTAGGCTTGTCATTTTGAAGAGGGCAAAGCTAAATGTAATGAGCCCTACCCCACATGAGAATCACAGACTCACAGAATGGGTAAGGTTGGAAGGGACCACAGGGGCTCATCTGGTCCAACCTCCCTGCTCAAGCAGGGTCATCCCAGAGCACATGGCACAGGGTTGTGTATTCCAAGCAGTTCTTGCGTATCTTCAGTGAGAGAGACTGCACAGTCTCTCTGGGCAATCTATTACAGGGCTCAGTCCCCTGCACAATAAAGAAGCCCCTCCTCATATTCAGATGGAACTTCCTGTACATTAATTTCTGCCCATTGCCTCTTGTCCTATTTGGTATCATGGAGAAGAACCTGGATCCATCTTATTGGTGCCTTCCCTTCAGATATATGTATACATTGGCTAGGTTCCCTCCCAGTTACCTCTTCTTGAGCCTGAACAGGCCCAGCTCCTTCAGCCTGTCCTCGTGAGTGAGATGTTCCAGTCCCTTAATCGTCCTTGTAGTCCTCTCCTGGACCCACTCCAGAATCATCATGAACTCAAAGCAAAATCTGCCACTCACTTGAGAGTATTTAAAAATTTTCTTATTGCATCAACATGCCGTTGAACTGAGCTATAACGCATATTCTTGAAAATATCACTGTAATTTAGGACAGATTAAAACAGAAGAACAAGTATCCAGGGATATCAGTTTCACTTTCAGATCTACCACTTGTGATGCTTTCCTCAGCAAGTCCCTTAACCTCAATTCCACATTTCTAGATGATAATATACTCATCAGTCTTCATCCATGACTTCTGAAAGCTGTTCTGAGTGCTTTAGGGCATGTAACATGCTGCAAAAAAGAGAAAAAGAACCAGTAAGTAATAATAATTGCTAGCAACTGGAAAGAATTTACAATTATTTCTTTGACAGACCAAACTGACTTTCACTAAGAAAACTGCATTTAAAACCAAATAAAGTGTGTCTTTAGATTAGTACCTCCTCAAGCAGAGTTATAGTTGTGTATAAGTGATTTCCAGGCCATTATGGCACAGCCTGGAGCAACTCTAATGAGGCTGTCTGCCTTGTTGGATCATTTTAAAATACACTTTTTCCAATTACTTTCTAAAATGTTGGTTTCTTATGTAAATGAAGCATGAGGCTGGAAAATCCAAAGGCTGTTTTGTGAGGGTGGAAAGGGAAAGAAGCCGGCAAGCAAATCAGACCCTGAATTACTTGCATCACTTATTGTGCAGGGTTGAGAAAGGAGCAGTAATTTATCAAAAGCACAGAGGAATCAAAGTACTTTTTGATGTGGCACAAACATTTAGACCATTGATGACCACTATAGCAGTACACAGAGTAGGGAGGCAAAGTACACATGTGTGTGCATGTACAGCTCCAGATCACCTCCTCTCCAGGTGACCTTCAAAGACTGTGGGCAAGATAATGAAAAGGATTACTAAATGTGTTTGTTAAGAAATTGATAATAAAAATAAATTTGTTTTAATCTAGACAGATGTTGGCACTTTTTCCTTTAATACAAAAGTAGAATAGATCACCATCCTAAAAAATCTCTACATTGCAGGAAAAACACTTAAAGCTAATGTATTTGCAGTTTGCAATATTGATTTTCAAAATGTTTGCTTTTTCCATTGCTTTGTACAGGATCCATGTCATGAAAGTAAAACTACTTCAGAAAGGCCCTGCCTCTTCAGTTTTTAAAGCCTAAAAACCAGCTTTAAGGGCACTGAGACTTTTTTTATGCTGTAATGGGAACCAGATGCATAAACATCTTTCCAAGAGCAGCCTCTGATTTTAACTCTGCAACTAACAACACTTCTACTGGAGTTGATAATGATACTGGCTTACACCTACACTCAGAAACTAATTTTCTTCATGTTTAAAATAAAAAAAAACCCAAACAAACAAATGTAGATTCATTTAATGAATTTTTCTTGCCTTTTTAATATTTCAGTGTGTTGCTAGCATACATGGTCCTGCATCATAATCAGAAAAATCTGCTAAGCCCAGTTTGCTGGTGCTCTGTCTTGTCATTGCAGGAGACTGATCGAGGCTGTCATCACTGGGTGCTACTTCCAGAAAGTAAATAAGATGCTTATATTTGAGAGCTATCATGCTTGAAGTAGCTGGAGAAGAGGCAGGAGTAGTTCACCTTCCATTGAACATGCATTTTTTTCTTAGACTGTGTAGCTGTACATTTTCCTTACTATATAGAAATATATAGGATATATACACTGTGTGGGAATATAGAAAAATAGAACTGGCATCCAGAAAAATGTCAGTATTTCTTACTGAGCCAGGGGATGACAGCTAGTAGTGGTGACACTTCTCGTTTTCTACTTTTGGCAGCACTAAGAATTCAGCATGGAAAAAGTGCTGATGCATTTTATGCCTCTGTTATATGTTTAAATTTACAGTAGTTACTGTTTACTGTTTGTGTAGCAAAACCAGTCACATATTTTTCAGCTGTACAACGATCACAAGACTGGTGAGAACAAAGCGAAACATTGAAGACACAAATCCAGATAAGGGCCTAGAAAATTAACTATTTCCTTCTAAACCACCAATATATACTATACCATATATATAATGTTTTGGTATACAGTGTATGGACAGACAGAGAAATTAGAGACACTCTGACTAAACAAGGTGCCAGAGCGTATCAGTCAGCTTTCAGTCAGCCTTTGAATAAAACCTTTGAAATAGATCTAATGCCTGAGTCCAAAAGCCTCTTTGCTTTTGTATAGAGTAGTGGGGAGAATCCTTTGCTGAGTTAAAAGCGTTAAGTACACAAACACTTAAGGCCAGTGCACACAAGACAAGTTTTATTGCAGCCCCCCAGTTATTGAATTATCTCCTTCCTGTGATGAAGGATACCATTCTCTTCCCTGTGTCCTCTTTTCTTTATATCTTTCACATCTTTTTATCTAAGATTCTGCAACACTCATTTCTCACCTCTTCTAGCTTCTGTCCACAGTTAATCAAATCACAGAGTCTTGGCTTCCTCATACAGAGCTAGCTGCCATCTCTGTCCATCCAAGAAAATGTAAATTTATTAACTTTCCTACAGAGAAGGAAAGACATAAAGATTTGAAGAGTGTCGCAGTCATTGAGGAGAAAGAAATGTCCAAACAGTGAGAAGAAAAACAGGACCCCTGGGCTAATGCCAAAACTGTGGTAAGGGTAGAAAAGGATAAGAGTGAAAGAAAGGTAAAGGTGAAAATTCAGCCATAAAACTGAAACCCAGGAGGAAATCCATAGTAACATGAGTCTTCCTTATAATTAAGCTGTGATTATCGAGGAGGTGAAATGTTTCTTTTTGCTTTTTCAATTAATGTTTCTTCTTACTTTTTACACTGTCACAGGAAAGCAGTTTCAAGGTCACATCCACTTTTTTTTTAAGGCAATATGTTAGCAGCAAGGCTGTCCAAGACAGATGTATGATATGTTTTCACTGCAATACACTGTGCTTAAAGGGAAAGGCAGACATCTAATATATATATAAATGTGAGTATCTTCCCAAAAGGATTATTCTCCCTGGAGTTAGATATTTCAGATTAGATAATTCTGAAATCTGTCTACATTAATAGATTTTAAGGGTGTGAGTACTTGACATTCCATTCCAACACATATTTATGTCCATCAGGTACCATTTGACTGTGTCGTAAGCCTAACCCAGCTATCAGGAAAGAAATTGTGACAAGGTCTATCTAACATGCTAGGAATTTTTAAAATCCTATCCATTATGTTGAGCACACTGCATTTGTTGTGGGTGACATGTCAGCTGCATTTATTTTCTCAGTGCATTGTTACAAAGCATTTAGGTTGTCACTCAATTTCTGTCCTCCCTAGAACAGCAACAGAAATTCAATGGAGATGTAATTATCACCACCACATTTCCTCTCATCAGGAGCATGATTGATTTTATTTGTAGTTTTAATATGACCAGGGACATAAGTGGTGATTGAGATAGAAAGAGGAAGCCTTTTCATTTTGTGTACATAAAGGAAATGTGTGGCTCCAGATACACAATTATGGACATAAAAGTTAAACACCTTCCATCTGCAGACACCTACATGGCTGAAAAAGTCACTTCACCAGATGTTAAAAATCATATTTCTCAAATAAGTTTGTATCTAGCAAACATACCCTATTTTAGGCACTGCATATTCTTCTTTCATGTATTTCCATTCAAAGTTTGTGGTTGGTAACCATAATGTTATCATTATAAAGGTTTCAGTAGTGGCCTTAGAGAGGATGCAAGGGATGGATGCAAAATATTTGGGTTTGTCATGAATGCTGGGAATTTTAAACTTGATCCTAGATGAAAAAATTCTCTTATACACACCTCTAAATAATGGGTTTAATCTAGTTAAGTAATATTTTAGAATCTCATACCATAAGAGTTACTCTAAAAATTTGGAAATACAGTTTCAATCACCATAACAGTTTACATCCAGACATGAAGCATGAAACTATTCATAGCATTCAAAGCTCTTAGCAAAAGGGCAAGCAAGGTAAAACTAATTAATTTGTATTGAAGATGGAGAGTAGAGAGAAAAAAACAGGATGATAATTTTAATTGAAATCTCCACAGCATTTGGCTCATGTGATGAAACGTGCATTTGGGATATTTGAAGCATGTATTCATCATTCAAGCAACATTTTAACCTCCCATAACTTAATTTCATGGAAATTAGAAATGTCTGCTCTAGAGGCTGAGATTGATCTAGTGTACAGTCATAATCTTTCCTCCAAATTCTCATTTTAACAACACCCTAAGAAATGTATTCCAGATTTGTTTGGGATGCAGAAAGAATCTATTCCTAATATCATAACACTGCCTTTCTTGCTGCACTTGAATGGAGGCTTCACTCAAATTTCAATAGCATTTTAAAAACAGATTCTGCTTTTGCTTTTTACATCTGAGCTCAACTTTTTGTTAAAGGGAATTAATAACTTGCTAAAAGGAACTATAAGACTGAACATTAATATTTACCTTGTTCAGTCGTTCTTGCTGTGGTCTCAAATATGCAAATTTCAGACCATGTTTCTCATTCGTGTCAGGCTCTCAAGAGAGACAATTTGGGTGGTTTTTACTTTTGTAGTGATTGCCACTGGGAGTTCTTTAGGAAGTGAATTCTAAAGCTTTCCAATCAAACAGATTAGCATGTAGTGTTTAAAAGTAATAGGTTAGACAACTGCCAGCCACTTGTCACTTCTCTTAAATCCTTCTTTTAAATGTATTAGCTGGGTGTCACCACCTCAGGAGAATTAAGAAGGCATTTGTTTTTTTCACGACTTTGTTCCTAGCAGCGTGAGCAGGGTTTGCCTCACTGAGAAGGAGGTGGCAATCTCAGCCTTGAGAGAACTTGCTAGTCCACATCTATCCATTTCAGCTCAGCACAGCTCGTCCTGCTGAAGGAGCTGCAAAGTTATTCTATGTTACAGTGTCTTCCTTAACTTTAACACAGGCTGCATTTCTTTTTTTAAATACAGCGCTTTCTGTAAACTGCCCAAAAATCCATTATTCTTCCACATACAGATGATCTCCAGCTGTGCTGTCCCTCCCATCACTGCTGTGGGTGGATGGCACGGTACAGACACAGACACGGCTCTGCAGTTTGTGATGTACAGCTGTGTCTGCTCCCAGTCCTCACACTCTCAACTTATGCATAAAGATCAAAAACTCTGCTGTGATACATGTAGACACATGGGTCATAACCATAAATAATAAATCTCTGACTCTTTTGCTAGTAGAGAAAACTAGATTGTTATTAATAGCTTTCCAATGCTCTCATTTAACAGTTGTTGCACACACACCATTTTGCACAGCTTAAAAATTCAGTTCTTGATCATTGTGTGTGGACATAAAAATAAATAGCCATGTAGTGTAGCAAATTCCTATTTACTTACTAGGAGATTTTGCTTCATCAGATAGCAAAAATATTGTCATTTTCCAGGAAAGACAGACACATCCTGGCTGGAGGGTATGAAGGGAACGACATTATTTGCTTGGAACTGGCTACGGCTGCCTGTAACAACAAACCTAGAACTGCAGTGGAAGTTTCTGTCTCTTGCATGTGATCATGCTATCTCTGGGCAATCTAGAAAAATATGTCTTGACTGAGTATAAGTTTAGCATTGTGTTAAGTTTGATAGCAAATAGTGTGACACTTTTTAACTAAAACACCATTGTAAACCATACAGACTCATATTCATCACAGGAATTATACCTTTTATTAAAAAAAAAAGTATCACCTTTACATATGTGTACACTGGACAGCAAATTGCAAAATCAAACAGGATTTGCCTGTAACATGCATAGGTGCATACACAGGTGCATTCCAGAGCTCTATTGTTGTCAGGAACAGCATGGGTTAATGGGAAAGAAAAACTGGGTTCTAGGTGTGCCCCATTAACAGGGAAGTTTGTAATGAAACCTTGGATCAATTCAAGCTGTGGAACAGTAAGGCTCTGTCTGCATATCACAGCATGCTCAAAATAAACTGTAAAATCCGTTTTTGACAGAAATAAACACAACTATAAAGGGAAAATATAAAATGGTGTAAATGAGGACAAAAGAAAGTGACTGGGTTCCCAAAGAGTAAAATCAAAGCCAAAGTATTTCAAATTTTCTTTTTCATTACCATCTATTGGGTTAACAGATTTTGGTAATGAGAATTCCAGAAACATGAGCAGGACCTACACAGGATTACAAACCTGTAAAATACAAGCATTAGCCATAGAAACAGAACTTGTGTCACCTGGGTCCAAGAGCTACCAGTTTCATATTTTAAAGAAAAGAGGAAGAGTCCTCATTGAGCTGCAGAATATGCTAGAAATTTTTTAGCAAAATTTTAAGTTAAAAACTTATTTTAATAAATGTCACCCTTAAAACTGACTTTAAATAAAAGTTGCTGCTTGTGTTCACCCTTAAAACCTGCTTTAAATAAAGGTTGCTGCTTGTGGCTCTGGGTGTGCCTACCAATATATGGAGCATATTCATTTTCCAGCATAGCTTGTGGCTTAATACAGTGAAGACCACATTAGTGATTGTTGTCATGACATTTCCCTCTGCAGCATTAAAGTGTTTTCATTGTAGCACCCACAGCTATTATTGAAATGACATAATTTCCAGGTTCTATGATCTCAGGATAATAGGATAATATGTTGATGAGGCATTTGTATGAAGAACAATGTTTTATTATTAGCAGTAAAAATAATAGGTCTGCACAATAGACTTCATTGCCACTTGTGCATGACTCTGCTTTATTTTTCTGTCCTGTTCTGATGAGAAGCAGCAGTTGTGCTGCAGTAACATTTTACTCTGATAGCAGCATCTGCAGTGCTCAGCCATCAGAGAGTAGTGGCAAACCCCAGCGGTGCCATCTGAAACACTCATCCTGTGACTCTTCTCTCCTTGGCAACCACCCCTGTTCTCTGAGCCCAATGTCTGCACCCCTTGCTGGGTTTCTGTAGGGCACAGCTGATTCCAAGGCAAATTTACTTTTTTAATAAAAGAGGAATTTCCAGCCAGCATAGGAGTGAAGGCAGTGGAAGCACAACAGGAAGCAGAATGAGCACGGAGTGGTTGGCTCAGCATCTGGGAAGGCTTCTGTCTTTCTCTGTTGTCCCCAGAAGGCATCTACGATGATTCCATTCTTCTGTTGGCTCAGATGAACACCTGGAGCCTTCACTGCATCTTTCCCACAGGTGCCTGTGCTCTGCTGCTCTACTCCAGTCACAGATGCTATGGCACACCACACCTTTCAAGGTCATTTAAGACCTTGAAAATCTCTTACAGCAAAAGATTAATAAAACCACAATTTTGAAGTACACCTGTGAAAGATATTCCAGGAAAAAAATTAAAATTTAAATCACTGAATAGTTACTATGAGCCCTTCCCAGGTGACCAAAGGATGTTTGCTGGTTTGCACTTCTGAAAAAAATCCTGAAGTTAAAGTGAATGAAAGCATGTACGGTATAGACCACAAGAAGCAAACATAGTTTGCTGATCTATGGTTTGTCATGAACATGTAGCAAATCAAATGATATTTCTGGTAATTCTTTTTTCTTTTTTTATCAGAGGCTAATACATGCAATGTTTCCTGTGTTTACTTTTGCTAATTCTGACTGTAGTCTGCCAGATATTTCTGTTCCCCATATTAAAGATCTAATTAAAAGGCAAAATATTTTCCCAATCTAAAACTCAGTAGCCAATAAATTTAAATTGACGAAGAAAAGGCATCAAATTTCAGGTACTGCATGTAAATCAACCCTGAAACTTCCTTTGGCATGGAAATATTGCAAAAAATGCGCTTAGGAACTTCAAATAAAGATCAAGCATCCTCTGAAGGCAATTCTGAATAATATTGTTCCTTGAAGTGGAGCCCTCACATAAGTAATGTTTTCTTCATAAGAGCACTTTTTGAGAAAAAAAAAGGTCAATGCACACAGTTATGTATTTGCATGATTATACACTTATTTAGGCTGATCAGCTAAGTGAATTTGAAGGGAAAAACATCTCAATGTGCTTAAGGTTACGAAGCATAAATTACAATAACTGATTTAGAAGTAGTGAATATATGATGTGAGTTTTAGTGAGAAATTTACACATGATTTTCCTATAAATTGTTTTGAATGCTGGTCAAATGCTTAAAAAGCATTGAGCAACAAAAGAATAAGATATCTATGATACTTTTTATTACCAGTATCTCATGGTATCTCATGCAGCTTTCAGATAAATTACTTCTAATTTGTACAATATGCTATTCTGTTTGTTTAAAGGCAGGATGAACATGCTGCTTGATTTTACTTCAGAGAAATTGCTTAGTCTTCCAAATTTGCACCAGCTTTGCCTATTTCCTCTTTTTGATTGTCAAACTCGAGCAATCCAAGTGTCCTATAAAGATATACAAACTACCACAATGCAGTCAAAGATGCAGTATATCTATTTCAAGCTGTGGGAGATGCTCAGATAAGGCTGTCCAAGGAGTAGGTTTGCATCAGTCAGGTGGTAGGAAAGGTTTGGCAGAAAAGCAGCCAATTTAGCTTGGGCAAATTGTCTCATTCACGCTACAGATTTTCTGCCTTGTTAATTACAGCAGACTGCAATGAGGAATAAACCTGGTTTTTCAATATGAAACGGACATTTTCTGACAGTCTTCTCTAGAGAATGGAGACCCAGCAAGCCCAGATAACACTTTTCTTCTCTGCCTTTTATCACTGTCTCCTCTGAAGCAAAACAGGAAAATTTTCTGCAGAATTGGGAATCTTGGAAATCTTTCTAGTTGGGACTGGCCTTCTGGGCTTTCTGCCATGTAATTCTGGAAGCCCATTTGTACTGAGAGGAAGCTGGAAGCAGGATTTCCAGCCCAGAAATAATCTACCAACCTTTCCTTATTTTTTAAAAAAAAATTTGCTAATATTTTGAGAAGAACCAGGCTGAGGTTGCTATAACACAGGAAAATCTGAATTGGAAATGGGGATCTTTCTGTTTGACTCATCTTACAAGACAGTGGGCTGCTTGGCAGAGGGTAGGGAGGATGTGTTCCCCTCAGTTCACAGCTAGTGTCATCCACTTTGAGACAGGGAATTGTAAAATAACCAGCAAACAGAATTTTGTAGCTATAGAAATATCTCTGCTGAAGCTGACCATGTTTAGCTATCTTGATGAAAAAGTTGCTACCCTTTCTGAAACAGTGATATTGTCAGAACCTTCCTAGACATGACCCCATTTGCCACAGGACACAGGTAAACCCCTGAGTGTGTGATTTCTGAGACCTGTGATGGGACACAGGTCTAAAATGAAGAATATACTGAGTCAAGTGAAGAGCAGTCTCTGTGTGAGATCATTCACTCCATGCTTACCACTAGAGAAGACATTAAAAGAATTACATAGGCCAAACATGAAAAATATGCTGTAGGAGTTATATTTTCTGTTATGGGAGAGTTTACTGGGAGCATATGAATCCTGGCAGAGTCCTCAGAGGAAGAGAAGAGATGAAAACTGTGTCAACCAATTTAGGTGAACATCAAGGGAAATAACATGTTGCCCAGGAAAGCCAGTCCACAAATTGCACTGTACAATAAAATCTCTATGCAGGAATAAAAAATTAACTCTGTCCAGCTAGTCCATATCTTGGCAATGAACTTAGAACTTGAAGGTGAAAAATAATAGCAAACAATTGGAACAAGTGGAAAAGTTGCATTTCACTGGAACACGTTGGCTGGAGATGTAGATGCCCCATCCTTGGAAACATTCAAGATCAGGTTTGACAGGACCCTACTACTGCAGGGGGATAGGACTAGACAACCTTTGAATGTCCCTTCCAACCCAGCTCTTTTATGATATTCTTCTCCTTTTCCTCATCTTCAGTGCATGCTGGTCAAAGTTGTTTTTCCCACAGCATATGTAGACACTTGTGCCTCTAGTGATGAAACACCATTTGGTTTGAAGATATATGCAATGAATTACAAGAAGAGTTAATTTTTATCTGGTAGTACAGCTTTGAGGAGAGACTGCGTATTTCAAAAAAACCCTTTCCACAGGTAAATGAAACTCCAGTCAAATGCAGGTAGGTACTTTAAACCGAGTTGGTATGAGGTACTTAATTTTTAATTAAAAAAAAAATCCTGATTAATGTGAAATCAGTTTCTTCTAAAATGTATCAAATTTTAAAAACCCGAAGGATCACAGAATGTAAAAAGACTATTACTCTTAGAAAACACTGAGCAGTATTGTTATTAAATCCTGTAAATATCTCAAGGTTTAAACACCAGGGAGAGAAAAGAGCTATGAGATAGCAAAAGCAAACCAGAATTGAAACTCGAGCAAATAAATATAAAGTGTCCCAAATAAATGAAAGCTGAAAATCAGAGTAAAGTGTGAGATGTTGCTTCCAATAATTACTGTAAGAAATACAGCTCCTCTAAAGATGTAACAGTATACATGACAAAAAGTTTGTTGTTTATCCTAGAATAATAGAACAGCACAGGCTGGAAGGGATCTTAAAAATCCTCTGATTTCCAACATTTTTTGGAAAAGGGAGTGTGAATTAGATTATCTGAGACCCATCCAATCACATTTTTGAAAGCCTCCAGTGGCCGGACTTTACTAAGTCCCTAGGAACATTTTTATGTGAATGACTGTCCTCACTATAAAAATATTTTCTTTCTTAAATCAAGATGAAATGGCACTAAAGAATCTTATGATGTCAAAGAACTTAACAAATCAAGATCTTGTGCATCACAGACAAAGCTGGCTCACTCTTTCTCTCTTTCTTAATGAAAAAAATAATTGGATGTATAAAATCGTGTTCCCAGGAAAACTGGGTTTTTTGGAAGCCATATTTCTTGCTGGAAAAAGCCATTCTGGTATGCCATTACCTGTACACCATACATCTATGTCTTTGAGATAGCTTCAAAGGGGGCAGCACAACACTGAACTCCCTGTCTCTAATCCTTATCTGTAAAATGCAGCCAGTGAATCTTTCCTTCTACTCCCCTAACCTTTCCATGGCTTGTCAAGGTGGATTAAGATATATTTTAGGCATCTATTTCCTGGCATGTTCAGTCTGAGTTAAATGTCAAAATACACCTGAAACGCTGGCTTGTGTTCTTACAGCTGTGGCTTAGTGGATATTTTTATAGTAACTAATACAATGAAACTAACTTGGATGAGATTTCTATTTTATGGTGAATAAATATATGGGCTTCCCAGAAATATACCTCTTTTCTAATTAAATTTAGAACTACTTAGAAATTAGAAGAGTATTTACAAATACCTGAAATTAAGAAAAAAGAACAGGAGAGAGGAGAAAAAAGATAGCATTCACTAGCTGACATTACAAATTTCAGAGACTTCCTAGAGATAAAAGTGCTGAACAAAATCCCAGTGTGATCACACAATGCTTGTTACGTTATCATCAATTCTTACAGCTGTTTTTTGAACCTTGTAGCTTTGCATTAATCAGTTGCAGCTTCATTGCCTCAAATACTCTCACAGAACTGAGGCAAACAAACCTGGCAATGTCTAGTCAGCTGTTACTGGTTTTGCTTAGCAAGTCACCCTGCTCAGAGTCTTTTTCCCTGTAGAGGTAGATGTACTTATGTGTGTCTGATGTTTTTCTCAGAACAAGCTGCTCAGATAATGTCACTGCCACTAAAAAATGTCAAGGACATGCTTATATCCAAGTTGAGATTCACCTCATTAAAATGAGTGATTGGCTCATTTTCTAGAAACCTGCATAATTGACTGCCTCTGTGTAAAGCCCTCACTCTTCTCTCTTACGAAAAAAATCACATTCCTCTTAGTGCCCAAAATATGGATCTCAACTGCTGTAAAGGTAACTCTAACACTTCAGACAAATATTGGCTAACCCTGACTTCTTGCTGGCAGGTTTCCATCTCCATAATAAAGTTCAGTAGTCAAGGACTTGTAAGCATTTCATTTTGAACTGTATATAGACAGCTGACTCTTCCATTATTGAAAAGGAAAGAAACAGCAACCCTACAGGGTAGGACAATTCAATTAGACATTTAACCTTATGTGAAGAAAAACTTCCGAAGTTTTCTCTCCACACTAGAGAAAAAATGCTGCAAATTTGATTTTGAATTTCCTGACATCAGAATAAGTCAAAGCACTTTTGTTGTCCTGAAGAGGAAAGGATTTGAAGTAATTTGCCAAGTTATGCCAGATCAACACATATGATTCATGTCCCACACGTAGAGACAACACACAACTGATTTAAAAAGAGCCCTGGAGACTACAGCAGTAATTTCTGGATGCCACACAAGCCAGTCTAGGACAGAGATCACCAAGAGGTGACCCTGCTACCCTGGAGTCTGCCCTTACACCCTACCCTGCAGGCAGCTCTGAAGTCGAACTCTCCTTTTATTGCTCCAAAATTCAGAGGACCCAGACACAGCCTGTGCAAAGGGGCAACAGCCAACGTGCTGGAAAAAATCACCGTGTGCCCAGAAGGATTGCGTTTAGTAAAACTCTGCCGCAGCTTGTGACCGACAGCAGTCACAGAGTGAGGCCCCACCCTGCATGGGAAGGCTGTGAGAATCCCCTCCAGAAGGCACTTCAGTGCAGGTGCAGGTGCTCAGCCTTCCCCGAGCAGTGCATTTCAATCACAGGCAGTAATAAAAGTCTTCAGAATTAAGGAAGATTTTTTTCAGGATGTTCACCTCTATTTTGCTTAAATTTTCCTAATGAAATGTATCACTTTCAGACATGGCCCTTAATGATGTCAGAAGTGATGCATTGTGCTCTGTCACCCTGGTAAGAGGAGCTTTTTAAGAGCAGATAGCTATTCAGCTATTAGCTGATCAGCTATTAATTCTAGGTGAATTACACCCATTGACATGTGGGATGTACAAATATTTCCGAAACCTTTTGATTGTTTGACATTCAGGTGAATTTAGCCAATTTATTAGTGAGAATTTGAGTTTCACACATGACATTTTTTCAGCCCTTGCTTGGCTGCTTGTTCACCTGCAAGACATGGAGTGGGGACATTTGTGGAGCCTGGGTATTATTTTCACAGTGCCCAGTAAAACAAAACCTTTCTCTGTGATTGTGAGTAATAAACATGGAGAAAAACTAAAGAGTCAGTCTCAAGCTGTGTTGCTGAGTAACTACATTTATAGCTACATAAAAACCAGAGTGCAGCAACACAAAATCCCTGCCAGGAGGTGAAGAGCCACACAAAACCCCTCTGTTATTCCTTTTTAAAACCAATCGATTTTCAGACTTCAGCATTTCAAAAAGCACAGCATCTCTTGGGAATACCTACCATGACTCCTGATACAACTTGACTTCACTGACTAAAATATTGACAACTTAGAACAAAGGAAAAATGAGAAACATGAGAGGATATTTAAATTAGGAAGGGCCCAGTGAGGCATGTAATTGGAAGAAAACCTTTCGTGACTGTCCACTGCACCAGTGGCAGGAAAGGGCACTGTTTTAATGATTTACATGAATAAGACAAGACAACTTCATAATTGTCAAAACTATGCTGGGTTAAAAGCTGAAAAAAAATTGTTAGGGAACACAGATGTCAACTCAGAAATTTAAATGGCAATTGAGAAAACCCATTTCATAGTATATTTATTTGGAAATAATTTATGGGGAAAATTAGGACATTCACAATGTTTTTTTAAAAGCAACACCCATGCATGCAGTCACAGTTTAGACTAGGATCTGTGAACACAGAAAACTGTAATTTGTGGCATATATTTCCAAATAGTGCCAAAGTACACCAGTAATTTCAGTCAGGAAAACATGAGCCCCTGCTGAAGATCTAGAACATGATTAGTAGCCTGTCTAACTCAGTGGTACCTTTAGAGACTATGGGAGCTGTTCTGCCTGTAAATGCACATTCTCAGCCTAAGGGCCTCTGCACTAAGGTCTCACAGAGAGAACTGGTAAAATATTTAGTAAGACTTTTTCCTTCCAAAAGCACAAACACAGAGGCGTTTTAAAATGCAGCAGTAGTGAGTGTTAGGATTCCACAGAGCAGGTTTTTGATACTTCTTTCCAGCCAGTTATGAAATCACCAGTCAGAAGAGCCAAACTTCCTAAAATATACATATTTCCTCATAGATGGTATACTTGTAAATATCCGCTAAAATAGACCCAAAAAGAATTCTACCCAGTTTTATGATTCCTGTCCTATTTCCAAGATATGAGATAAGAAAGAAGTGCTTCTGGCTCTGGCTGAATTTTGCCTAGATTCCTGTGACTATAAGAATCAGAAAGTATTTATGTTAAATTCAGGTCCCCACACTACAGAGAAATTGTGCTGCTCCAGGGCCCATTCAATTTTTCCACTTGGCCTGCCTACTCTATGAACTGCCAAGTTTTTTCCTTAGTTAAGAGCTTTAAAACCTGGCACATGGCTGAAGTAAGCTCTTTTATCCACTATTTTTATTTGTTATATGGTATATTAGTAAGTACCTCTACAGCAAGAGATTCATGACTTCCCATGAGAATGAAATTAGGCAGGCTACAGTAACCTTACCCACAGATCCCTTCTGTGACCAGGAATGGCTCCTTCCATCTCCACTCTCAGAGCAGCTTGAATTCCATATGTCAGCAAAGCCTTAGCACATTTCCAGGTTTCGTGTTCATCCTCAGCACAACAGGGAAGGGAAAGTAATTTCATGAGAATGCCTGGATAGGGAGTTGTCACAAAATTCTAAATCCCTTTCCAAAAGCTTCCTACATCGGTGGTGTTCTGATATGGAAGTAAGGACATATTTAGGCTGGTCTAAGTACTAAGTATCCTGGACCACCTTACAGCCTCTGATTTCCTTCCAGAGCAAGACAAGGAATGATACCAGGTCCATTCAGAGAACACATCCAGTTCTGATAAGCCATAAATGCTTCTCTACGCCATCTGCCATCTGCAGTGGTCATTTATTATGGGCTGCAGATATTTCCTTGTAACTGTGTGTGTTTTAAAATCAGGGCCTCCTCTGTATCAGTATAGCAACTACACAGGCAAAATGGCAAATACTTTATCATCAACAAAGTTGTTTTTCAGAGCAGAACCCTAGCTACAGTACGAGATCTCTCCTACACTTTGCAGAAAACTAAATGCCAGCTGCCATGTGGTCTTGCCACATACCTCTTGGAGGGGAGGTGCCATGCAGGTGACATTCTCTGAATCTTCTGGCAGAGCTGCGTGGCAGAGGAGACAAAGGCATTGTAAGCTGTCCACCGTGGACCAGGAAATATTCCAGAAGTCCCATTTCTCATAGTTGGGAAGACCTGGTCAAGTATTTACTTATGGTCCTCTGAAAACGAGTGGGGAAAGAAGGTGTAAAAAGGAAATAACCTCTTCTTTGGAATTACCAACTCCTTTCAAAGACAAATGAGCAAAAATGAAGCCAGTAGTTCCGAATAATAGTTTCAGGAGAAATACAGCCTCAAATGTCATTCATTCAGAAAGTGTGCTTAATATCTGGGTGGTTCTTGGTAAGAGGAGACAAGTTCTGGGATGTGTATATCAGGCAGCCAAACCCCACAAGCATCACAGGAAATTCAGACACCTCTGCTCCCTTCCTGGCCCCGCTGTATTCTCCTGGGATCTTGGAAAGGGGAGAGTTTAAGGACAGAGCTCTCCATTGACACAGTGACTGGGACATGCATATCATCTTGCAAAGATGATGAAAAGGAACCTTGCAGGACATTCTTCTGTCACTACAAACTGTTCTGCAGACCTAGACATGACATGAACAGACATGAAGCAGATTTCAGCAAACAATGCTGATTTAGTCTTCCTTTATTACAATGCCAAGCATTATTTATGATCCTTCTAAACACAGAATTAATTGCAAGAACCATTAAAATTGCAAGGACAGAATTCAAGCCACCGTTGTTGTACAAATACCACATATATTAATCATTTATTGTGTCTGATGATTGCTTTTAACACAATGGAAAGCCATAGCAAATAACAGATGTGAGTCAAAGAATCTGGAAAATATATATTAAGTCATCTAGGCAGTTCAGAAATCTCACTTTCTTTTCTAAAGCTAAAAAATTTTCAGAAACCTTGTGGATGAGTGACACCTAAAGAGGTCATGGCAGTTACAGAGCACTGCTGTTGCTGTGTGTTCTAGAAGGACTTCAATTTGAACCTTGAAGCTGTTTAATTGACTATGCACAATATCCATCTATCTTCCAGTTGCTTGCCTGTACTGTCCCTAGTTACAAATAATTCTGACACGCAGTAATAAGCCAAATATTGCTGTTTTAAACAGATACACCCAGATTAACACAGAAAATGAGACACTACTTTTATACAGCACAACCTCCTTTCTCATTTCCTGGTGTGGATTGGTTATGATTGTTAGAAGCAGTTTTTAATGGGAGCATACAGAACTTTTAAAGCATGTGTTCTGGACTTAACAGCTAGAAATTCTGGGGTTTATTGATTTGGAACAGTGGAAACCAAGCTAGTTGTGTTTTGGTGTCTATAAGCCACCAACATAATGTTGTGAAAAAACCTGAAATTTAGGAATACATCATACGAAGCATTTCCACTAGACAGAAGCAAATTTGTTCAATATAGATAAATCTTAAGAACAGCTGCAGAAATGGATTCATAGAATAGCCTGTAGAGCATAGAGACTTTTTAACAGGAGGAAGCCAGAAAAAAAATCAAATTTCTAAGAGTTTTTATGCTTGATGAAGTACAAACAACTCTATAAAATCCTCAGCAAAGCCAGGCTCCAGGGTTCTCAAACTCATGATATCATTGTCTTATTATGTGTAAGAGTTGAGATCCCTTATTTTACTCTTCCTTCCATGTTTTTACAAGACAAGAGCAATCCCACTTCAAAAAAAAAAAAAAAAGGAATTTTTGTCTGTAATACACATAAGTTTCAAGAATTTTACAAAGCTAAAAGATAAAAGCTAAAAAGGAGAGATTTATTTGCCACAGGGTTGGTAGCTGGCTAAATGCCATGCACTCAGTCATGCACCATTTGAGAAATAAGATCCCAAATGCTGAGAAATACTCATCCTCTGCATTCACTTGTCTCAAAAGTATTCTGCTATAAACCTATGCCACATTTATGGAAATACACCAAGAGCAATGAAAAACAGGCAGTCAGACTCTAGAGTTCCATACAGGAAGGAAACAAATACACTGTAAACCCTTTTACAACCCGTAAGCTCTGCACAACTGCAGGTTCTCGGCTTCTACAAGAAGTTTTGTTGGAAACAAATCCACTTCACTGCCCAGTAAAACTGCAAGGAAATCGAAGAGCTAAGTGAATATTGAAGCACTTTTTTTGAAGTTCTTATCTAAGAAGCAGCATTCACAGCTGAAATATTCTATGAACAAAACTTCTGCTTGGATACAACTTATAGCTAATGCATCTGTTCTACTTTTTATACTTCTCAGCATGGAAATATGTGGAGTAATAAGTTTACACCTGTTCCTGAGAAACTTGGCTTCTGGTATGTGAAGAAAATCTGTTCTAGAGAAAGAAGAGACAACCTAAAGGGTTGGAAAGAGTTGCTTCACTGTTTCCTTTTCTGCCTCTTTATAATTTCCTTGGAGTAAATTGTATTAATAGAAAAATGAAGAACAGGCACAGGGAAATGAACTTGCTTGTGTTGTCCACAAAATTTGGATGACTTGTTAGTGTATTACAGGCAGCATATAAACCCTAAGCAACACAAGAGCCAATACTGAGCTCTGCAGGGGCAATAAAACACTTCCTAGTTACTCTTGAAGATCCAAAAGAGACTGCTCACACTGTGAACAAGTTTGACAGCAGAGATAAAATAGACACAGTTAGTAGTTAGGAACCTGAGGTCTGTGCTAATGATATGTCAAAAATAGTGTAAAGCTTCCCCGCAGGTGGTCAGGCAGATAAAACATTATAAATTGGCAAAAATAACTCTGATTTGAGTCTTAACATCTCATGTAAAATTAAATGTTTTTCAAGGAGAACTGTGCAGAAGCACAGTCAGACTGGCATGCCTTAAAGCCTTTTTGATACCTCTCTATACATCTGCATTTTATGAAAGAAATATTCCCGATGAAAAACCTGACTAGCCTCTTTATGTCACTAATATTCTGGTATTCTAGCTGATTTCTTAATTTACTGACTTTTGAATCCAGTTTTTAAAGCAAACTTGCCAACCATGAAGGAATTAGAAGAGTAATTATTTTGGGTTTTTTTTAAATGGACAGTTCTATTCATTGTACCTCCCTGCAACTCCTGACCAAATACACATTCTTACTGTTCTGTGCATCTCATTGGTTATTTAAAGATGATACTTCAGTTCAAGGTGAAAATAGAGTGACTCTTTTAAAAAAATTTAAATAGAGATGCATGCTTTGATAAAGCATGGCAGCCTTTTCCTCTCACCTCAGTTTTATAGCTACTCAGCTGTAGTTTTAATTTCTCTGTTTCTCTGGTCTTTAATTAAGCTTGGCTCTATTGTGTCCGTGGAAGAACAGTTCTTGAACAATTTCCAATTGCTTTTCACTTTAAAACAAATTATGATTAATTTACAGTTGCTTTATGCAATTTCCTGGACTGTATTTTTGTTTTATGACAATTGACTTCTCTTTAAACAGATGGATACTAATACATCACATAGTCTTGAAATCTTCTATTACAGTGAATCTACCTAAATCAAATCCAGTTTCAATTCAGTAAGATTTACCAGGAGGTGTAATACTTACATTATTTTGTATTGGGATTATAAACTCATCTTCATTACATGCTTAGAATTCTTTTGTGAAATTTTTACCTAATGTTCCATTTATGGCTGGGAACACTGAGTTTAGGAACAAGCCTCTTATGCATTAACATAAAGTATGATACATTTATTACCTTAATATAGTTAATTGCTACTTATGTAAAATCCAGTATGATTGTTTATATTTTCTTCTCACAAATACTCTTTGTTACATTAAACACTTTGGTGTGTTTTTCTAAAGTACACTGGCTAGAGTCACATCAGCCTTACAAATTAAAATAACATTATCCCATATTCTGAGATTTATCCAATACATTTATATTTAAATCTGGGTGACTGCTTTCTAGCTCTAATACAGTCACCATTAAAAAAATCCAAGTAGTCTGAAGTGTTCCCTATTCCAGCAGAGCCAAACCAGAGATGAGAAACACTGTGGGCTTTAGGAAAGAGACGGGAAACTCAGCAGAGAACCTTACAGCTGAAAGTTACTTTGCCCTGAGTTAACCAAGAAAATGTACCTCTGATTAACCACCTGACTAACCAGCTCTGAGCCCAGCACATTGGCCCTGAGAGGACTTACTCATAAAAGAGCAATGTCAGACCCAGTTTGTTCTGTGCATTTTTGTGGTTTCTAGATTTGCCTAGATCCAGGTCTTTCTAGACATTCCCAATCCTGGGAAGTGGGGCAAAAATAAGCTCAGTGTTAGGCAGCATGCACAGGAGTGTTCTCTTCATCTTCCTGAGCCTGAAAACACAGAGGTTTGTGCCCATGGTGGGACATGCTGAAGGAGCTGAAAATCTGTCTTGTTCCAGTATCTTTGCTACTGTGGTGCATTAGTCACAGTAATGGTAAGAACTTACTATTTACAGCTCTGTAATCTTCCCCCTAAGCCATTGAGGCAGCATTTCCAAGGCCTCTGTGTCAAAATTTCCCCATTATTCTTCCCATCCTATTATATTCTTATTGTTATTCTCACAGCCTTGCACTTGCAAACCTTGGTGGTGTTGTCATGACAGGTTCTTTTGTTCAATACCATGGGCATCACTGACATGTGATTCCTTCCTCTCCAAACTTCCCCCTTTCATTCCCTTTTTTATTTTACATATATATATGTGTGTGTATATGTGTGTATATATATATATATATACACATATGTATGTATGAAGGCAGAGGCAATCTACAGCAGAGGGGCAGATTGAGTGGCCCCTTTCTCTCTGCCAGACACCTGTGTTCAAGTGACAGCAGCACCCAGACACAAGGAAGGCAAAAAGACTCAAATCATGCAGCATTTCACCTGGATGCCTGCAGCTGAGTCTCCACTATGAACACAACAGCAGTGGGAGAGCAGACATAAGAGACCTAAATCCAAGGGTAAAAGTCAAGCTGAAACCAAAGTAAGGAGTCTCCTAACATGCACACAGTGCCAGCAATAATTTGAAGGTCTTAACACAGCAATCATATGCCTGGCAATCATAGGAGCAAGCTCTATATGTGCCTGGAAAGAGTTGTTACATCATCCTACCTACAAGCTTTTTTTTTCCATCAAATGTTCTTTTAAAATAATTTACATGTAAAAGAAGTTGGCTAAAAATCTAGTAATATCTTTCCGCTTCAATGGTTTTGCAGTTCTGCTCTCCCTGTGAGAAAAAAATCGTTTTCTCAGCTGCTTCAGGAAAAGCTAAAGCAGTGGTCACATAACGTGGATAAATGTGTTACCCTATTTGGGTAAATAGGCACAGAGAAATAGAATATCTACTAGGTCTTTCAGAAAAAGACTGACTCAAAAATAGAGCAGAAGTCAAGATTTCCACTGGAAAGCCTTAGCTTAGTTTAGTAGATTCCAAAGTAGCCAGTCATATATGAAGAATATAAAATTCTTTCTGGTTTTTCTTGTGGTTTCTGTGAGGTAAAGCAAAGCAGGCATTTGCTGCAGGCAAATGAGGTGTGTTTCATTTTAGATGCATATACAGGCGAGGCAATTTTAGGTTAGATTTCTGTAAGATCCCTCTCTGTGGGAAAGGCCATATTGTAATGCATCCTTCCCTGCCCCCTGTAGCATTTCATAAATCCTTCTCTGCAGGAAACTGAGTTTCAGCTGTCGCATTCCAAAACCTCTCAACTGGTATAAATTTCAAGTTGATGATGATATACCCAGTCTTAACTATTCCTTTAATAGCAAAGGATGTTTTATTACTTTCATATCTAAAAATAAGAATAAATATTATTTTTTCAACAATGAGAGCAAAAATAATACAATTACAATTATGTTGCAGAATTTTATAGGGTGGTGGGTTTTTTCCTAAAGAGATAGCCAAATAATATGATGCAGAAGGCAGTTTCACACAAAAAGCAATCCTAAAAATGTTCATAGCACCTCTTATTGTTTGTTAATGTATTAAACAACTTTCATACTTGGTGACAAGAGTACGCTATATGATAACAAAAATTCAAGTATATAGATTATATTTTAAAATACACATCCAAGAATTCAAATAAGCCATCTTTTGGCAAAGACTAGATTCATATAAAGGACCTTGGAGTCTTTGAAATCTAGTTGCTAAATCAGAGTTCACGTTGAAAATCAGCTGCAAGGCTATCAAATCTATCAGAAGAGATATATAAATTGCTAAATTTCTATAACTAAGGATCCATTTTCTCCCCTTCTTGGACTAGTCCTGTAATTCCAGCTATATTTGAGGAATATTCCAATTTAAAATTAATTTGCTTCTTGCTTCACAGAGTAGCATCATAGAAATTTTCTTGCTGCCCAAAACAAAAAAGAGCAACACACAAGAGATGTATCCCTTCCTTCAGGTTGTGACCTCTGCCCTAACCTGCCTTGGTTTTCCTCCATTGCAGGCTTCAGCTTTTCCTGGGCACATTGTTCTCTTCTGGGGCTTCCTGATCATTTGCACTTGGCAGGTATCAGGAGCAGAGACCTCCACGCTTCAGTCCCTAAGCAAATTTCCTTAGCGGTCTTAGACACATTCCCTCATCTCCATTCCTGCCCTATATTCTGAAATCCTATTCAGCTTCTCACTATTTCACCTTCATCCCATAAATCAAATAAGGGAACATAAAAATTACTTATCTCACTATTAATGCTCTGAATTGGATTATGATCCTTGCTTATGTAGAGTTGATGGATTACTGTGGTCTTGCTTAAATGATTGTTTTAGAAAGTGAGAAGTATGATATACTACACTTCCTCTCCACGTGTTTATGGCAGGCTGAACTGAGGGCTCTGAACCTAATTTAAAAGCAAACTGGTTATTAAAAATCAGAAAAAAAGTATCTGCCACCCTGGAGACATATCAACACATCTTTTGTCACAATGTTCCTCTTATACAAATATGCATGGGTGGAGAGCTAAGAAAATCCTCTGCAAGAATGTGGCTTTCAGGAAACTCAAGAAATCACACCTGCCTGATCTCCTTTTCTTTGCCTTTTCCCAATTTTTGAAATTCCCATATATTTAAAAGAAAGACCTTCTACATGAGCATAATCTACATAGAAATCCAGAAAGCAGCCTGTGGTGCATTGTCAACAACATTTTCAGGTGATTTAATCTGCCTTTGTCTTTCTCAAATTCACCAAACTCAGAGGACAACTTTATAAAAAGCACTCTAGTTACAATTTACTTTGGAACATCAATTAATTTTTTGATTCATGTGTGAAGAAGAATTTATTACTCATCTTCATTCTTAGCAGATTACTTAATTTGCTGAGGCAAACCAACCAACTGTAAAATCAAATTATTTAAGGAAAATTATAGGATAATAAGGTACCTGACATTAGTATAATAATCATTGTAATGTGCAGAATATTACATGTTTTGCGCTTTATTGCAGATAATATAGCAATATGCTAGTGGGATTTTTAGTGGCAGAAATATGCTGGCCATATATTTCTTTCTAAAGTAAATTTCCCTTTTAAACCTCATTCGGAGAAGTAGGGTTCTAACACCTGATTGCATCAAAAGGCATCAGTTTACAGGATAATATTTGGGTGACTCTTTCCTGTGATTCATTCTAAACACAGTGAAAATCAACAAAAGACAGCAAGAGGAGTTGTGAATTAATTTTGTGTGCTTTAGCTACATATCCCAATAGACAGGGTCTGGTCTGGAGTAGCCCTACAAAGATTCAGTGAGCCATCATCATGACAATGAAGTGAAAGGCTAATTTTTGGGAGTGGAATATTCAGATTGAGGCCATTTACAATACAAAAGGATTTTCTTAACCTGTCTGCCTGGTAGATGACATTAACCAAGGAGTGGGCAGGAACAACATCAGAGAAACAAAATGTGCATGTGCACATCATGGAGATGCATCATGTATCTCTATGGGACTGTCTTACTTCAAAAAACAGTTTTAAAAGCTTTCACAGAAAATAATTATATAATTAAATATACAAGAACATTTAAAACACAACTCTTACTTAGGTTGACCTTGTAAGGTTGAACACATGTAAAGTAATACTGGATGAGAGGTATGAATTCAATTCTTGTATAGATTTTTTTAATTGACTGATGTGTCACTTTCAATTTTTTTATTTTAAAATAAAGTACACAAAAAGGTACATAAAAAAGAGCAAGAATTCCCACTGAGTACCTCAAGACAAAATTCTCATTCCAGCAATTTTTTCTCCTAGAGATATCAAGAGATGTCTCTTCCCAGAGCTTGAAAAAAGTGCTTCAGGATATACACATATAGTTCATACTGATTCAGTCAGGAATTTTTAATATAGAGGAACTTTCAGTTAGATTTGGAAGCCACATGTAAGTTACTTTATCCCTCTCCTGAAGTCTTACCTGCAGGGTTATGGCAAAAGGACCAGTTTCCAGCAACAGATGTCCTTGTTGGTGGAATTCTTCAGACCAAACCATTCACCTCCTGCACCTCTCTATTTTTACTACTGAACAGAAAACTCATATATACACATAGTATCTTTCTGTTTTCATTTCACTGATTCCCCTCTTCATGTAGCTATGTCAATGCTGATGTGTTCATCATTTCACTATTTATCACCGGCTAATTTTATTATTATGAACACAAAACCGGAACAAACATTGGAAATTTTTTCACAGCATGTATTAGATCTTCAAGAAATAGAAGTTATTGAATAACTGGTTTTGTTAATCATGGATTTAATGAGAAATATTCACTAATGTTTCTCATACCTCTTCAAACATATTTAAACTAGGAAACCTTCTCTCCACAGCTCAATGTTGAATTTCATTCCATTTATTCTGCTTATAATATAATCAGAAACTTTATCATCATTATCAGACAGATCTCACAGACTTCACTAGGTCTTAGTCACAGCATTAAAGCTCTCCTGAGAGGGTTAGAATTACTTGTGTGAAAATACCTTGCTCTTTTGTGCTCACAACTGAATTCCCTGATCCCACAGATTAAGAGATTTGTGTGCCAGTACCTAATCCTAACGTCCTGACCCACACAGTTTCCTTGCTCTGGAAAATTTTCAAAACTGGAAAAATATTTGACATAATTAGATTTTTTAAAAATGTGATGTGATCTGATCCCCTTTAACATTATTCCTTATTGTAAATATATTATAAATACAGATATATAATTGCATACACACACACACACATCTAGTTCATTTATATATTTGTTGTGCATGTATATATATGTGCATTTTTTTTCCATATATATGTACATAGATGCATTTCCCAAAGTTTTTCTTAAATTTGGCTCATCCCTATGCCTGGAATTTTCTTTTATGTATTTCACATGCCTTATCTGCAGAGAAATTTACCTCTTTTTTCAGCTCAATACCAAAAGAAAAGTCTACACTGAAATAGCTAAAAAAAGTACCTTCATCAGCATGTTCCTCTCTTCATCTCCCCTGCCTGAGCTCTGTGTGAAACACACAGGGATCCTATCTCTATTTCCTTATCTTCTATACAAAAATACATCAGAAACAACAATGGATGCAGTGGAGCAGCAACACAGAGTCTACTTAGGCCTCTCAGCAGCATAATACAATTAGGAGATGAGAGATGACAGAGCCAGCACTGATTTTTTAATAACATACCGTGATTCATTGGGCTACCAAAGATGTGAAGTACATTGCCCAGACAGTCAATAAGTACAGCTAGATAAAGTACAGCACAAGGCTAATTTCTAAATAGAATTTCAGACAATCATTCTTTATCATTTTGCCAGCTACAGACTCTAATGTCTTTGGGGCCTGTCTGGAACAATTTGAAGAATCAATCAACAGCTATCCATTAAAAATTATTTGTCTTTTGTTTATAAATAAAATTTACATGGGTTATTCACAAGTCACAGAAAATCAGTAAATAGCAGAAATTAATCCTTGTCTCATGCCAGATCTTCCCAAATAACAGACTTTTGTTTTCCTCTCCTCATCTGCTTCCTGTTTGTTTACATTTTTAAAGCTGTGTCCTCAGTGATCTCCAAACAAACATCGACTGAGCCTGTCAAGAAACCCTACTGACAGAAAACTTGGGTCCATCAAAATATGACTCAGTTCCATCTCTAAGTCAACAAATAGATTGCCCTTGATTTCATAAAATGTGTAATTATCACAAGAAGCAGCTGTTGCCATCCTGGATGTTGCCTGCATGCTCACAGCAGCACAGCAGTTCAACCCTGCCTTTCCTCACCATGCACTTCCCAGATCTAAATGCTTATTACTGAAATCATCCAGCAATTCCTTTCCAAAGGCAGCAGCACACATGAAACCAAATGTAGGGTGGAAAGGGAAGGGAGAGAGGAGAGGAGAGGANACAGGATAAGTGGTGTAGGTGTGTGACATCTACAGCTTTTCAGTACCAGTTGAACACTTGTACTTTCTTTCAGACGTCACAGTAAAGTGACAGAAACCTGAGAAGCTGATCTGATTTTTCAACATATGAAAGACTCAGCAGAAGTGCTTCTGACCACCAGGTCACTGTTTAATCTAATCTCTCTTCCAGTGGGGAAAAATTTTGGTGTTATTTCTACGTTTCTATCTTTTTTTTCTTAGTGTAAGCAGCACATGAAGAGGGGAAGAAAGGATTTATATTCTGGATTCAGAAGGTGAAATGAGAGATGTTAAATTATTTTAAAATGCAGCATTTTGCAAGTGCACTTAAAACCTGATGTTTTCTAAAGATATATGTGTTGAAGGGGTGATGTTATCCTCCAAATGAAGAAATCAGTAACAAAATAATTTGCTTGGGTTGTTCTGAAATGCAATTTTTTTCAGACCAAGCCAAGTGTATTTTTGTGCACTTTTTTATTGTGGCTGTTGTGCCAAAATAGTTATTATTCCCACAACTCTAGTCATCTTTTCAAAAATAACCTTCTTGGAGACTAGCAAATGTAACATTAGTGATATTTTGCAAAATTATCCATGAAACAAAATAAGAAGTAGTAGAATCAAAGTGATTCTCTGAGAAATCCTCTTCAAAATCACAGACAAATTAATCCTTATTTACAAGTATTTAGGAGGCCTCAGTGACCTTCACAGTACTGTGATACCTTATTCCACACATTTCCTGTTTGAAAGCCTGATCTGGTTTACCCACTTAGATGAAGCTGGATGATTCAGCATTAAGCTCAAATTACTGTCTTTATTAACAATTTAGAAATGTGATAAACTGCCTGTGAGTTTCAATCCACAGAATCGGAATGTCCTTCATATACTGGAGAATAAAAAAATGCCAAATCTTAAAATTCCAGCCCAGCTACCCTTTTGTTTGTCTGCAGCTCCCCAGATCTCCTTCACCCGTGATGTGCTGTGCAGAGCAGCAAAGCCCATTCCCAGCAAGTGGCCCAAAATGTATCCCAGGTATCAGGACTGCAGTGATGTGACAGACTAATTCAGACTGTCTGTGAAAGACTATTGCAAACAAAAAATAGTGACTGATTAGCAAAACACAGGACGGGGCAATGATGTGAATCTGAAACCAGCTGGAAATATCTGCTTAGGAAATGTCAGGAGAGGAAGGAGCAGCTGTACTGAACAAGCTGCAGGAATGGGAGGAGATAGTCAAGCTCACTTTTCATCTTGACTATGGGCATCTTGAATAGCTTTGGACAACTCAAATTGATCAACGTTTTCAAATTTGGATGCCCATATTTATGCATTAAATTTCATGGTTTCACCAGTTAATATTTCTGCATGTCTAATAGTGACACATTTTAAAATCTAATGTTTAAGCACCTCCACTTGAAAATGAACTTTTTCCAAGTGTCAAACTGTCTCAGCTTTCCCCCTGAACAATATGTACTAAAACATCTGTTATGTCAGCTGAGAAACTGATAGATTAATGATGATAACAATGATGAAAAATATGATGAAAACCTCAAATGAAATACTGTACCAAAATATCAGCATTACGGTAAAGCTTCACACTGAGTCCCTGAGGAAAGACCATTCTATTTGACATAGCATTAATGTGGCCATTAGGGTGGTAATTTAAATTATTTGCAATACTGTACTTTCTGCTAAGTATATTTCAAACTGGAAAAAATACACCAAGAGATAGTATATTTTTTAGATTAACAACTTCCATCTAGCCTGATTTGGAAAGAAATAAAAAAATTTTAAAAGGTGGTCAGTAGGGTCAAGGCTGGATAGTGATTCACTCACTCCACACTCCAACTCTTGCACATGCCCAATGGAAAAAGACATTAAAAAAAAAGTTTTTTATTTACTAGATCAAGAATGCAACTCCTCATCCATTTCCTGGGGTCTGACCCAAAATTTCATAGCATCCTACATGCCCTAGCTCAGGCACACTGCATTGATAAGGAAAAGTCAGATATTATAAATTGTAATTCAATTAGCTATCAGACAGATTTCAAATGCTGACTAGATAACAAGGGAAATTGCTACAAGAAAGATTTGGACATAACATTTCATATTCAGTCAGGGAACTGAGTATTTGGCTCCTTCTGCCTCCATCTATCATTATTTCTCACACAGGTGGTATTAGAAATGACACAGGTGTTCCATTCTGGCAATTTTCATTTTTAGAGTGATGCTGTGATAGGTGTGCTGCCATCTATGATTTAGAGGAACTCTGGAGACTCCCACATTACAGTGGAGAATGAATGAACTTCCAGCAGTGTCAGCAATCATGAACACACATGGGGAAATAAGCTACCCTTGCATGTCCAGCCTCTCCTGTTTTCCAAGCAGAACAGCAATTAAGCAGAGCTGATCAGACCAGCTTGTGCAGAAGACACTAATGAAAGCAAACTTCAGAAACTGAAATACTATGAAAAAAAAATCTTGTCAAGAAGATTCTATGATCTTCAAGAAATTGTCCACAAATACTGCTATCTGCTACAGAAAATGCATTACTTGATTAGATTCTGTTTGGAGAAGGCAGTTACTGGGTCATGCTGTCACTGTAGCAGAAAAGAGAGATGCTGCACCTGCAGACTACAACATTTGGGAACAATATAGAACAGAAGATAACAAAGGCACCTCTTATAAATGCACCAGGTTTTGAACAGGAGCTTAATATATTTTAAAATTCCTCAGAATGTTGATCTGAACAGAGCAGCACAAATGTGCACCAGTAAGAGGTCCTGGTGTTGCTTTCTATGAGTTCAATCTCAAAGCACTTAAGAAGTAGTTCAGAAGGTATGAATTCATGCCATTACCTCTTAGGAGCATCTCTTCTCCAAAAGGACATTACCAATATCACTATAAATATAACACTAATAGCTCGCCCAAATTTCTTTTGAGGGCTTCTCTTGGGTTTCACTGGGTTTATGTTGAGTTGTTTGAGGCTTTTTGCTGTCGGTTTACTTTTTCTTTTGTTTGTTTGGTTTTGTTATTTTGCTGTTTATGTTCTCTTCCATTAATTTAGACAATTAATTTATGTTTATATGCACCAGGCTGGATGTCATCACACAGAGGAATAGTCACAAGTGCTAGGGAAGATAGATGACTCCTCTGGTTCATGAAGATAAACTTCCCCAGGTAAGTAATATGTGCACAAGGCTAATTTGACTGGACTTTGCAAAAGCTCATCTCTGTCTGACTCTAGCAAGATTTTATGTAGATTAGGTGTCCTAAGCTAAAATACTTTCTAATATAATCCATATTTCCTAAGCACCTTCATCTTATGTACAATTGCCTTTCAGAAAATAATTTTCTGTATAAATCAGCTCTGCTTGACCTCTGATCTTTTCCTGTTACTGCTGCACAGTCTTCAACTGTGTCTATAAACCTTCTCATTGCCAAGTAACACAGGTGGTGGTGTTGCACTAAGGGTGCATCAGTATTTACACCTCGGATATGGCACTGCTTTTATCTTTTACTCATGATCACAATTAAATTATCAGACATTATGGATTCTAGTTTTACTTTAGAATAACTTCCTTCCAGATGCTGCTATTTCATTGATGTTTTTCAGTGAGTATATTTTCCAAGAGGTACCTGCCCCCATTTGCCACCTCTATTTCTGTACAAGACTTACATAACTGCTTTTAACTTGCCAGGCATTTTTATGTTAGGTATATCTGTGAGTTAACTCTTTCAGGAAAAAAAAAATTACCATACCTAAAAAGCAATTGCCTCAAAGTAGTTCACATCCTCAGTTTATCAGACAGCTTATCTCCTAGTAAAGTACTAGTTTTTCAGTACTCTGAGTTGGATTCTTTCATTGACTTTAAAGATACTTGCTTATTTGTGTTTTTCATCAATTTCTGCCCTTTTTTGCCCAGACAAAACTGTGTTTTGTCCAGTTACATCTATTGAAGGATGAATTGATTTGCTACTCCAATATGTCAAATATCTGTTCCACTAAAAGATTTTTGTGTGTTATGTTTTGCTAATGACGCTTCTAGGGAATAACTAGAAGTTACTAGAAAAATCATTCGATCAGTTTAAATAATTAGGAAAATGGGTAAAGGCAATTCTACTGCATTACTCCTTGCTGTATTATGGATAGATGGTCCCAAATACAAAGTGGTCATTCAGAACACCAGGAAGGGCCCTGTTATAGAAATGCCAATAAAACAGAAAAAACATGCTAATTTGTATAATAATGAACCAGACTAGCAGCTCCCTAGCAACCCCTTCCTAGGTCCTGTGAAGAGAAAAAGGACCTTTGCACAAATCTTTACAGAGGATCAGATTATTCTTTAGCTGTCTGCAACATGCTGGAGACAAAAATCTGCCTGAGGTACATTCCAGGCTCTCCAAAAGCATCAGCTCCAAAAGTGCAGTTGTAAAAATCTACAACTGCTTACATTTATCTTATCAAACATTTATGGCCCGTGTTACAGAGGAGGATAAATTACTCAATGTCATGGTCGGTTTTGATGTTACAATTGGAAAAAATCTATGTTAACGAGCTAGCTTAGAAAAGACAGCTTTTGGCCTCACAAGAAGCATAACTAATGCCATAAAATCAAGAAAAAGACAGACTGTCTTATAGTGGGAGTAGTTTTAGTTACGTTGATGGCAAATAACCAATGATCATAAGACATGAGTAATTTTCATGCAATATTTAGTAAATCTGTTGCATTTAACTCTGAGGATCAGAACACTTTTTCCTGGAAAACTAACAAGCTTAATTTGAAACTATCATCATTCTTATATTCTATATGATTTTCTGAAGTCTGTTCATGCAATGGTAAGGCTTTCAAGTTCTTGATTAACTTCTTTTTTATGCACTGTTAATTTCCCCACTAATCATTTTCCTATCAGAAAATTATTACATTGACTTTTACTTATATATTAAACCATCGTTTATATTTCCTCAGTATCCTGTAGGGATTCTGTACAAAGCCAGCAAAAACTGCCACAGTTTTAAAACTGAAATGTAAAAATTGGTATAAAGTTGGCCATCTCCATCTGTATGTCTTAATTTTCCAGTTGATTCAGAGAGAGATACACATCGTTACTTTCCCTTTATAGATTGGGCAAATATAACAATTTCTAAGCTTCATTTTAAAAATACTCCATGAGTTCTGATCCTGTGAGGACATCTAGTGAGCAATTCCATATACAAAGAAAACAGTAAACGTTTCTACAACATGTACAATGAACAGATTTTCATCAAGTTTTTTATTGGTGACATTATTTTCTGTCATAGCAGCATCTAAAGCCAGGTAGTAGTTGAAATAGGCTCCTTATATGCTTTTCTATAAGCACGCAGAAAAATCTATGTCCCAAAAGTTTACACTCTCAGGAAGAATTATTTCATCCATTCTCATATGCAGTTATACAGTTGTGGCAGCACACCTTTAGCAGTCTGTTTGAAAAATCTATCCTGGTATTATTCCTGTGATTACCACAGGGTAGATAGACTGCTTTGGCAGCAGCAGGAGCCTACTGGGGGGGCTCTCCAGAGACAGGGTGCAAGGAGCCAGCTGCCAGCCAGGCACTGGGACCTCTGCACAGAGAAACCCTGGACCAGCAGGCAGACCCCGTGAGAAGTAGTGGAAGGGAGAAGAAGATCTCATGTATTTCACACAGACTGCACAAGACTTGATAAGTCTGTTTACAGAGGAGAAAAGAATGACTCTGAGATCCAAAGCCGAGAAAACATCTGGATTCAGTTAAAAACAAGGCATGGTATAAAGACAAGACTTATCTCCCTTGTTTTCTCTCTTTTTTTTTTTTCCAGGTAGAGGAATTCTCCAGGTCACTGCCATACTTCAAGCTGAACATAGCATTTGAATGTGATTAACATCAGTGCTTTATTAGACTGAAAAAGAGGGGTGTAAAAAAATTCTCAAAGTTTGACTTTTTGATAAATCATTCTATTTGATACATGCAACTTTTGTATCAGAATTGTAGTATCATTCAACAAATGATCAGCTATAGGGTGCCTTAGCTACAAAATATGCTGTATCACCTTAGTGACATTTTAAAGGAAGGAAACAACATTTTGAAGAAAGTCTCTTACATTGTGCCTACTTGTAATATCTTAAAAATTGGAAAATTTAGAAGAATACAACATTCAACCTTCAAAGACAAAATTTCATTTTGTACACTACATAAACACCGTTTATTGCCTTGTGTGTACAACTCCACTTTCCTATACCTCTTTTTGTTCTCTACAAAGGCAATGGCCCTGTCATTGAAAGATTGCACGTAAGAGACTCAGACTATTCTAAATTAAAAGCCCCAAACTGTTTATAGCAGGGGTATTAATTGATAAGGCCTCCAATTTCCATCCAATTATTGTACTAGCCAATTTCTCCAAATCCTCATTAATATTTAAGAAGTTGAAAGGTAATTCAACAAGCCTAATGAAAACTAGTAATGAGATACAGAAGGTATTTTTGCCATGTCTCATGGTATGAGCATAGGGAATCCAAACTACCTGAAAACCCTGCGGAAGGAAGAGTAAAAAGAAGTAAATGCTTTGGTAAATTCTTTAGTTATTACCTGTGCTAAGTTTTTGCATGCATGGTCTTCTTTAGTCATCTAGACATGTTTACACTTTCAGGAAACTTCCAGTCTAGAGGTTTGTTATTACACTGAAAATCGTCCCCTTATGTTAGAGGAGCTGGCAGAAAAAAGGGAGTTAGTTTTTTGTATTTTAAAAAGTAATTAGGTATTGTTGGAGAAATATCTTTCTCAATTTCTTGTGAAAACCATTCACAGAATAAATGGCAATGGGTATGTGCAAATAAGCAGGACTTAAACCTGGATATGGAAATTCTGAAAATATTTTTTTTCTAGCATGTAAACATTTAACATTAAACAGCACTTACTGAAATGATTTTCTGAAAATATTTTGACAACTTCAGAAAAAGATACTTGATGCTGATTTGACTTATGTGATTATGTTAAACATCTGAAGGACAACTGCTGTTATGTGATTTGCTGAGTTATGTTTTAAAAGTAATCTTAAAAATTTAGCTTATTGTCTGGTATTGTTTCTGCTTTGAGACTTTTAAAGTCATTCATATTTACTTGAAAAAAACTAACACTAGGGAAATGAAAATGTTGATAAAGGTACTTTTGGCATGAATCTTCACACCAGTAGTCATGAATTTTTGGACCACCCAGAAATAGTAATGTACCTATAAATAATAATATTAACTATAATTAAGTGAAAAGCAAAGGTTAGAAAGAATGTCACAGAAAAATAATTCTGATATCAACCCCACTATCCAGTGGTGGCACCCAGTTTACTAAAAGAAGGAAAATCCCCATTCCTCACGAAAGCATCATTGATTCTGTCTCTTACAAAGTCTTTATCATCTGGAAGAAACCTGACACACTTTAGCAGCTATCAAGGGCAAGAGCCACTCATTCATCAAAATAATTGCTTCCTAAATGGCTGTGAAAAACTCACCCTTGACAATCATTATACAAAATGCATAATATATATAGACCTGCACATGAAAATGCTAATGTCTTATTTTACTGTAAAGGAAAGGTTAAAATGTGACCTCTCATTTTACACAATATCATTCACAAAACTGTGATTTTATTAAAAGACTACTTAACATCATCTCTGTTGAATCTAGTGTTTTAAATTCCCCAGACCAATGAATATGAAGAACAAATTATCTGAATAAGCAAGGAGTGCTTTCTGTCAGAACAACTAAACTACCTTAACTGCATCAACTCATCAGTTCAGGTTCTCATTTCTCTTATTGCTTCTGATCCCCTAGCATGGCCAGACATCCTCACCCAGACCCAGCCAAGCTGGATTAAACCATTCCTGCCCTTGCTAATGTAGCTCCTCAGCTCTGTTTGAACAGGGGTAATGATGTGCCCCCCTAAGCTGTGCAGGTCAGAATGACTCAGAGGAAATGACTGTGTTTACCTGAAGTACTGGAGGAAGTGCTCTCACCATCTACTTCTTGAGAGCAGAGCTGTGAAATCTTCCAATGCACCGGACAGGCTGAGGAGGAATGGCATCATTTGTTGAGCTGCACACTGCCCTGGAAGTGAAGCAGTTCAGGGGAGTGGAGCTTAATTTAGGCACACTACTTTGCAAATACAGATGCCTTTGCATGAGACAGAACCAGGGGGATTCCAGGGGCTTTATTCGGACTTCTACAACCCATTCTTACCATCAGAAGTGCTAGGAAGCACAGTGGAGGAGGCTCTGTGTGGGATGACTGAGGTCACCTGTCTAAAATCAGTCCTGCCATCTCTAAGGTGGTGATTTCCAAAGCCTCCCTGAAGTCTGTTTCTGCAACTTGCTCCCTGGCAACTCTGTGTTCGAGAGTTTACTTAAACAGATGCAGTCAGGAACAGCACAATGATTGAGCTTGTGCTTGTTGCTTCATGGACCTTTGCACTTCTTTTCCAGAGCACTGATGAGTGAGTAAAAAGGTGTGGCTATACAGGAGCCAGCCTACCTCTAGTGCAACTGCTTTGCACTGGATCTGAACCAAGCTGTTGGGATGCCACTGTCATAGGAGGGGTTTTTTTACCCAGCCCAAGGGTGGGCCTGAGCTTACCATTTGTGTTTGTGTTGGTAACTCTCCTGAAAAAATCCACACCTGGTTTCAGAAGAACTTCTATATTCATGCCCCTTTTCTGCATCAGTTTGTCAAACTATTCATGGCAGTATGGCCATTTTTACACATCTGATATCCTATTTCCATTTTGTTTGCCATTTCTCTGCTTTTCACACAGCTACAGCTGAAACACCTGATTTTTCAGCAGCCACAGGAAGTGGAAGAATAAAGCAGTAAGCCATCCCTCAGTCATTTCCAAAGCTGAATGCACTATCTTTTCATTCTAAATCATACTAAATTATGGCATAAAAAGATGGGGTGCAAACACCAACCTTTAGTGGAACTTACGTTTGTGGTTTTTTGCTGTCATCATTTATGAATGTATTGGTCTTATACTTTCACTCATTTAAATGAAAATACCTTGCATTCAAGAAATGAAAGCTACATAGAAGCTTTAATTTGTTAATTGTCGTATAACTTTATAAAATTTTAATACCAACTACAGCTGAAAAAATGCATTAAAATTCAATTGCTGGGGGAAATAACCATGCTACACTCTGAAGGACTTTCATTTGTTTATTTCCATAAATAAAAATACTTACATCAACATAAAACTTCAATGTGTTTATGGCAACTCAGTTAGTATGATTTCATACTCCTATAGGTATTTCCCCAATGATGTAATGTAAACTCTCACTGTTTTGTTTGTTCTTGATACTGTAATTTTTTTTCCCATATAAACTGAATTATGATTTTTTTCCCCCACACTTTATAGCTAATTTGCCTGGTTAACTTGGAATTTGAGCCCATGCTTGAATCTGAAGAGAACCATCTGGATCACATGCTGGGAGAACCTGAAGCATGAGGATGAGAAGGGAAAAAGGAAGGAACTTAAACTTCAGGCAGCATTTTGCTTTAATTTCTATCTTTCACCACACCTATGTTCTTCTGCAGTAAAACAAAGTACTCACAGGAAAACAGAAGTGATAAAATCACAAACTTCTAAAAATTACAAAGTTTTCTAGATATAACTTCAAGAATATAAAAAAGACCCCACATTTTGAATACTGAGCCAGGAAAGCTAAAGCATTCATCACGTTCTGGCAATGTGTCCTAAGAAAAATCACAAGTTTGAGTAAATTTTTCAAAAGGGAATAGTCTCACATTGACTGAAAAAGAGGTCTTTTTGTTTTGCAGAGAATAAAATTAATTTGAAAGCTTTTTACTGTTCAGAGAATGAACAGAGAAATTAAACACCCTTGAGAAGCAATATTCCAAATGAATTTTTTTTCCCAATGGATTAGGATTTTAGTTTAAACTAATTAACATGGTATTACCTCACTTAAACTAATTTCTGTGTTTTGAGTAAACACAACTCAAAACAGAAAAGAGCTGTGTTAAAGCAAAGTCACAGTATCCTGTTCTGTAAATATAAAAATGTAAGGAAAATAAATTGTTTTATTTTGCTGGTCTTTTTTCTAAACAAGAATTCACTGAAATGGGCATGCTTACACTGTCAGAGTTTAACAAAAACAACCTTTTTTGAATGAAAAACCTAATGCCCAAAAGTTTCTAACTGACCCTAATCACACTGTCTTTAAATGGAAGTTTAAGATTTTCAGATTTATACTGAGAACAAAACATACAGATATTGTTTGGAATATTTCAAAGTACATAAATGTACACTTTGCTTTTGAAAAAGGAAATTAGCCACCTAATCCTTTCTGACACCTTTGAGAAATTAATTCAAATCTAATTTTGCTATCACATTTTGAATCATCTTGTTTCCTTCCAAGAGGATATGCAGAAAATTCTCATTTTGCACTCAACACTTTCATTTTCTTAATTATATTTTATTTAAAGAAAAAATGCTGGGGGAAATCCTGGCAAATGTTTCCCAGAACATAGGGTAGGAAAACTTCACCATTCATGTTGGACTATGTTTAGTCATTCCTATTTGACAACACGGAGTCACATCAGTAGATGGACTAATGGATCATTAGGGAAAGATTGGGATATCAGCACAGTTGGCTCTGCTCTACCTCTGACTGCCTTGTTTGTTCTAAACAAGTAATCCCTCAGTTGTGTTTTTCCAAAACTTAGAGGAGCAACTAATAATCAGAGCTAGGGAGATGCAGTTGCCATGAGGCCCCTGGCTGGACTGAGCTGGCTTCTTTACATGTCATGTCAAATCCTGGCAAGTGGCAGAAAATACTGCTGGAGTTTATAAAATAGCCTGCTCTGTTAGTCTAGGTCCAGCTTTCATTTCTGCAGTATTTCAGATCTTCTCAATACTTTTTGAATGCAGCAAAAGTATGTTATTCCATGAAAAGCATGTTTAAGCATGAAATTTTCATACTCTATTGTGCAAATAAATCCTCCATCCACTTCCCATTTTCTTTTAAAAATTCTAACATGGTCCCTGAATTGTGAATGAGAGCAATGCTAAAGACTGAGATTGGAAAGACAATGGGACACCAGCCATTTCCTAAGCATTATGTGGAAGATAAAATCTCTAAAAATTTAACTCCACAGAGCCAATAGTAGAAATAAATACTCGGATTTTAAGGATTAAAAAAATATTTACATACCCATCATTAAAAAATTACAAACAGAGGAGAGATTAGTATAGCCCATTTATTTGTCACTTTATTGACAGTGAGTCACAAGTTATTGCATCTGGCTTCAGTTTTCAAATGTGAAGATAAAAGTATTTTAAGCATCTGTTTCTGAATGGCATTCAAAAGAGATTAAGCTGAAGAAAATCTACAGTGAATATTACAAAAAAAGGATCCAAGGGAAAGGTTAGACCACTCTTCATTCTGATTTAAGTTTGATGATGCACTATACATGATGAGGGTACCACTATCTCACAACCCATCAGCAGGTAATTCATAAGGACGTCAAGGAAAGAAAAGGCCATAGAATCATGCATAATTTAGCAACTTCATCAATAAACAATTCTTCAATAATAAAAAAGAGCACTGGAAAAAGATATGTGGACAGGAGAAAGGGAGCAAAAATACCACCAACACAATCTGCAAGCAAACTTCAACTTTGTGTGCATGGAAAAAACTACATAAATTATTCCCCAATTTCATCAACATGATAACCATGCATAGAAATATAGACACACATATATTTATACTTTGTACATTATCCTTGATCCACTTGGGATGATTCCACAAAAATAAGTGGGGTAAATAAACAAAAAAAAAAGAACAAGACAAGGCAGAAAAACAGTAAATAAATATTCAGCCACCTCCATCTTCACAAACTTATCTTTAGTAATATAACAGTCCATATTAAAGGCAAAAAAACAAAATCTACTTACAGTGAAACTGTTCATAGAAACACATAGTTACAATGGTCTGATCAGACCTGATGTAGCTTTTCTGATACTTGAATTATGTCATAGTCACAAAGGATATCTCCCTATTGTTTGTTGCAGTGTAACAGATCCTTTTTTATAGCAATGTGGTGAAATTAATATTTCTAAAAGTTATTACTAGAAATTTGTACTCCAAATTACTGGAGAACAGATCATCCATGATAAGATATTCTAATTGGTAAGATATTTTAATTTCAAGAAAAACTGCCATTCTGAATAGATTTCTGGTAACATTGTTTAACCCAAGCCAGAAGTCATGCCCCATGCAGCCCCTCAGTCACTCCCCCACCAGCAGGATTGGCAAGACATTGGAAGAGTAAAACTTGGAAAACTCATGGGTTGAGATAAGTACAGTTTCATAGTGAAAACAAAAGCCACACATGCAAGCAAGAACAAAACAAGGAATTAATTCGCTGCTTTCCATGGCAGGCAGGTGTTCAGCCATCTCCAGGGGGAGATGCAGAGCGCCATTACGCAGAACAGTTATCTGGAAAGACAAATGCCACCACTCCACTTATTCCTTATTTGTATTGTTCCCTCTTATTTGTATGTGGCTGTACAAAAAGCAGAAAAGGCCTTGGCTCTGTGTAAGCCCTGCACAGCAATAACAAAAACATCTGTATATTATCAACCTGTGTTCAGCACAAATCCAGAACACAGCTCCTTCTTTCAGAAAATATCACAACCTGTGCAATCAACTCATGTCAAGCCAAAGTCACATAATGAAATTTTGTTTCAATAAAAATAATACAAACAATGGTAGATTTAGTTACTGGAAGAAATCTGCCTCTGCAACCAAAGTTGCTGAGTCTCATGTTAGGTGCAATGACAACAGCAGCAATGGAGGAATATAACTTAGCGATTATGAGCCCGAACAAAAGGGTTGATTTTTACTGAAAAGAAGATGAAAGTTTGATTCAGTGCGTCTGTTTTATGAATCATGTCCATTCCCAACAGGAAAACTTATGAAAGGCAAATACAGTTTCAAAACTTGTTCCACAAAGACCATGTTCATTAAATTTCATGTTTATATTCAACATAGGCTACCTGAATGTCTTTTTCCATATATCTTAACCCATACACACAAAAACTCACAAAAATTTTCACACTTGTTGTCATACTTTCCCATAACTTCTTGTCACAATTTCATTTAGAATGGGGGTTTGTTCAGCTGCTAATGACACACATTATATGAAACATTTTACCTTCTCAATGACATGTTCTTTCCATTTTGAGACTGGAAAGAACACATATTAATCAGCATGCTTACTTAGTAATATTTTTAACTACATCATAACATCTGATCAAATTTGGTAGAAAACATACACATACTCTCTCATTCATTAAATAAAACCAAGAAAATTTTTACCAAATTGTTGGTATGGTACCAAACATAATCATAACAGGTAAATAAATACTAACTGTTGAAAAGCCTTTCTCAGCTGATTCATATTCTTTCAAACCATTATCGAAATCTGCCCTGTTAAAACAGTGTGGTAGAGAATGAGCAGAGTTCAAAGGATGAAGGCTCCACAACCTCTCCATGCAACCTCCTTTCAGTGCAATACACACCTTTTCTGCAGCTATGCTTGTACTTCAAGAGATTTTTTCTGGAGAGTGATAGCAAAAACCAACTTTTATAATACCTTGTTTATAAAGGAATTAGCTTGACCTTCAGTCCCTGTAATCACCTATTTTTCTTTATCCATCAGCATCATTCTTGGCCAACTAACCTCTAAGCACAAATACCCTCTGCCCAAGTTCAATTTGACTTGACACTTGAGCTCAAACACTTAGGAACTAGCACTGTCTCAGAAAATAGGCCTTGTCAAAAAGACAGTTCCACATAGCTGTGTGTTCCCAGCCTGAAGGTGCATGGTGCCTTTGTGTGCCCTGTTGTGCCTTCACTTCATAGCCAAGGTAGGAAGCAGAAACACACCGAGGCAGCTCGCAGAGAGATTTAGCAGCACAGGAACCTAATGTCACAGGAAAGTTTTGCAAGGTGTTGTGGTTCCCTGTGATGGAGGAGATGGGTTGGCAGGTAGAAGACACACAAAGAATCCTTCCACAGTCACTTCTACTCAAGTTGGGGAGGGATGAGTTCCAGCATAAGATGTTTGAATTAGAGTGTCTATTTGTAGATATATACGACAAATGGTAGGTGTCTGCCTTTTCATTTCAGTTGATGAAGATCTAATCAATATAATCCCAAGGAGAGTATTGCAATCTGATATTTAGTATCTGCTTTTATTTCTCTTTTACATCTATTTTCATTGATACAGAAAAGAATATAGAAAATAAGTAAATCTTTGTGAGAACCACATTAAAAAGAAGACATCTTTTCTAGTAGGGAAGTATATATTTTGTTATGATTTATATAAACTTTTTTCAGTCTTTGTAAGTCAAACTTCTAAATAATCCTTACAATTCAAAAATAAAGATGCTTCTTTTTCATAACTGAAATTTTTAATGGAAAATATTAATTCACCATAATGCTAAAGCTAGAAGTGTCTAGGCAACCAATGAAAATTAGTCATACAACTATGTAATCCTTAAGGGCATCTGTCACTTTGAGCATCTATATAAATCCATCTCTTCAGAGCAAAGCAATATGCACTTGCTTAAGTCCAACTGACTCTCTATTTGCTTTACTCCAGCGGGATCTGAACACATGGTTCTGTGCTTAGTTAAATTAAGGTCTAGGGACTAATCCAAAGTCATTAAAGCAATACAAAGATTCCCCAATGAATACCATGGCCTAGAAGTCTTATTCTATTTCTATTACACACGTCTTTGCAAATGCAATTGCTTTGTTATTTTTTAATACATATTCAGTCTTCTATATATTAATATTATTTTAATAATCCACTTAAAATTCAAATACTTTTGTCCCACCTGAGTGCTGCTGGGGTTTTTCTTGATCACAGCACTAAAATCCTGAACTTAACAGTGAAGATGTAAGAACTTAACAGTGAAAGGAACATATTCTGTTTCATAAGTGCATCTTTTTTGGGGGGTTATACTGAAAACCCTGTAATGAAAAAAATGCAGTAGTACCTGATGTTATTCCTCATTCTTATTATTCCTAATGAGTGAAAGTCTTAAAACAAGCATAAAAAATATTATTTTATTCTCAGATTTTTTTAAAATTACTTCTTCCTTTAACTTCTATTTTCATTTCCATTAGCTTTGAAATGAAATTCAAAAGTAGTGATGCAAGCTCATTACTAGCTGCTAATTTGCAGACATTCTGTAATGTATTGAATTAGCCAGCAGTAGTACCAGAAGTTATTTATTTATTTCCATAGCACTGACTTTTTCAAATGTATTTTATTTGAAAACATGTTTTCTCCAAGATATTTACCGGATATATCCAAATACAGGTCACATTTACTAAAGCTACACAAAACTACTACATTATTATGACACCAGATGGGGGAAGGGGGTGCAGGGAAATCTGTTCTGGGAGACACTGGGAAATCTGAAACGGGGAGACACTGCCAGGCCCACTTCTGCTTTAAATTTCCATGGTTACAAGGTGTGACTGTTGCCTCCTGGTTTGTTGAGCACCTCTGGGGAGAGTGACTCCCTTCCTTGCTGCCACCCACTACGCAGCTGAGAACAGATTTCTCTCTTAGCCCTACCTTCTCCAGGCTAACTCATCTCCCTCAGCCTTGCTTTGGTCAGCTCAGACTCCTGACCATCTCCTGGCTTTTCAAGGGACCCTTTCCAGCTTGTCTCGTGCCCATGGTTCCAAAACTGGACAAAGCATTGGAGCTGCAGCATCTCAGCCTGCCAGAGAGGAATCGCTGCACTCACCTGCAGGGCCTGCTCTGTCAGCCAGGTGCTCTTCCCTTTTCAGCTCCTCCTTCCCACTTCCAAGGCCATGGCAGAGCAAGGCTGGCTGAGGCATAACAGCACACCATCTCCATTATGGGAATTTCAGCCGTTTCGGTCCTTCTTTATATACATCTATATATATAGTTATATATGTGTATGCATATATAGAGAGATATTGTTTATGTTTTAATAATTGAAACACTTATTATTTTAATAATTGCACATTGAAGCACATTATTTCTGCCTTAAAAATCCAACTTCTGTCCCAAGACTTTGAAGATCCAGGTCCGCTTCATAAGGGATAAAAAAATTATTGTAAGATTTAAAAAAGCTACAAAAAAAATTTACAAAATAGGAGCCAAAGGAAACTAGAGGAAAAAAAAACCTTGATAACTTAACTTATATATCAGTGATCGTTACCAGCTTTATTTCTGCTCTATTTATTTGTAAAATTAAGATTACTCAAAGCAGCAAAAATTCTGCCTCAAAAAAGATAATTCAAATTTCTAAGCCAGTAAGCAATAAACAGCAGTAATTATCTTGTGGAACCATCTTGTGGTAGTTTTCTGTTCTACTTGGCAAGACTTTTTAAAGGGAGGTATTCTTGGAACTCTGGGCTTTGTGGTTTTCTGAACCCTAACCCTAGGCTGAACCCTAACCCTAGGCAGAGCACTAAATCTGCAGAGCTGTGAGACTGGATCCAAGGAGAAAGTTGTGGAGGGAACGATCTTGTGGTAGTTTTCTGTTCTGCCTAGCCAGACTTTTAAATGGGAAATGTGTTTGGAACTCTGGTCTTTGTGGTTTTCTGAACCCTAACCCTAGGCTGAACTCTAACCCTAGGCAGGGCAGTAAATCTGCATGGGGCTGAGACTGGATCAAAGGAGAAAGTTTTGGGGGGAGCCATATTTTGGAATGGATTAATTTTGGCAAGTGTTGGCACTTTTGGGTTCATGTGATATCATCTCAGTCCATTTGGGAGCAGTCACTCAATTACCAATTTTTTTTTTTCCTCCTCCTTTTTTGCATTATATCTTTTTTGCAGAGTATTTTTTTGACTATCTGTGTAAAATATTTCTTTCTGTTTCCTTCTGTTCTCTAATAGAAGGGTTATTTTTTTTTGTGTCAGAGATTTTTTCTCTTAAGGACTTTTTTTCTTTCACTTTGACATGTCAGATCAGATACTGATATTCAATGTATTTGACGGTTGTTGTGTTGGATTTTTTCCAGATAACCGTTTTGGAAATATCCTTGTAAATTCAAGAGGATTTTTTCACCACCTCTGGGTGGTGCTGCTTCTGTTTCTATTCTCATGGACCCTTCCTACTAACACTGGTATTTTTCTTTGATACATTAATCTGTCAAGGATTTCTTATCGTTTAGCCATTTTTGTAATTGTCCATTCTGAAATACTATACTGTCTTAGATTTAGCATTGTCCTTGTAAACCTAAGTTAAAACCTTTGGAGGAAATAAGCAGGCAACTGCAAGTAAGTGCTGAATGTTTGGGGGACGTGAATCATGAACCAAAAAATTCTGTTTACTTGCAGCTTCCATAATGATTTTTGATAAGTTGCTGAGAATTTAAAATGTTGTCATTAACAAGAGTACCAACAGCAGACTTTTGAATGTTTGATGACTGGCAGATTGCAGTTTGGTATTGTTAATATGTCTGACAACCTTTACTTATTTTCAATATATTTTTCATTACTGTGTCTGTGTCTCTAGGAAGGCTTCCTATTCATGATAAATTCAATATCAAAGTGTTTTCAGCAATCAAACTTTATCAGAGTCCCAGCATCCCTTGTTTGTTAGTTTCTGAAAAGTTTGCAGAAGGGAGGGGTTGGAATTCCAAAATAAACTTCTGCTTGCATGTGGATCAGCAGAATATGGAACTGTTGCCTTGGTGAAACTTTTCCTCCCTCTGGGACTACTTCTGAGGAGAAGCATACTGAATTACTGAAAGGAACTGAGATCATGGACTTACAAGAGACAAATATAAAAGTAGAACTGGTTGATTCAATGTGGCCTGTTCTTCAAAGTGCAGCGGTTTGTAGTGAAAATTTAGAAAAATAATTGAGAAGACTGGCTGAGCTAACAGAAAAAGAAGAGCCCCCCATAGCTTTTCATTACTGCAGGCATGGAGCAATACAAAGAAACTTAGGCAAGCTAAGGTCAGCTATGGATGGCTTGGAAGAAGTTTAATGCCAAGTTTTACTCCTGTCTAACAGTATTTTTTTAAATTAAGAATCTGTGTTCTTCAACAGGTGAAGAACTAGAAGTGTGAGAGCTGATAATGAGTGGAATGCTTCTACTTTTTACCTTTGTATGACAGCATGATCCAAGTTTCTGCCTCAAAGAATGAAGATGATCTTAATAAACTGTCCTTATTTACCCCAGTGGTCTCCAACCACAATAATATTTCTCCAGAGACCCTTGCTCAGTATAAAACACTTCTAAATGGAGTTGGAGATAGGATAAACAGAGAGAGAACAGAAAGTTTTTCATTTCAAGTTTTGCTGCTGGCAAAGTGGAAAAATATATTTTTGTTTTCTGCAAAAGCATAGCAAGCAAGTAAATTAAAAAGCCATGTATTTCCTGTTTATAATTATACTATTATTTGATGCTGCAATTTTATACAATAATGCTATTGCTTTTCTATATATGTTTATTTTTTCAACACTTTTAAATTTCCTTTCTGGTGCTACAAATCTGCCATTACTTTTGCCCTGCACAACTAGCAATAAATAACCAAAACCAAATAAAAACATTGCTGAAAAAACATAAATGAAAATAATATTTTTAAAGTCTATAATTTTAATGTGGAAGCTGTAAAAGCTTTCAGAGGAATTCTTTAAGCAATGGTTTAGTTGTCTGTGTTTGTGAAACCTGGGTAGGGAAGTCTTGTGTTGTACTTCCATATGGTATTTTCTTTAACATCTATATTACACACAGCAAAGGATAACCAGGTTGGGACCCCAAAGTACTTTGCCCTTTAAATAATGTCATACAGTTGAAGGTTAAAAAATATATCAGCTCTTAAACCAGATTTTGGTGTTTGGAGGAGCCGCTCTCAGCAGCTGCTTTGGAGTTCATGACCCTTGTGCTGGAGTGCTTGATACTGCAAGATTGAACTGGATTTTTTATGTCCATATTGCTGTTTTGCCCTTTTAAATAATGCAAATAGCATTTCTTATGCTAAAAAGCAGCACTGGAATACTTGGAAATGTGCAGAGAAATGAAACAGTGAAGTACAAAGCAAGCTTGGCTTCATGTTTTGGTTTCTGGATTCCTTTCACCTAAAAGTTTCAAACCACAATAAATTCTAAGGGGGGGTCACAATGTGCCCTGCACTGAGATCCAGCCTTCAGATTTTATTCTATTTTCCTGAGTATGCCTTTACCACAGTGTACATTGTCTTAGGGTGAAATTTTCACTCATGACATAATTTCTGTTAAGGCTTTTCTTAGGGAAAAAACTTTACTTTTTCATGAGACACAGTACCTGTTTTATCCACCTGCAATATGCAGCTTACCTATTACCTTCCAGACTTCATAAATTATCTGACCAGGGAATTGACTACATTCAAAGAAACTTAGTTATTATCTTTTTATTCACTATTTTATGTGTCTGTTTTATTCACTCCAAACTTTAGAAACAGAATGCCAAGGTTCTGAATGTCTAAAACTTCTGCACCCTGGCAAAGTGGATCATTGACAATGGGCCAATATCAACTGTCAAAATTTCTTGCCATTGCTGTTGCAATTACTATTATTACTATTATTGCATTGCTATTATTTAAGTGAAAATAAAATTGACTTTTCTCTTTAAAAGATATAAACAAAATTCCTATGCAATTTTTGAATCCTAGGGATAGGTTATAGACAGATATTTGACAAGTACTGATGCAGCAGGACAGTCTCAGATTTGCATGTCTTTATATTCATTTCCATAGAGCTGTTAAGTTTGTGTTATATGCATAATGAACTAGTTTTACTACAGTGAAATATCAATATTTTTCAAGAGAATTTTGTTAGGGAATATTAAATAATTTTTACAGGAACCATAACAAAGTAGTTTCAAATCTTATTACTTTTTTGCAGGGACAGGTTAATTATTTCTTACTTTCAAATACAGGCATTGTGACTCCTAGAAACAAAAAACTACTTTAAAGAAATCTAAACCATGTTACTATCCCAGTAGATCATTATTTTGCGCTGAATATTCTCGTAGCTTGAAGTCTGATTTTGCACATATGTAAACATTGGTAAATTTCGTCAGATTTTTAGATTTTAAAAAAATTTGCTGGTCAAAGCATTTTCTTTAAAATGCTAAAAATACCTTGAAAATTTTTATCATTTCCTGTGTACTATTATTAGCACATTCGAGAAGATCCTTCTGCAATATAAGTAAGTTATTTACTTGTTTTGTTTATAGGCTGTAACCTTGTGCAAACCCTAGGGTTATGCCTAGGGTTATGGTTCAGAAAACCGTAAAGCCCAGAGTTCCAAACACACTTCCCTTTAAAAGCCTTGACAAGTAGAAGGGAAAATTACCACAAGATGTTTCCCTCCACAATTTTCTCCTTGGATCCAGTCTCACACCTCTGCAGATTTAGTGCTCTGCCTAGGGTTAGGGTTCAGCCTAGGGTTAGGATTCAGCCTAGGGTTAGGGTTCAGAAAACCACAAAGCCCAGAGTTCCAAGAACAATTCCCTTTTAAAAGCCTTGCCAAGTAGAACAGAAAACTACCACGAGATGGTTCCCTCCACAATTTTCTCCTTGGATCCAATCTCACAGCTCTGCAGATTTACTGCTCTGCCTAGGGTTAGGGTTCAGCCTAGGGTTAGGGTTAAGAAAACAACAACGCCCAGAGTTCTAAATACAATTCCATCTCAAAAGTCTTGCCAAGTAGAACAGAAAACTACCACAATATCGTTCCCTCCACAACTTTCTCCTTGGATCCAGTCTCACAGCTATGCAGATTTACTGCTCTGCATGAGGTTAGGGTTCAGCCTAGGGTTAGGGTTTGGAAAACCACAAAGCCCAGAGTTCCAACGTCATTTTCCTATCAAAAGTCTTGCCAAGTAGAACAAAAACCTGCCACAAGATGGTTCCCACACAACTTTCTCCTTGGATCCATTCTCACAGCTATGCAGATTTCCTGCTCTGCCTAGGGTTAGGTTTCAGCCTAGGGTTAGAGTTCAGAAAACGACTAAGCACAGGGTTCCAAGAACACTTCCCTTTAAAAGGTCTTGCCAAGAAGAACAGAAAACTACCACAAGATGGTTCCCTCCATAACTTTCTCCTTGGATCCAGTCTCAGCCCCATGCAGATTTACTGATCTGCCTAGGGTTTGGGTTCAGCCTAGGGTTAGGGTTCAGAAAACCACAAAGCCCAGAGTCCTAAACACAATACCCTTTAAAAAGTCTTACCAAGTAGAAAAGAAAACTACCACAAGATGGTTCCCTCCACAACTTTTTCCTTGGATCCAGTCTCTCATCACTACAGATTTACTGGTCTGCCTAGGGTCAGGCTTCAGCCTAGGGTTAGGGTTCAGAAAACAACAACGCCTAGAATTCTAAATGCAATTCCATCTGAATAGTCTTACGAAGTAGAACAGAAAACTACCACTAGATGGTTCCCTCCACAACTTTCTCCTTTTTTTCTGTTCTACTTGGAAAGACTTTTTAAAGGAAAGTGTTCTTGGAAATCTTGGCTTTGTGGTTTTCTTAAACCTAACCCTAGGCTGAACCCTAACCCTAGGCTGAACCCTAACCTCATGCAGAGCAGTAAATCTGCATAGCTGTGAGACTGGATCCAAGGAGAAAGTTGTGGAGGGAACGATATTGTGGTAGTTTTCTGTTCTACTTGGCAAGACTTTTGAGATGGAATTGTATTTAGAACTCTGGGCGTTGTTGTTTTCTGAACCCTAACCCTAGGCTGAACCCTAACCCTTGGAAGAGCTCTGAATCTGCTTGGGGGTGAGACTGGATCCAAGGAGAAAATTGTGGAGGGAACCATCTTGTGGTAGTTTTCTGTTCTACTTGGCAAGACATTTAAATGGGAATTATTCTGTGAACTCTGGGCTTTGTGATTTTCTGAACTCTTACCCTAGGCTGAACCCTAAGCCTAGGCAGAGCAGTAAATCTGCAGAGCTGTGAGACTGGATCCAAGGAGAAAATTGTGGAGGGAACCATCTCGTGGTAGTTTTCTGTTCTTCTTGGCAAGACTTTTTAAAGGGAAGTGTTCTTGGAACTCTGGGCTTTGTGGTTTTCTGAACCCTAGGGTTCACGGACTCTTTCCTTTAAAATGTTTTACCTAGTAGAACAGAAACCACAAGACTGCTAGAAATTAAATGCTATAAGAAAAAATGGGATTTTGCAACCAAGCAAAAACCATAAAAGTGAATGTGATGACAAGAAGTGCAGGGTTAAGGACCCAAGTTTGACCGAATAATCCTCATTGAAATTGCAGAATTTCAAATTTTTTTCCCTGATAGGAAATTACTCTTTTAAGGAAAGGGAATGTAATCCTCAAATCACAGAACGAAGTCCAACAAACTGTAAAGGAGATATGATGCAAGGAAGGATAAGGAAAAAAAATCCCCAAAAATTTGGTCATGGTGTGACTGCTACCAAATGGACTGAGATTATATCAGATGCAGCCAAAAGGGCCAAAACTTGCCAAAATGACTCCAATTCACATGCTGAAATCAGGGAAGAAATGGAAATGAAGAGAGAGGAGAAGACCAGGAAGAAATGAAATGCTACAAGAAAAAATGGGATCATTTTGAAACCAAGCAAAAACCATCAAAGTGAATGGGTTGACAAGAAGTGCAGGGATAAGGACCCAAGCTTGTGCAAATAATCCTCATTGGAATTGCAAGATATATTTTTAGAATACTATGTGCCTCATATTTTTAATATTTTATACAAAAGGGTCCCACTAGGAAAAAAATAAGGAAAATTAAATAGAAAATACACCAGGGTCGTGAAGGAATGACAGGCAAAACAGTAGAACGATGAAATCCCCTTGGTTTAGCAAAGCTTATAGGGGAGCTCTAAATAGGAAGGAACATACAGTACTCCTGTCTAAAACAAGACCTTGGAAAAAGGTCTCCCCTCTCAGCCAAAACTCACCACAGCAGTATACTTACATTTAAGTATCTTTGATTTTCCTAAGACTAAATCTGGCAAAAGGTACCTAAAAGCAAAAAAAGTGAGAAGCTGAATGTAAAACTGTCCTGAAGAATCAGGCCTGAGCATCAGAGTAAGTACAATACATACACGTGTAACTGTACCCAAAAACAGATAATATTGGGGAATTTTTTAACGTAAGTATTTAAGAAGTACCAAAAATCTAGCAAGAGCATTACTTTCCCCCTCATCTTGCAGAGGAAAAAGTTTGACCATTTTAACAATGCATTTATACTTAGATAAAACTTTTTGCATCTTGTTGTGAAGCAATGCTATTTCCATTTAAATTGCAGTACATACTACGTGTCCTAAAGATAACTGAGCAGTATGTATTTTTTTCTCTGCATTAAAAAAGATATAATTTCTAAAGAAAAAATATTTTTCTTTTTCTTTTATTGCTTAATTTCAAATAAATTTTAATATTAAAAATATGAAAATACCTGTAATTAGGTAATATATTTAGAAATTGAAATATATTTTTAAAAAGGCAATACACATTTATTAAAAAACACCTTTTATGAATCTTTGGGGCTTGACTTAATTTTTTAAGCACAGCTTCTAATTTTCTAGTTTTTATGATTTTCTTTGATTTCTTTGTTTTCTTTCTTCTTCAGAAAACAGCATTTAATCCCAGCCTTTTGAGGTAATTTCTCAAGAACAATGTCATTCTCACCATCCTCTTGTCCAGTCCAAGTAGGTGTTTTTTCTACAGGTACATCTGCCTGTGTTGTCTGAGAATGACCACAGTAGATGCTTGATTCAGTGGATGCTTGGTAGGGGAACTTTTCCTCACCTCTGTCTCAACCTCTGGTTCAGCTATCCATTTCCTCACAGCCTTCAATTCTTTCATGCTGGTTTTGAAATTAGCTGACATATTTAACATAGTTTCATCTTTGAAAGTATTCATCTCCAGAGCCGAGACTGATCTCTTAATCAAACTTGTGTGTTAAAAAAAGGAAACTTAATTTATTTAGATGTTCATTTGAAATAAGAATTTATATATCACACTCCCTTAGTTCTAATGGACTGGATTTTATTTTATATAAAGTTTTAAAGGGAAAAAAAAAAAAGATTGACATGGGGACTATGCTGTTGGAAAAAAAAATTATTTAATGGGAAAAAAAGATCTGCATATCTCAGGATATGTGTCAAAACAAAGGGATCTGAAAAATTAATTCAAAGCTCATTGAAGCTCATACAGGGCTAAAATCAATCTTCCCTAAAAATTGTCCCAAGAAATTTGAATTAAATAACCCAAGTAGTCATTGTGAGAAAGTTACATTTTAAAATAAAAAATATGTGTCACTGGTGGTGATATTTACAAAAAAAAAAAAAAAAAAAAAAAAAAAAAAAAAAAAAAAAAAAACCAAAAACCACAGAATTGAGGCATATTCAAAAACCAGAAGAAAAGACAGAAGGACTCTGTATAAGGTTCAGAAGCACACATGTATTATATGGGAATATAGTCAACATGTGAATGGAATTATGCAGCCTTGTACTTTGTGACCCCACCCCTGAATTGCCTGATGAAATCAAAAATGAAAGAATAATTGTTATCCTCTGGGATTTAATTGTTATTAATTATTAAGCAAGTATTATTTATGATAACAAATGTATAGCTTCTCAGTCTTTTTGTGATTTCCAGTTCATTAACTTGCACTTTAATAGTAGGCATAAAATATCTTTGTTAAAGAAACGAAAATGCAATTTCATGTCCACTGCCTGAAACTTACAGGGGGAAACACTTCTTACTAATCATTAAAAGAAATTCAAAAATAAATGAAGCAGTGAATAATTTTGAAAAAAATTTAATTAGACTCTGACAGAGCATGGGAAACTGAAAGTCCTTGATTTAGAGTAAGCACTACTTAGTAAAAACTAAAACATCAATGATTTATCAAAAAAGAAAAAACAGTCAGCTTCATATATTCAGCTATCTGTACATGTATGCGAATTAAAATGTATGTTAAATGGAGTTAAATGGCTGTGTTGACTTTTCTCAAGACATTGGACTATGCCAACACTGACATCTACTGGTGTTAGTCAGGTTTGGGGTAGTTTTTCAGCAAACACTAAATTAGTAATTAAGTTTTTTGTGTATTCATGGAACTAAAGGGTCGTACTTCTGTTAGTTGCAATTTCACTGTCAGAGGTATATTTTAGAGAATTTATATATTTTCATTTCTGCTGACTGCAATATATTTCTATTTAAAGACCTATTTAAGTGATCAGAATATTGAGTAAGTGGCAGAGGTGAGAGGGTGTCTCAACATAATTGAGAACCAGCCATTTGATTTAACAAACAAAATGCCTTCTGAAGTGCATTTGGGCATTAAAACTGAATTTTTAAAATGTAGTACTAACCCATAAGTTGTAGTTCTTACACAGAAAAAAATGCAGGTCTAGTTTATTAACTCTTTCTGGAAGGTTCCTTTCTTCAAATGGAAGTTTTTATTTCTTAAGGAAAAGAGAAACAAGACCTGAAATCCTAATTTCTGACAAGCATTTTTCTGACAAGTTTTTGTTTGTCTCTAAACATTTGGTGTTTTATTGGGTTTTAGTGGCAAGGTTTTGGTAGCAGAGCCCCTACACTGTGACTTCTTTGAGAAGCTGCCAGAAGGTTTCTCCACGTCTGACAGAGCCAATGCCAGCCTGCTCCAAGATGGACCCACCACTGGCCAAGGCTGACCCCATCAGCAAGGGGAGGATAACTTCTGGAGGGGATGGAGGGGAAAAAATTGAGCAGAAACAACTGAAGACAGAAAAGAGAGGAGTGAGAACATGTGACAAAAACAGCTGCAGAAACTGCATACACCAAGGTCAGTGAAGAAGGAGATGGAAGAGGTGCTCCAGGTGCTGGAGCTGAGATTGCCTGCAGCCTGTGGTGCAGATCATGGTGAGGCAAGATGTGTCCCTGCAGCCCATGGAGCATCACAGAGCAGCAGTGACCTACCTGGAGCGGGAGTCCCACACACTGGTGTGGAGGTCCAAAGGAACCTTTGATCCCATGGAAAGCCCACACTGCACCTGGCAGGAGCTGTGGAGCTGTGGGGAGGAGCCCATGATGGAGCAGGCTTGCTGGGAGGACCTGTGACTCGGTGGGGAAGCCATGCTGGAGCAGTACACAAAGTGGCCTGTGGGATGGACTCCCTTTGGAGAAGTTCATGGAGGACTGCCTCCCACAGGAGGGACCCCATGCTAGAGCAGGTGAAGAGTGTCAGGAGTCTTCCCCCTGAGGAGGAGCAGCAGAGACAGCATGTAGTGCACTGACCTCAATCCATGTTACACATCCCTCTGTGTCACTGGGGCAGAAGAAATGCACAATTTCAGAGTAAAATTAAACCCAAAAGGAAGGAGAGGGTGTTTTTTAGATTTGGGATAATTTCTTATTTTCCTACTATGATTTGATTGGTAATAAGTTATCTCCAGCTCAGTTCTGGTTTGCCCATGGTGGTAAATGGAGTGATCTCTTCCTGTCTTTATCACAACCCATGAGCTTTTCTTTTTATTTTCTCTCCCCTACCCAGCTGAGAACAAAAGTGATCAAGCAGCTTTTGTGGGCACCTGGAGTCCAGCCAGGTCAGTCCACCACAGGTCATTCTGACTCTTCAAGATGTGTGTGTGTGCACAAAAGGAATGTCAAGTAAAGCCATACAAGATACAAAAACATATAAAAAAATCAAAATATTCCTTATAATTTGGTGGTTAAAAGTGATTTTTGATGCAACAATCCAAAAGAGCTGGCCTTCTTTTAGGGCACTTTTGTCACAAAGAGTTTTCAATTTAAGAAGTTTAAATCAAATGGGAGTTAATGTAAAACAACAATCAGACTTCTCATTTCTGGAAGAGGGAAACAACCTGGAGGAAAAATTCCAGGTAATAATAATACTGATCTAATATTATTTCCATCTGGTAGTAAAAAGAGTGTAAAATCAGAAGTGTCAGGGAGATGCAGGCATTCCTGTATGAATGAATCTTAACAAACATAGCATGAAGCTACAAATCCTGTTTAAATTTTTGTAGGATATCTGTGAGAATCAAGTTTGACAATCCATATATAGCTTTATTAAAAATATATTTTGCTTAATATATTAAAAAATAGCTTTTTAACTCTCAATAACTGATGGCTGCAGAGCATCCAAGCATGCCAAGATTAAACAGGAGCGCAAAAAAAAAAGCACCTTTGCTATCTGATTAATTAAACTTAATACAGACAGTCTCATGAGAGAATTGTAGCTGACCTTGAGAAATTTAAGTCTTGATAAATTGATACATCCTGCTCTTCAAGGTGTTTTTCTGCAGGTATGAATGAAAAGTTATATGTATTTTTAAGCCTGTGGATATTTTTCATAGGGAAGACAAGACTTTACAGCAAGAAAATTATTGCTTTCTTGATCTGACTTACCATAAAATCCTACAATTGTAGGTGTCTTTGGACCTTGTTACAGCCAAAAAAGATTCATTTGCAGAAGATCTCAGAAATAGGGAAAAATAGATCTGTTGCTGTTTAAACTATTAAGGAAGTCATTTGAATTTTACTATCTACTACACAGAAACCATAAATACCTCCCCCCAAAGATCATTTGTATTTGTGAAATTATCTAATTTCAGGGAATTATCCAGTCAGGAAATGAACAACTTTAGCGGAATTAAATTATTCCTTTGCCCTCCGAGGCTCGCGCAAGACGAGCGGTATTTAAAAGGAGGACAGGCGATTGCAGCAGGTGCCACTAGATGGCAGTGCTCCAAAGAATTTGGTTCTCTGGATTTCAGGGATTAAACGAATTCGGCAAAGAATTTTAGTACGGGCTTCTTTTCAAACTTTAGTTCTCCTCCTTTCTGGGGAATGTAAGTCTCAAAGTAAAACTTCCTTCCCCAGAATTTCTACTAATTTATAAATTTTAAACTCACCTCCATTTCCTCAGCCTGTTCACTACTTGATAAATCAAACCACTCTCATCTTCAAATCCCATCCTCCCATATATTCTACAATACATCTCTTCTAGTTCTACTCCCATCTAACTCCTTTAACTTTCTGCTTATTTTATAAGGTGTTCTGTCCTTCACTCTTCTCTTCTTTTTCTATGCAATGTCTAGTAATGTCTAGTCAAAGAGCATGTACAGGTTCCCTCTCCATGCTAATCGATCATGGTATGATTAATCACTGCTCTGTACCACCAAAAATGTCAGATGATCTTTCTCTTCGGGGTGTGAAGCTGCCACTTTTAGCTCACCAAGGCTGACAGACAAGAATCTAATGAGCCTTTGCCTTTTCAACCTTCGTGACCTCCCCACTACTTTCTTTCTTTATTCGCTATGGCTAGCACAGAGTCAGAATACAGGTATCATTCACAACATTCTAAAATTAAACTCTTTTTTTAATCTCTCCACAACACTAATAGTCTGGTATCTCATTTCATATCCTGCTTGCTGCAGCATCAGTTTCTTTAGCCTAGACAAACATCACCTTGCTGTCCTTACAGTCATTCAAAGTGCTACCACAAAACAAACGGTGCTTCCTTGGACAGTTATGCCATTCTTTGAAGTAACAGAAAAAACAAACAAACAAACAAACAAAAAAAAAACTCCTCTACTTTCAAAATCTTCACAGCCTTTTTGGGTTTTTTTTTCATCTCTAGAACAGTAAAAAGATAACTTCTACGTTTGTGATTTCTAACTCCACGAGTGAATTCCTAAATTGGGGGGATTCCTTTCTGAACACATTTTTGCCCACACTTATACTGCCTCTCACACCTGAGAAATGCTCACAAAAACCATTGATTCATTCTCACGGGAATTTCCTTAATTCCTGTCCCACCATGCCCTGCAAAATAATTAGTGACTGAGCTGCTAGTATGCTGAGACCCCTGTTCACAATGCTGAGCAGAGTCCTTATTCTCATGAAGTCCTTATATTCTCTGAATGTATCTGTCCAGCAGACAGAAAATGCTGCTGAATCAAAAGCAAGCACTCTAACAAAGGCCATGAATTATATTTATATGGTACCCAAATTGCTGACAAAAGCAGAAGCTCACAAAAACCAAAGGGAAACATCAAGGCCTAATCCTGTACCCTGAAATAATGCCATCCTTGATGCTTCAGATAATCTTGACTACATCAGAAGAATTCAATTACTAAAGACTTCCATAAAGCAATTTGTGGATCCATATTTTAAAAGCAGGGAGAAGCATCATTATTATCAAACATGACCTTGTAAATAATACAGATAATAAAATTTCATCAGTATTCATGCACTGAGCTCAAAATTGGCTGGATGAAGCTCAGGTTATAACCTCAGAAAGAAATCTAGTCTTGATATGAAGGCTGTAAATAATGGATCACTGCAGAATCCGCTACTTCCATTGCTGTACATTGAAATATTATAGCTACTCTCAATTTGCCTAGACTGAAGCCTCAACTACTGGATCTCTTATGATTTTGTTTAGCAAATCCTGTTGCATCAGGAAGTATACCATACAGATAACATATGCACCTCAACTCTGTCTCTTTCTCTCAGGTGTAAAACTTACATAATGCTCTTCGAAGTCTTAATACAGAACTGGTAGTCAAGAAATAGAGAGAACGTGCACAGGAATTGACGCTTCTGCTTGCCCCCCTGGAACGTTATTTGAAGGCTCTGTTAGGTGCATTAAGTGTGCAACATTCCTGAAAACATTCCTATGAAAGAAGAATCACAGATTTAGACGACAGGAAATCAGCTGCCCCCTCTAGATCTCTTAGATCCTCCAGGGGCTGCAAGCAGATATTTCCCTCCATTTCAAGTCCAGAACATGGAGCCCTCTTCTAAGGGTGGATGCATGCATTCTTTCTAGAAAAGGCACAGTAATTTTTCTTTCTTTTATTAGAGGAAAAAGGGCAGAGATGTGATTTCCACCTCTTTATGATATTACTGAAACATAGAGTCAGGGTAAGAGAATTCATTACTTATCTGAGTATTCAAAACTCGCCTCTAGATTATTTGACCATTCTGGGTACAGGAAGTTGTATCGTTAGGCAGAAAAGAATGCAAAAGTCATGCAGCCAAGAGAGAGAACAAGTGCTGACATGACTATCTCACTTATTAGAGCACTTACCTGGAGCAGAAAACTTCTGTGTAATATTTCTGATCCCAAAACTTCTATATTATTGGTAATGTCTCACCTCCTTTATTTTAAGGTAAATATGTTTAATTTAAAGTTCAGAGATTGTTACAGAGACATCTTCTGTTGCTTATCTTTCAAGACTGTAAAGCTCCTTTCAGAATTACTGCTTTTCAGGATACAATCTTCCCTTCTACAAAGGATGACCCTAATTCCCTATTCTTGTCCTTATGACCTTGCATTTGGCTGCACTAAAATGTGTGTTTTTCAAGAGAACCAAGTTAACAAGCTACACAAATTGCCCTGTAAAACTGACCAAGCCTTATCCTTATTTATCACTCTACCATTCTTCAGTCACTACAGACTTTATAAGCAATAATTTGGTATTTCTGGAGCTGGTCATACACAAACTAGAAGTAATAAACTGCCAGTCTCAAAAACCATCAGGAAAAGCTTGAGAGTATTAAGGCCCCAGTTCTGAATTTTTTGGTATTACTATACAAACAAAAAAGATACAAAACCAAAAAAGTAATAAACAATGAAAAAAGAGTACCCTTCATATTCATTCACATGCACATTATTGAATCAAAAGCACATTAAAAAATTAAAACCAAACATTTAGGAATGCACTACCATCAAAGATAAAAACTGGTATATAATAACATGATAAACAGGGTAGGGTTATTCCAAAATGCATTTATGTTTCATCATTTTTTGTAGAACAAATTTTTTGACAGATCCCTTCTTACATGCTACCTCAGCCTTAGAAAAATTAACTATGGTGCATTTTGTTCCAATTCAGCTCCTCATACATTAAACATTCTGCAGTTATCACATGACTACCTATTATATACGCAATTAATACTTCTGAATACAAGTTTATCTAGGTCCCACTTCCGTGTGTGCTTCCTTTTGTGCATGTGGGAGCTCAACAGAACTACACTCAATTAGTTAAAGTTGTGCTTGTTCCTAAGTGTTTGTAGAGTCAGGACTGAGGTAAGACTCCATCTGTGATAAAGAGCTGGTGCGTGTGTACTTTAAACCTTTTACTACTGCAGAATTTTACATTCACAGAAAGCCTACTGTATTTGTTTAGTATTTCTTCTCATTTCAATGGGACCTCTCATGTGAGTAGAATATATTAATAACTGAAATTGTGGCAAATAACTTACATGTCGACAAAGTACAATTTATTTTTAAAAACAAACAGCATGTTTTAAGCAAGATACAAGTCTTTTAGTACCCTTCTTCTACTTATTTTAAAACACATCTACCAAAAAAGGGAAATTTTTCAAATCTCTTTATTTGCCATTTTAAAATTACAAAATCCTGAAACATGAAATTTATTTTTCAACATGTAATCCTGTACATTAATAAAGTAATTAAATCATAGAAACTCTGAAAATAAGTAAATTCATGCCTTTTTTTTACAACTTGCTCCATCAATTAAGGTTCTTCCTCCTTATTGTTCATGTCCTCTAGTGTAAATAACATATGACCTCTTCTGTTTAAAACATGATAAAACTGTTGCAAATGAGGAGGCAATATGAAAGTAGGAAAAGCAGTAGATAGATGATGAATGCCTTGATAATGTTGACCTCTAAAAATGAAAATAAATAAATCAAGAATATTAATCTCTAGATTCTTATGTATGTTAGTTGATCAAATATTGCATCATGACATACATCAGACCATAGCATATAAACCGCAAACATGAAACCTTGGTATAAAGTGACCGGTAATTTCTGTTTGAAACAGAAATCATATTATCTAGAAAAGAAAAACAGGTGAAAGCTAAATAATTGGTAATAAATCTAAACAAAAAAAATAAGTGCAGTAGTCAAAATTTTCCTGTCTCAGCTTAAGAAGGTCTTTCCTTTGTTGCAGTGAAAATTTAGACCCACTAACACAGATTTACAGCTTAAATTGGGTATGTGAATTAATGTTCTGTGAAAACATTAAATATACATTAATCCTTAAATACTCTCTCAGGACAGGTACCTCATAAATACCTTTAAAATTTTTAATAATTTTTATGATATGCTATTACTTGGACTTCTTCCTAGATTTTCAATTAAGCTGTTGATTTTAGAGGAAATACGGGGTCTTTGACTATCTTTGAAAAGTTAATAACTGAAAAACTCTGCTATTTAACTCTTCAATCTAAGTTGTACTAAAGGTGATGAAAGTTTATTGACTTCCACAGGCCATGGATCAAATTCTAAAAACAGTCTCTGGCTACTGTATGGACTCTACAAAGTTAATAAATGTCTAATGTGCAGACAGTTACAATGTGAAGAGCAGTATATGAAAAATGCCTGATACATAAAAAAAAAAAAAATTCAGAAATGATTCCAGAATTATATGATACTTTAATTCGAGTTCATAAGCCTTCATATTTTAGGAGCAGATCTCAGATTAAAAAGGTTGAAATTCCATTTTGAAATTACACTGAGTGGTTTTCAGGTTTTATTATTTCCCTGTAGTTCTCCTGAGACAATGCCACTTTCAGCAACTTGATTTTTTGTTATAAAGACCTATGCCTTATGCTATAAACAGATATTATAAAAAGGAAATACTAGCAACAATTACAAAATACAAAATGAAGACAAACACAAGATTGATTTATCATGCAACACATATTCATGTCCTAAAAATATTATATACTTCCTTACATTTAAAAAAAGACAGGAAGAAAAGAAGTCACATATGTAAAAAAAAAAAATCACATGAAAATCAGTGCAATATAGTAGAACTTTGACTCACCATCAAAAAAGTATTACATGAAGCATATATAGGCACATGACCACCCCACAAGAAAGACTGTTAATAAATCTCTTCATTTTAATTAAAACTGCTCAAAATAATTTTTTCAAGTCATTCAACTTTAATATGTAGAAAAGTGCCTAGTTACCTTATGCTTCAACACAGCAGTTTCACAGATTTTACAATCCAAAGCCTCTACTGAAATAAATGGCTTTTCTGCCTGAATGAAAATAGCATCAGGGTTGTGAAATAAAATGTGAAAGTTTAACATAAAAATGAAATCTCCAGTTTGAAAACCAAGTAAATCATATTATACAAAAGATTGATTAGGATTTAAGGCATTCTTACAGCAACTCCATATGATGCTAAGGAATTTTTTTAAATAATTGAACAGTTTAGCAGCATGACTATAAATAAGAGAATAACTGTTATAATAGAATAACTGTTCTGATGTGTGAGATCAGAGATCAGTGCTTTAATAAGTAGATGATATTAATTTAAAATTAAAAAGAAATATTTTCCGCTGCTTTTTTAACTCAATAGCAAGTATATAATCTTTGTAAGTGTTCATAGTAGTTTAGGATGCTCTAATACAGTTCACTTTCCCTACAATGCAATTACCTCACAGCTAAAAGTTAAAAAAATATGTCAAAAAATTTAACTTAAATTGAACTTACATTTTAAATGATTTCTGTAAACAATGGCTGGCAAAATAATTTTTCGATTTCTAGGGACTTTTTCCCTCTAAGTTTTATCATTTTCTTTAAATAAATACAACCCAAACCAATTTGAATGCTATTTTAATTGCATTACCATTGCTGCTCTTGTGTAGAAGTTATCGTTTCATTGAATGAACTAAGCGAATGCTTTATCAATGTAAACTGAAATATTTGGGGCATGCTGCAGGTAAAGGTGAATGTTTTTACAGCACACACTCTCCTAAAACAGACTATTTATCATTCTTTGGAAAAGGGGACATGAAAAAACAATACTATGTGTGTGGCCTACATTACCTTCACTTAATGCACTAAATACAGGTTTTTTAGAAAATTGTGCAGTTTCTGCACCATTGATAATCTGACAGTAAGTATTTATTGAAGGTAAAACACTCATTGTCTGTTGACACTATTTGTTTTAATATATAATCTTGCTAACCAAATGATCTTTAAGCAATGCAGATAAGCAATGGCATGCAAAGGGTCACTTAAATGCCAATTTGACTGTTTCATAAACGTAAGCATTCTTTTCCCATGACTATTCTCAGCTACTTAATTGAAAGTATTATCCATTTACAAACTTAAGGCCTGCCATAAAAAGGCTCTCTTCTGTATCCAATAGACCTTTCAGGACCCTAAGAACAACAAAATCTAATAAATAAAGGTTCTTTTTATTTTCCTCTTTTCTTATAGAGAAGCGAAGAAGTAACCTATGGTACATCTAAACAAAGCTATCTGTAAAGATCTTATTAGCACTGGGGACCATAAAACTGAGGAGTCTGACTTGGCATGGGACGGACAGGATCAGTTAAATTAGGACACAGCCTGCACTGCTTTTGTAATCCACACTCCTACTAGAGACTGACAGATGCACCCTATGACAAGAGCAAGGTAATAAGCAGTTGTCCTTAAATTACAGCTCTCCATGTAAAATCTCCTGAATTTCAGACAAGCTCTGACTGTAATACAAATTCAAGTTAATGAATTTTTAATACATCTTCTCTATTTAAAGATGATGACTTACAGCTGGCATTGCTTATATTAAATTTGTGGTATTTTCCATTGTTTGTTTTTAATTATTTTGATTAGATTATTCTTGGAATTGTATGGACAAATGCAACCCCCACATAAGCAACTTCAGTTTCTGCTGCAGTCGAGAGAAGTTTCATCAGCATATAACAGGACTGGATGGCTCCTATGGGTTTTAAAAAACACATCACAACTATTTCAAGGAGATAAACAGAAAATTAAACTAGAGATACCAAACTGAATCTGATCATTTAGCTCAGAAATTGTAAGTATTCAGATCCAAAATTGAAGGATGGCATTGTTTCTTCTCCAAACTTGGCAATATTTCTACGCACCAGTAACTTCATATATTTTCAGTAATTTTTTTTTATAATTATGAAAGAAGTTTTAAAAATTACTTTACATTTGAATCCTGAGGAGCCAAAGATTGTTGCAGGCCGTGCTCTTCATGTAGCTCTTTCTGAACTTTGGTTTAATTTTTTTTATATTGCTTTTCTTTCTATACATAGCACATCCAACAATGGAGATAAAACGTTCGTGTACAGCAGATAAACACAGTATTACCAACTGCTAAGTTACATGGATATTTTCACACCACTTTGGAGTAGTACAAGGAGCAATGGCACACAAACACCTCTGACCATCAGAAAAATGTGAATAAATTAAACCACAGTGGTTTAGAACTGCTGTCACTTCACGCATCACAGCAGTGCCCACAGCTATTCAGTACAAGGAATAAGCAGAAAAGTGTAATAAAAAAAAATTTCCAGTGTGCTCTACCTAAATTGCTTTTTTCTGAATAGTATATGATTGGTGTATTTCAAAATATTACAATGTGAATAATCAAATTAGCATCAAAATAATATTAGTATGCAGACCTAATAAACTTAGAAGAGTATAAACGTCTGCAATTTTTGTTGTGTTTTTAAGCAAATTCAAACATGCATATAGTTTAAAGGATAATGCTTTTTGAAAGTTTCTTCAAGGTTGCATTTACTCAATAAAGGAACTCCAGTAGGAATATGTAAGGAATTCCTACTGTTTTCATCCACAGCTGCTCATTCCTATTTATTAGTTGTGCTTAGTTTCACCAAAAACTGTTTTTTCACACTGCAAAATAAATCAAATAACTGGTACATGTTGAAAAAATAATAATAACAAAGAGTTGTAAAGATAGAAATTAATTGAGATCTCTGATTCTCTTTGTAGAGTATCCCCACATAGGAATTTTGTCCAGGACAGCTCATAGTAATCCAGGAGCAAAAGCAAACAGCGAGGAGAAGAAACTACTCAAGTCTTTGCTGCTGCCAAACTGTCTGCATCTGTTTCACAAAGCTGAGCCTCAGAATCTATACCCTTGTGCTGCTTTTGCCATGTTGTGATGACCTCCAGAGGTCTAGTCTAACCTCAGCGATTTCGGAGTTCTGTTTCCTGCAACCTCTTAAATACCTTTAAAACAGACTGGCAGTGCCATCAATAGAAAGGATTCTTCTGAACTTCACCTAAAAGCTTGTATATGTAACAAAACAGGTTCAAGAAAATAAAGAAGTATAATCATGGCATCAAAAAGACAGAAACAGAACAACACAGTGGGGAAAATGAAATTTGAAGTGCTTTGTTTTGAAAAAAAAGTCTATCTCAATATGAAAAGTAGGTCCACTTTTGGGCCCAGCTCTTCCTGCTACACCATGGTAATTACTTCTGCAAGTCTGGGAAGGCTGTCTATCTTAATCTATAAAATCCCAAAGAACCCAATTATTTCAAGAAAAATGCCTTCCTAATTTAGCTTTCAGTCACATGTCTGGTTAAATGAATCAATAAAACTATAGAATTTTACTATTCTTTGTCCATTCACAAGCTTTATTTATCCCAGAACATAACTGAGCACAATGTCTATATTTATGGAAAACTTCAACAGTAAGTTCTTAGAAGGAATAATTCAGGAAAAAATTGTGGAAGCTTATATTTAATAAACAAGAACATAAATAACAAAGTAAAAAGATACCTAAATGAGACACTACCTTGTGAAAAGTCTTATTCAAAAATAAAATTGCTTCATATGTTGTCAGTTTATTTTTGAAACAAACACAACTGTTTATGTCCATACATCCATGAAAAAAATACAAAGGAACAAAGTCAGATATTTAATGTTTAGCAGAGCAACTGAAAACTGATCAAAATTTTACACAGAGAGAATAAGCCAACAAAATTCTAGAATAGAGAAAAGCTTTAAAATAGTATGTCTACCTGAAAATTTATCAATGAAATGCACCGAATATGAGACTATGATTTTTGCATTTGAATGCCACATAAATTTCCATCATAATCTCTTGTCAAATTTAAAGGAAAAAAAGTAACTTGGTTAGATTCATTGTTATTTCCAGCTTTTGAAATGTCCAGATACTAAATAATTGTTTTTTAAAGCCATGCAAATGATATCCAAAGAAACAGAAGGTACTCAAAGACCTCTGATGTCTTAGACACCAATATAGCTAATTGAAACAGCCAAAACTAAAACTGCAGCAGCTGTTACTCTAAAATCATGATTCAGTGTTCTGTGATCTCACCTGATTTGTGAAACACACCATGGAGGGGGACTTCAACACTCTCTTGTTAATGAATAATGGAGGCTATACTAAGGAGAGAGGAATTCCCTTAGAACTAAAATCAGAGAACATTGACCCAACACACTTACTATTACATGGACTCTTTATATAATCTAGTAAATTTTCTTTGTAGAAACACCAGTGAACTAGCACACAACCTCTTTAATCAAAGTGTTTGTCATTCAGTTACAAATATAACATAAAATCACAATGACTAAAGCAAATAGTTGCAATTTTTATCTGACTGCTTTGTGTATAATCAAATTTGCAAGTTCATCTACACAATCAATCAACTTTTCTTGAAATTGTATGGGATCTGCAACCCACCAAGCAAAGCAAACTAATTTTGAAATCATACGTCACAACAACATGCCAATAAATAGTCTTCTATAGAAATATTAATACATAGTACATTGTCATTATTTTCTTTAAAAATAGTTCTGCCAAGGATGCATTAGTTAACGCTCTAGCATCTAACTAGTTAATATGAGTTTTTAAAATCATTTCTCTTTCTTTTTCTAAAAATTTATCTCCATTCATCTTTCTGTGTGTAAAAGTGAAAGCATGCACTTTCAAGTTGAATAATAGATTTGAATTATGCAGTACTTGTGTTAAATACAACCAAATGTATGTTATCTTCTCTGGTACCAATCTTGCCAATTACTTTCTCTTGTAAAATCACTGAACACACATTGATTAGCATTGATGCAACAATAGCACCCACATATTACCAAAATGCCTAGCTGCCCAAAATATTTAATACCATCTAAAAAACATCATCACAGTATCCCAGTACTGTTTAACAACTGGGAAACTGTTTTATTTTCAAATAGTACTATATAATTTAGAAGCAAGAAGCAATCTTACGATATTCTTTAATATTATAAAAATTAGCATCAATGACTCTGTAATGTGTACTGTTTATACATCTTTTGGCATATTTAGCAACCAGCAGATCAACTGATGTTGCAGAGTATACTCTTCAAACTACCTACAAAAATCGTTATTTATGCCTTCTTTGCCTCACTCCTGGACAGTAAGACTAGCTCCCCTCCAGGTACTAAGCCTCCTGATCTGAAAGACAAAATGAAGCCCTCATAATCCAAGAGGAGAACATCAGTGACCTGATACATCACTTAGACACACAAAAGTTTATGGGGACAGATGGGAGCCACCCAAAAGTACTGAGAGAACTGTTGGAAGTGCTCACCAGGTGGCTTGTAATCATTTACTAGCACTCTTGGCTAACCAGGGAGATCTCAGTTGACTGAAAGGTAGTAAATGTTATGTTCATCTACAAGAAGGGACTGAAGGAGGATCCAGGGAACAACAGGCCTGTTAGCCTCGGTGCTCAGCAAGGTCATGGAGAAAATCATCTTAAATGCTATCACGTGGCATGTACAACCAGGGGATCAAGCTCAGCCAGCATGGGTTTGTGAAAGGCAGGTCCTGTTTGACTCACCTAATCTCCTGTGACAATATGTCCTGTTTGGTGTGAAGTAAAGGCAGTCAATGTTGTGTTCCTGGATGCTAGTCAAGTTTTTGTCATCATCTCCCACAGCATTCTCATGGAGAAACGGGCTGCTCATGATTTGGACAGATGCATTTTTCACTGTTAAAAACTGGCTTGATGGCCTAGACAGTGGTGGTGACTGGAGTTACTGTGTGAGTTACTGTGGCCTGTCACTGGTGCTGTTCCCCTGGGCTCACTATTGATGGCAGCCCTTAAATATCTTTATTGATGATCTTCATGAGGGGATGGAGTACACCTTCAGCAAGTTCTCAGACAACACCAAGCTGGTCAGGAGTGATCTGCCTGAGGGTAGAAAGGTTCTAGAGAGGCATCTGGACAGGCTGGATCAATGGGCCAAGATCAGGTGTATGAGGTTCCATAAGGAAAATTGCCTTCGATTTCCGTCACCAATCCTGCCAATCCTTGTGTCAGAGTAACCCCAGGCAGTGCTAGAGGCTAAGGGCAGAGTAGCTAGAAATCTGCCCAGTGGAAAAGGGTCTGGAGGTGCCAGTCAGCAGCGGCTGGACATGATCCACTGTGTGCCCAGGTGGCCAAGAAGGCCAATGGCACCTGGCCTGTATCAGTGGGGCCAGCAGGACCAGGGCAGTGATTGTCCCCCTGCTCTAGACACTGGGGAGGCCAGTGTCACAGTGACACATCAAGTTCTGTGTCCAGTTCTGTACAGTTCCACTGTAGTCCCATGGCAGAATGCAGTGCCAGGACTGATGGGGAATTTCTGTCATCTCCCTGTGACTCACTCCCAGAGCTTCCCTGACCCTTACTCTTCAGAATAAACTGTGTGCATCTTTGGCTCTTGGCTGACTAGGAAAGTTGGCTGCTAATGCTCTGGATTTCTAGGCACATGTCTACCTCTCTCCTTTTTCCACTCAGCTTGAAGAGACACAATCAGGGCCAAACTATCAGTGGAAGGAGCTAAAAAGCCAGCTGAAACAAGGCCCTTAGACATTCAGATGTTTTCTCATTTTGACTAGCCCTCTACTTTACGATAACAAGACATTGAAATGACAAATTCACAAATAGTGGGCCACCAAAAATCATTCCATGTGTGTCTGTCTCATCCTCTTTTCATTTTGATCTTCTATCTCTTTCTTCTCAACACCTGTATCTGTGTTCCCAGTAGCTTTTCCAACCTTGTTCATCTCATTTATTTAAGTTTAGGCCAAAGCCATCTGGTCCCTCTGCACATAACACTGCCTGGTAGAAACATATCCCATTCTTGGGATTCTCATTATATCATTGTGAACGTAATAAATAGTGTTATTTGTTTCACAATAAGCATAAATAACAATTTTAAGGCAAAGTAATCATTTACATCAAAGCTGCAGAAGGAATTAAGTTAGGGTTTTATTTTAGTGTCTACTTATAGCTTTGGAATACTAGAATGATAAAAACTGACATAAAACATATGAGAAAAGATACTATTCCATCTTGGCAACAAATGTGTCCTACTGTCTGTATACACTTGATACGTATTCTCTACTGAAAATTCTAAGCTTTATAAAATTGATATATAATGACAGTTTTTGTCATGTGAAATATCACAAAACTTAAAGGATATTGAGCATTAAACTATTTTCTAGGAAGGCATCCACTTGTTAAATGTAGATTAGGGTTCTATTTATACATTGTTCCATTTATAATCTTCTTTCCAATCTCATAAAGAAAAGCCTAACCCAACATCTGACCGAATGAACCTTAATTGGTTTTTTCCTCTAACCTTAAGCTGCAAGACCAGTATGAAGACCTGTTTTAAAGAAAATCTTTTTTTAAAGAGCAGGTGGTAAGGAAACAGCTTGCAGACCTCTGCTATAAAGTATCAAAACCCTAAGCATGGGAAAAACAATACCATCTCACAATAGTACTAAACCTGCTCCACCTGCTTATTACATGTTAACAGCTCATCTTTAGGCCAAGATTTATTTTCAGCCGCTTGAGATTCTTTCTGAAATTCTAAGAGAAAGAGGAAAAAAAAATTGGTGAAAAAGATGAATGTAAAAAAGAAATCTAAAACCATTTTTGTCCTCCCTGACAGGCAATTCAGTATAGTATTTATTATATGCAATTATTCTTTCAAGATCCACAAAATACCTAGAACATTGTAGCAATTTCATCTTAAGCCAAATATTTCCTCAATATTTCCTCAGCTAATTAGATTTCCAAAAATAGACATAGTAATAGGAAAATGACCTACAATGATTAACACTAAATAACATTTATAAAATTTCTTATCAAAGGTCTGGTCTGTTTCTCCTACAGACTGCACTGGTAAGAAAAACAGCTAAATATAAGAAGAAACATATATCAGAAATTTATATGAACAGATGTATGATCCTTTAAAGCAAATAAAGCAGTAATGCCTCTAAACATTAAGCAATTCCCCAAACTTATCTAAGTTCAAATATTTGAATTTTGAAAACAGTTTGAATGACAAGAGTAGAATGATGGGCACTAATACATATGGATATAGATGGATATCTTATGATTCCATTTCCCTAATCAGCATGCTACTTAATAAAAGCCAAATTATTTCTATCCAGCAGTTGGAAAATCAAACCCCATATGAAAAGGAAAGAACAAGATACACCAAAAAAAAAAAAGAAAGAGAGAAAAATAAGGGTATACTTGTGATTTATGAAGTACCAAAATTCAAGGAGTGTTGCATTTCCCTTTCCATTTTTATCAGTTTAAAATATGAACTACCTCTCTTAACAACTCACAAGCAAATAGAAGCACTATAAAATTATTGTATTTTAACAATACTAGATAATTCAGAATGTTACCAAGCTTGGTGAAACCTTGGTAGGACTTGAAGTCCATTTTTTATTTTCTCATGTTCTACTGGTGCCAATTGTATAAGCAAGAGAAGAAAGCTAGTGTCAAACAAAAATGCTAAAATAAAATTATATTACTGCCTTACAGAAAAAAACAACACCAAAAGAACATATATGTGTAAATTACATTTTGAGCCTTCATTACACAAATTAGTTTGAAAGAAACAAGTGCATTCAGAGACAAATTATCTTAGGCTCATCTTTTGCAAACATTTACATACATGTTTAACACTTTACTATAAATGACTCCTCCATGGAACTGCTCATAGTAGAGAAGTTTACAGGCTGAGTGCAATTCTCAGTTAATAATTTTCTTCAGAGGAGAAAATTATAATTCCTGCACTAGCAGGAAAGCAATTACAAAATTTAAAGTTGTTTTTAGTTCACAGACATACTAGTCTTGCTTGTCAAAGCAGTGGTTCGACAATTCCCCTTTTGGATTAAAAAAAAAAAAAAAAAAAAAAAACAAGCAGAATTAAAATGCAGCAGCCGCTCTCAGCACAGGTGGTAGTTTTAAGACCGTGTGTGTTCTGAGCTCCTGGTTAGCACACACAGACTTTACCCACTGTGCCACACACTGCCTTGAGGAGCCCGGTGCTAAAGATAGCAACAACAAACAAGTATCACATCTAAGCTACATTTCATTTGAGGGTACTGATCTTTAAAACTGCTACTGAAATGTTAAATATTTCTGGGGAAAGAAGCCACAAGCTAATGCAAGAATGAGGTAAAGCTACCAGTTGAACTTGTATTAGAAACAGTCTGACACATCATAGTTTACTGACACTATAAATGTCCACTTGATTTTTAATGTAAAAATCTTCTACACAGTAGGTTTTTTATTCCACTGAGTGTATTGTCCACCCATAATTTTAAAAATACTGGTTTTTAAGGCCTATGCTTTTTTGCAAAACTTTAATACCTTGTAAGAAGAATAGTTTGAACTGTAACATTTTTTCTTGTATATTAGAAAATGAAAACGAAAAATGGAGTCTGTAGGCTAGCAGAAAGTGATAGATACATATAATACCACAAAAATGTAAACTAGAAAGCAAAAAAAAGCTATGGCCTTGCATGTACATGTTGTACATGTTGGTGCCTTGCTTTTAACCAAAGCCTTAGTAACTTACCTACCTTTGACAGGAAAGACAGCTTAAGAAAAAAAACAATTCATATTACTTATTTTTTTCATAACCATAAGAACAACACACTAAAATAAAGGAGTGGAGAAACAACTCAGACTAAAAGAAAGAGATTCAGCATTATCTTCTCAAGTATACCAACCAACCAACCAACCTTCCTCTTCTTTGCAATACATGCATGTTTTCAAGCATGGTGAATACCAAAGACTATTAATTATTACAGTCCCCCTAAGCCAACTGTGATTCTTTCCCTATGCAATTTATCCAATTCATGGAATCAAAGAGAAATTTTCACAAAGCCCTTCACTCAACCTGGCTGGATCAACTTATGTTTCTAATGTATTGCATAATATGCAAATTTTACATATTAATTTTCCTGCTCTGTCAAAACCAACAGAATTATATGAGCAAATATTATCTTAATTTCATTTTAGACAACTGTACATGGTATGTGATTGCTTTCCTTTTTGGGTGTGGTGTTTTCTCTTTTGTCCATTCACCCTGGTTGAATCACAGGCGCAACACTATTGTGCTATTTTAATAAAATTATGTGTACTGTCAATATACATACTATGGGCCATGTGTTTGCATGAACAAAAACAAGGCCAAAGAGGTGTGATATGAACTTTGGGAGATAAAAGAACTGTGGCAACTCTTCATTCCTGTGGGAATCTGTTCTTGAGTGTTCTGCCCATCTTTGAGGAAGATGTTTCCTGCACCAGTATTTTACCCTAAGAAGTGATGGAAACTTCTACTGTGCCTTTAAAAAAATCTTTATTAGTGGTACCCTTTGTGGTTGAAAAGAGTCTTTTATGAAGTTTATGAATCCTTACATAAATAAAACTAAGGATTTATTATTATTGTTGTTTAGGTTTGGGTTTTGTTTGTTTTTTAATAGTTACCTCAAAATATATCTGATTTAAGTATTTTTACCTGGTAATACTTTGATTCCTCATTTGGTAGTTACATGCTATTAAAGGAAATTATTTTCCTCTCTGTTTTGAATAAAAAAGTGCAGAAACAACCCTGATAAATGGCAAAACAAAGTCATTCTAGATGTGTGAGTATACAAATATCTTTTAACATGGTGAATTTATATGAGTTGTTTATACACAAACATAGCTAATGACCCTTTGACAAAGCTTGAAACTCTGGGAGATGACAATCTATCTGATTAAAATAAATTTGTTTTCATATTATAATAGCAGCTTACTGACCTAATAAGGATTAATCTCCAATTTTGTTACACTCAAGTGTTAAAAGATACTCTCTGCTCCATAAAGTCTGTAGCATTTTTAAGACAACCATAAATTACATGGGCCTAATGATGATAAGGAACAATAAGATGATTGTTGATAAAATGTAACAAACTGAACTGGTTAATTTGAGAAAATAAGCAGATAGATTTCAGAAGTCTACAACCATAAACCATCTACACAAGATCTGTACCTAGGTAGTTTCATGCAATTTTATGAAATTTTTTTTTTTTTTTTTTAAAAAGCAAAATGAGTTAACTGCTCTGGAAAAAAAAATCTCCAGGTGTCCAGGAGTGGTAGAGCCCACCCCTGAAGAATAAGTACTTCCTGAATTCATAATGTATTGCAAACTCATCATAAAAAGCATCATGGTCTTGATTTAGGTACTTTTTAACAAGTGCTAATTCCACAGGTTACCTGTAAGCAAAAAAACAAGAAAACCAATAGGAAGAATTAGGGGCTTCACCACTTGAATAGAACTAAGCAAAATAAATTGAAGTCTTTTGTTCATTTCCATGACGTTTACAATACATCTGATGGCACTGAAAGTGAAAAAAAAAAAAAATTCCGCAAGCCTCCTAAAAATACTGTTTTATTATACATCAGTATATCTGTAACACGATTGTCATGTCAGCTGAATTATAAAGAACATATAGACCAAATAATAAGTGAGATACTGTAATGTTATAAGCAAATACCTGTTTGTATTTGTTTATAAAGCAAATACGAGTCTATATCTTCTTGAATTTTTCTCCATCAAACCACTTTTGTGAGTACTAATGCATTACAGAGAAAGTTTCAAGGCCTCATTACTGAGATTAACTGAAAAGAGCTAGAGATATTTCAAAAAACTAAAGTATATTTTTATGATGTCTCACTGCTAATGCAGTGGACTCTATAGTCCTTGTTTAATAGAAGCATTTAAATTCGATGTTATTTTTAGAGAACAAAAATCTTCATTTACTTACCACCCCCACAAGCTCATCTGAGTAAACAGCTAAAGAGGAGGTGCAGGTTCTTCACCAAGAAAGTGCATTTCTGAGACAAATATAAACACCTTCCTATGGATACTAAACCAAATATATACCTAGTATCTCAATATACTTCAGAGTTAGCAATAAGCCTCAAAGCAAAATTCTGAAAGTAGGTTTTAATTTTAGCAGTTCCGTTCTTCTCTTTCTTCATTTAAAACAATACATTTCTTACTTTATTAGAGAATGTAAGCTATGAAGCTCAGTGTAAAGTAAATAATCCATGCATCACCACCACCATCATCATCATCATCATCATAAAGAATTGCTAAAGTCTTCAACCTAATTTTAAGGTCACTTCAGTTCAAAAGACACCTGCTGGAAAAGCCTTTGAATTCAAATAAATTCAAATAAAAGGTAATCAGCAAGAAGGGTCTCATTCATCCTCACTCATGTCCATATGTCTGTATCTAAAAAAACATTAAACAACAAAAACTGGGACAGAAAGCCATCACTAGGTTCAAATTTTAATTTCATTTCTAACCTAATTGATCAAATACAAGAAATAAAGAAATAAATATCACATTATCCCAGGTCAGATTTTCAAAGCTCAAAGCCCAGCAGCTCACTACAAAAAACCAAAAAATCAGTTCATTTCACATATCAGGACTTGGCAGAGGCCAAACTTCAAAATTTTTACCTAGAACATAAGACAAATTTATAAAAAAGTAAGAAAATCACACAACTCTGCACACATTACTAATCACTAACAATTATTTCTGGTAAGTTAAACAACAGTTTTCCAGGTCTAATAATTCTTTAACCCTCTTCACATCTGTCTGAAGAATTTTTGTAATCAACTGACAAATTCCAACCAAACAGTCCCAAATTATTATGTCCCTAAAATATAAGTCAAGCAATGAAGAGGCATCACCCTAATGCTGCCTCACTGAGAAAAGTCTTCTCTGATTTCAATGCCAATTGAAATACACCATAAAATATACAGAAAGTGGCAACACTGTGAATGTCTCAACCACACAAAACAGCTCTCAGAAGAAAATCAAATCAGAGGACATAAATCAACCAGAAATACAGTTTGATACCACTGCTGCTCATGGATTTTCACATTTAAATTAACTTAGTTCTGGTGAGTGTTTTTCTCTTCTAGTTTTTGCATTCAATCAAAAAGAATCAATCTCACATTTAGGGAATGTAAAGTACTGTACATTTTAGCTGACTTGCCTAGAGAGGACAAGAAGCCATCTGATATTAAGTCAACAGTTTAGATAACAAATAAATTAGCAAACTTCTGGTTAAAATCTAGAAAAGTTTTCTCTAGCATCTACCTGATGCCTAGTATTACTGATATCAGCTGCTATAATTAATTGAAGGAGCTCTCTTACTGCAGCCTACATGATTTACATAACTATGACAATAAAAAAATTCTTATGAAGACTTCACAAGCTAAACAATAAGTAAAAGAAGCAATACTTCTAATGATACTCCAAATGCATACAATGCACTTTTTCATCGGTCATACTGGAATATGTCAGCTTAAAAAGGGAAAGGAGAATAAAGAAAAATATGTTTTAAACTATAAGCAGTATTATAAAAAACAACACCCAAAAAGAGGTAATGTTTTAATGTATTTTGATATTGGCTCACTTTCATTTTTAAGGGACATAAAAAAACTAGCAGAAGAAAGAGTGAAGAATATTCTATGATACATTAATGTCTTTATCCATTTGTTTTGTCTGGCTTCTGTGTTGTAACGCATTGTAGGAGCTCGAAAAAAATATACAACTCTTATAAAAGTAATATTTACCCAAGAGAAAAGTATTGCTCTTGTTCTGGTTCATCTAGTTCCATTTTTATGTTGTATTTCTGGCCAAGAACACTCTCCAGGAGTTCTTTGATCGTCTGGTCTGAGGGAGATGGAGAAGCAGACTGCAGGGAAGCAATTATTTCATCAATAGACCTTGCAACCACTTTCACAGGCAGCTCTGGGGTGTAAGTAGGCTCTTCAGATTTGCTCTGCTGGAAGTTCTTCTCGTATATTTTTGAAATGTCTGGTCTAGTTACACCCCTTGCCTCTTCCAACTCTTCCTGAGCAGACCTCACACTTGGCTGCTTACTTCCTTTTCCCAGAATCCTTCTCAATTCAACATCTAAATCTGATTGCTTTGCTTTTGAAATCACTGTCTCTTCTTACAGCTCTCCCTGGTTATTTTTGCTTTTCTTGAAATGCTTTTACTTGTATCAGAATCTGTAGCGCTAAAGTCAACGCTATCTTTAATGACTGTACCTGTTTCTTGAGTTTTATCTCTTTTTAAATTCTGAACATCCATCTGTAGCATACACACTCAATCCTTAAATTTACTCACAGCTTTCGTCTTTTCTAATGAGATAAGGGAGCTATTAACATGAAAATTAAATCCAGAGTAATGACTTGTGAGGTGGTGCTGGGTGTTTGACTGTTACAATCTTTTTTAGTGGTACCTGCAAATGATGCTATTACTGGCAGAGTTACGACTGTATTTCCATTAATAAAGTTGCATTTTTTCTATTGACTTTTCCAGAGCAACTTCCCTGATTTTTTGTCAGGATTGTCTTCTTCTACAGATTTATTTCTTCTTCTCATCACCCTGAGTCAGGAGTTTGTTTTTTCATGTCTCTTGCTTCAGAAGACACCCTTACTTTCTGTGAACTTCAGAACACCCAATGAATTAATTAAGAATATTTTTATTTATATTCATGACAGGCTCATGTGGACTCTGTGACCTCTGGAGAGGATAATGTTCTTAACTGATGCAATTGATCTGGTGTTAAATCTTCCAATAAAGGGTAAATGCTCATGTTTCTGAGAGCAGTAACTATTGCTTGTTTGATCTTCAGACTACCCCACTGAGATTCCTCACATATAGTCTCATGTTCCTTAACCATATTCAGTGCTTCCACATAATTCGGTCCTGAGTACTGGTGTTTTCTGGCAATTTTCTCTTACTGTATGCAGTCTGTAAACTCAAGCAGAAATGAGGATTCTTATTTTATGCACAGAGGTGCCAGCTTGCAAGGGCTCCTCCTTTTTGCTAAGGGTCACACTGGTGTTAACAAGACTGTTCCAAACAAGCATTATGAAGCATCAGCAATGGTTATCAGTGTTTTACATCAGGAAACAACTGAATCATTTCTAATTTTCGGAGTACAAGTTGGAAGGAAACCTCAAACAGGAAAAAAAGAAAATGAGAAAGAATAAAGCTCAACACTTCCTCGAAGTAACCAGAGAAAGCTTTCCACCTACAAAACAAACAAACAATAAAACCAGTGACCACTGGGCCTGTCCAAGTCCCAGTCCTGCCTGTCCCGCAGGGTCTCCTCGCTGGTGGCCTGGCGCAGCGCTCCCGGCGGGGAGAGAGCGGGCAGCGCCCGCCGCCACCGCCACCGAGGGCTCTGTCCCGGCGGAACGGCCCGCGAACAGCCGCGCTGAGAGACCGGAACGTCAAGTGTTTTATGAGCGGGGCACTGGTGAGACATTCCTCTCCTAAGTGAGCTGAAACGCGTCAGCTTCATCTGGGGATGTCATTAAAACGTGTTTCTTCCAGCTTATCCGTGGGATCCTGAAAGGCGCAGGATGGGCAAGGGGTTTGTGCCTTTTGATCCGCATTTCTCTCCTCAGTATTGCAACACTTGTCTGCTGGCAGCCACGGGCTCTCTTAAAGCTTTGCCCAGAGAACCAAATATATGAATAGCACTTCTGGGAACTTGTGCACCATGCATTGCAGTCACTTCCTGGGTGCAATTGTAGACACGGTTTTCTTATAAAACTTATTATTTTTATTGTCAAAGTCTCAGCTCAGAGATGAAAGCCCCAGTCAGATGGTGTGTGGTTCATTCATAATCATCAATAAAGTTTCTGTGCTTGGGATTTTATTTTCAGAACTAGCAGTTGTGTGCAACAGGAGAGACTCCATCTCAGAGTCCATAAGCCAAACAGCTGTGCAGTATTAAATGAGCAAAAAGTCTGAAACCAGTTCTCTTAGAGGAGTCCTGCCCCATGTCTTGCAGTTTTACTAGCCAATCCTTCAGAGAACAGAGATGTCAAAAATGATAGCTCTCTGGTGCAAGTTAAATTTTAACAGTAGCTCTTTTCACACATGAAGTATGAACTATAAGTGGACCAAAAAAAAAAAAAAAGGCAAATACAGGGAAGAGAACACATACCAAAAATCATCAAACTTCAGGAAAGAAATAAGAAAAATTAAATTATAAATTAAAGAAAATGTGGAAAGTCAAACTGAATCTATCAAGATGGTCATAACTATGGCCTATAAGGTCACATTGATCAGGTTCCCAAGAAGGCTGATGGTCTAGAACACATGCAAAGCAAAGCAGATTGGAGTAGTACACGGGAAAAAAGTCATTTCCCGCACATAATAGGAATGCAAAGTGCTGTAATTTCCATGAATCTCTGGATTGTAACAGTTCACAGAATTATGTTTGTAACCCACTTAAGTCTGTTACACTGAGTAAAAATAAAGCTTTTTTTTTTCCTTTTTCCACTTTGGAACCTCCAACACCCACGTGATAACAAGGAACTGTAAGGGACTAACTGCAAATATTGGATTCAAATATGGCACTAAACTGATTGAAAAGCTCCACTGGTCTAACAGTCTCCTATTATCTAAATGTCTCCTATTATCTTCTCCTTTCTTTGTAGCTTTCAGCTACATTTTTGTGGGTTTTTTCTCCTACCTAATTGTATTCCTGGAGTTTAAGGTGTGGCCAGTGTCTTTCTTGCAAACAATGAAACTTACACTAGGCTAGATGGCCAACTTTCAGCTTGATAATGCAACTGAAAACCTGTTGAAGATGGAAAAGTGATTAGCCAGTAATTACACGCCAATTAACAGCAAGTTTTCTCTTCTGACAGCAAGATAACTGATTAAAGCCCTGTCATACACCCTTGAAGGCCTCTCTATTTGGTCTCTAATTTGCTTCTCTGTCTTTCTAGCAAGAATCCCAGAGTAGCTGGAGAAGTAGTAGGTAGAATATCAAATAGCTGTTCTGTGTTGAAGGATTCCTGTTAGCAGACCAGGCCATTAAAGCAGTTCAGAACAGGAATGAAGTGTTCGATTGCCACATTGAAGATGAATCCTATTAGCAGTTTAATGCAGATGTAAGCCTAGAGAACAGATTCATTTCAAACTAGTTAAACAGTAAGTAAAGCTTCAATGATTTCATTTACCTAGAACAGTTCCTCTCTGCAGGAGTCACAGTGGGATGTGGAAGAAAAAGCCCTGCATGTGAAGAGGTATTTGCATCAGGAAGTTCCAGTAAGAACCTGCTGAATGACAAGAAGGATTTGCATTAAAAAAAAAAAAAGTCTTAGGAGGAAGAAAAAAACCTTAGACACAAATTTCCTCTTTAGGTTAATAGTGGTGATAAAATGGCAAATGAGTATGCTGTGTTATCTTACTGTATCTGTTGGCTGTCAGTTCTGCTTGCAGAAGAGCAGTGGCTGGTTCCTGGGGAATGCAGTTAGCTTGTGAGAAAGGCTCAAGCCTTGGTTCATAAATATGTCCTGTGTTAATAGTCTCTAGGTCTTGTAAGCAAAGCAAGTAAACACCCAAGGGGAACTGATGTCAAGTCCCAAACGCTACAGTTTTTCCCCTACTAAGCTGCACATTACGCTTAGCAGCAATTCCTGGAGAAATTGTTGCCAATATATCCTCTTGATCCTTTAGCTTGAACTCCAGAGATGACAGCTGCACAGATTCTCATCTCTGATACACAAGAAAACTGAGAAAGCTTTTTCCCCCTTTCCCCAGGTATTATTATTATCATCCCTTAATGATCACAGCAATGCTTGAAGCCTGAGGGTGGGGGTTTTTATTAACATTAAGTATTTAGTTAAACAGGTTAAGCCCTATCTCTAAAGATTGCAAAGTCCAAAATTTAATCAGTAGATGAATCTTTATAGTTAGCAAATGGATCTAGATTTGGAAAACCTTCTGCAAGTTCAGTCCCTGGGTACACATTATTATTTTTCATAATTAGGCCTCACCAGATCACTAAGCTTTAATGTCACATAAATTGTGTTATCTAAGTTATTAGTCTAATAATGTTATAAGGAAGGTTTTTTTTTTCTTCTTAGGAAGAAAAGCAATCATTTAAAAAATTGTTCAGTTGGTTGGAGAAATTGAAAAATGCAATTCCTCATCTCTGAAATTGTCTGAGTCCATGTCATGTAGGAAGTCCCACTCCCAGCACACATCACTTCCACGATCCAAGCACATGATGGAGTGAGATGCACATAGTGCCCCACAGATGCTGGGAAGCAACTGGAGTTAACTGTGCTTCCAATAGCCACCTTCATCTAGGCAACCAGAAATCAGGACAGCATGGTGCATATGAAACACCTACAGCCTGCTATGGACACTCAAGAAAATACCACAGAGAGTCCTTGGAAAGATGAGTAGTTATTGCTTAAAGGAAAAAAGAAAGTAAGAGCATAATTACTTTGCCAGCTCTGTGGCTCACACCTAGTTTGACACTAAATACTAAGCCTCACCTTGGTATCCTTTTCCAGCTGGCTGTGAAAATCTTTGCACATGTCATAGTCCAGAGGCTCCCCAACCTTGCTGGGGGTGCTGCATTCTCCCTTCTGCTGTGCTACAGCCAAAGCACTGATCTAGGCTGCCTCGGAACAGCAGTACACATGCTCAAAACTATTCCCCAATGGAACAGTTCTAGAAAGGATAGGAGCATATCTACAAATGCATTTTCACCATGATGTTCAAGTAGCATTATTCTATTTTAGAAACCAGAACAAAGAGAGACTGAATGACAGTCTAAAGTCCCCTAGTAGAACCAGTAGTAAATTCATAACTGAATCTGTGCTTCTGACTGATAATAAATAGAAAATCAGAGGTATGACCCTGAGGAGGGTCCAGGCTACTGTTTGCTTTTCCAGGGCATCAACACCTTTAACACTTCTGCCAGATATATATATAAAATGGCCATAAATAATCAGAGTAAATGGATTAATTATAAGCTAAAATACTGAACTGTGAATTATGGGCATTGGGAATGTAGCCCAAAAAGTTTTCTGACATTTACACTGTGGGGACAGTAATCTGTAGCAGAAGAGTAGAGTGCACAGCAGAGGGGTTATCTCTTAAATCAGACAGTGTCAATACTGAAAAGACTTTTTGTTAGTTGCATCCAGCTGAGCTGAAGGAAATACTTTTTTTTTTTTCCCAGTGATCAATCTATATTGAATCCCTTGTGCAGTAAGCAGCCATGGAAAGGTTTTGTGGAATTAGTATTATAAATCACACATTCAATCCCTTTGTGAGTGTTGAAAGCATTGTCATTCTTCTAATCACTATATCCTATCTTTGATCCATAACAAATATGCACACCCAGCTCTACTAATCTCCATTATGATTGTAAGGTATCTGTATTTGCCAGTGCCATGCCAGCAAAAATAGTTAAAATTTTTCTTCCTCCTAGGATTTTGGGCTTTGTCTTTTTTTTTTCTCCTCTCCCCANAGATACAAATAGAAAGTTGGAAACATGATGAAGCTCTTTTATTTTAAAGCATATTTATAATGAGAAGATCAATACAATGAGAAAATCACTTGGTAATTTTGAGTGATAATGATTTTGAGTGTTAATGACAGATTTAGTTTTAGTATGACATGATGGTAATTTTTCCAAGTATCTGCTATTTCAGTATATAGCCCAAGAGAAATTACATTAGTTACTTCTGGAAGTCCATCACACATGGCTGTTGTTATAGGTACAAGGTCAGAGACATTCCTGGCTTTGAATAAGGCTGTAAGCAATAAACAGAGAAACTACAGCTAAACACCTGACAAAGTATTTTCTGGGACTGGGCCTTTGCTTGCTTTAGTTTTAAAATATGATTAAATTTGATCATATCAAAGATATCTCTATTCTCTGTTGCCTTTCAGTTGATACAGCAGGTTTCCAATTGGCCATTCCAGTCCAGCTCTTTTGTTCTCTTAGGACAACAGCTTGATAGTGAATACATGGGTGTAGATATACATGTGTTTGTAGATCTCAGGTTTCACAGGTGAAGACTCAGCTTTGGTGGACATAATCTCACTTAATCATAAGAAAAATGTTCACATCACAGCAACAAAAAGAAATGCCCCTCAAAGGGCAGGGAGAGTTGTCTGCAGAGGCTGAAGTTCCAGCAACCTCTAAGGATAATGTTAGAAAAGATTTAAAGGATTTCCCGGAATGGATGGATTTTAGCGAAAATATTCATAGATCCTGAAAAGGGGAAAATTGTTTGTTCAATGGGTAATGGCAAAGCCAACTGATAAGCTATGAATATGAAATTGTTTGGATGGAAGAGAGGAGTTTTTTCTTTAGGAGGAGCTGAAGGAAAGTTCAGATCTTAGATTCCCTCTCAATCATGCCACCTTAACACATAAAAAGGAGTAAACCTGAAACTACTTGCAGGGCAGAAACACTTAGGCAGCTGCCTTGTTGGCTAGAAGGGGATGGAGGAGGAATTAATTAAATCTGATTCTTACCTTGTCTCACCTGTAGCTGCACAGAGAGCTGAGCCCAGGTGATGGAAGCCATGTGGTGGTCTAAATAATCTTCATTATATCAGTCTCTTTAAAGTACTCAGCAGTTTTCAAATTCACCCTTGAAGTACTTGAAACAGCAGCAGAATCTTAGATCAGCTACTGGAATGATGAACCACTCTTCAAAATACTGAACAGCTTCTTCCCCTGAGAAGTCTTAGCATTTTACTAAATCCCAACTTTCCTCTGCTTTCCCATAGGCACTGGTTGACTATATTATTTTACGGATCTGATGATTTTAGGGTGTTACCAGTAGATACTCACATTCTCACATTTCAGAGAAAAACTAGAGACTGTGTTAGGGTCTCTGGTCCTCCTTTTCCAGGGCAGGCATCATTTTTGCTATACACAGGTTAGTTATGTCCTGTAATGGAGAAAATGGCTAGCGTTCATATATCTGTGAAAATGCTGCTACACATTCCACAATTGCCCACTGTCCATGTTAATACAGCTCAAGAAAACGAGCAGTGAATGCAGCTTGAATTAATTTATGCTCTAGGAACTGCAAGCTGGATAACACTGTGGAACTGTGGGAAGAGTTTAAATAAGCCAGCTTTTATTTTGAATATTTGATTCTTCAGAGCCCTCAGTCAAGGAAGCCATCTAGAATGGATACTGATATCTCTCAATGCTTTTCTGCAGAACTGCTGTAGAGACAGACAGTGATATGAATAGTTTTTGCAGGTAAAGTAGAAGACAGCAAACAATTTGAAAATATGTTGATATTCATTGAAAGAAAGGTAGCATTCCTTCACTCTCCATTGTTCAAAATTAAAGGTATCAAACCAAGTCTACTTTCTGCATAGGAAAGTCAGTTTGCAAAGGAACCAGAGTAGTATATTAAGATGAATATTACAAAGAGCTGATCAGCTCTGAATCTATTGTTCAATACATAGATATTGGTTTTTATCAGCATAGCAGATATTCTCAAAGATAACTCACTGCAGGTTTTGGAGAAACAAGACTGTTGGAGAGTAGAAATACCTTTGATTCCAGTAGCAGATATTGTTGGGGCAGGGGAGGCAGATTTTGGTCCATTAACTGGGGCAACTTTAACAAAGAAATAATTCTAGAATTCATGCATAGGTGTGTCTCCTATCAAACGTTGTTTCTTACACCAGTTTATTTAGATTAACTGCACTCACTGCCTTAGTTTGTTTTCTTTGCTTCCTGCAAAAATCTGTATATATCCTGAAACACTGTTTTTGGAATGTGGGTGGGATTCTATAAAGTGGGTGCCATCTAAGTACTTCTATTTATCTCTGCATAATCATATTCCCATCTCTTCTGATACTGTTTCTTCCATGCCATAGTTTTGTGGCTACTTCAAAACAAAACACCCTTCAAAACAAAATAAACCAAGCAAGATTTTCAAAAATAAATCAAGAAATTGAACAAGAACAGACACACTGATTGAAATACACGAGAGAAGCATTTATATTTATGTTTCAGTACATCATAAGTAAAACAAATTATAACTGAAATAAATACCTACACGGCTGCTCTTGAATCAAATTATAATTATCAAGTCCATTTATTCTATACAGTAAAACACACTTGGTCAATCACATGCTGAAGTGTGGGCATCCTGCCAGCTGGAGTTCTGAAAACAGCATACATACATGCAACCATATTAGCAAAAATAAACTGGTCGTTTATGATGAGCAATGATTTACCTGGTTAAGAACTCTTTTGTTACACTATAGGAAAAAAAACCAAAACAAAACACAAAACAGAAGCTTCCTTATTCTCATCACAAACCTCAGAAAACAACACTAATAATTTTTCATTTCACTGTTGTTTCCTCTTTCTCCTTTAATTGGTCAGATACATGAGTATTTTTCAGATGGTGGGATATTATTTGTTATGTCGTTCAAGTCATATGATATCAGCTCCGAAGGATGCCTAGAAAATGAAATGCAATGAATTGCACTGAAATAAAATAATAAAATAAAATAAAATAAAATAAAATAAAATAAAATAAAATAAAAATAAAATAATCCTGTGACGGAACATCACTGCTGTAACGAGCTACACAATGTCTCCAGGGCCTGGCAGAGCGGCCATGAAAGGAGCACGGCCCTGAGTGCGACCCGTGAGAGCCGGCAGGCCCGGCGGCCTCGGGAGCGCTGCCCGGGGCCCCGAGGGCGCGGCCGCGGCAGGACTGGGTCTCGGAGGGCCCGGGCAGCCGGGCAGCACTGCGTGGGTCTCGGAGGGCCCGGGCAGCCGGGCGGCACTGCCCGGGTCTCGGAGGGCCCGGGCAGCCGGGCGGCACTGCGTGGGGCTCGGCGCCCCTGCGCCCGGCGGCGGCTGAGGGCTGGAAAGCCGCGGCCGAGGGCACGGCAGCGGGCAGGCAGGGCCCGGCCGAGAGGAGGGAGTGGTGCGGCGGAGAGGGCACGTCTAGTCCGCCCAGGAGAACCAGAGCACGGCTCCTGGGGAGGAAGAGGTTCTATAGGGAAAGAGGGTGCCCTACCTTGGGCCGGTCGGACGAAGGAGGCCACTTGATCGTCACGGTCGAAGACTGGAAGAGTACTCTCACTTAGCAAACGCTCAGAAGCAAATGCAGTGCCCTCGTCTGCCTGGGCCCTGCTCCCGAGCGAGAGGAGGGTGCAAAGGCACCTTCTTCGCCCGTGAGCTCCGGGGACAGGAGCGCGGGAGCGATCGCCCCGACGGAGGCTCCTCCGGGCGTGTCTGAGGGGACCCCCAGGGGCTCTTCTAAATGAGAACTCAGCCACAGGAGCACAGAACCGGGGCGGCTGTGCCTGTGTGAGGGGCGGAGGGAAGGAGGCAAAGCAGCCCCCCGATCGGACGCCTTCTCCGTGGACTCCCCCCAGAAGGAGAAGTGCTACCGGCAGTCACCGACCCCTGCTGCCGGGGCACCCACGATCCCTCCCCGTCCAAAGCACCCGGCTCTGGGCACGGGCAGGTTCGCATACGGTTTCTGTTTGCCCGCTTGAATGGGGAAGGATCTCAGGTTGGAAACAGACGGGAGTAGAGATTTCCCATCGTGGGGAGAAGGTGCGGGAGGCTGACGGGGTCCCACGGTATTTTCGGCGACCCGCTGCTGGCTTGGGCCAGTCTGGAAAGCCGGGTATGAGGGACCCTCTGCAGCAGACAGATCCGGGCAAAGGAAAAGAAGGATGTACAGTATAGGGCAGGGAATGCATACCGATGCGGAGATAACCTCACATCTTCTCGAGCTAAACGCCTGGCCGCGCAAGCACTGCCGAGAGAATCTCGTTTAAAAGACGATGGTATTTTGGATAAAATCAATTAAGCCCCTGCAAGTCAAACCGAAGGGCCGGCAGATGCTGCTGATGACAGGGGAAGCTTAGACCGGAACGAACTGAAACAGCGCTCCACGTTAAAATTAAAGCTCCCGCCGCTGGGATCGGCCGCCCGGCCCACGCGTGGGAAAGAACCTGCGGGCGGCGCTGGGGGCGGGCAGGCCAAGGAGCTCCGGTCCCCGTGGGCAGCGCCGTGCCGGGGCCAACTCCGGTCCCCCAGCAGCTGCGGGAATCCCCTTCCCAGGGGCGAGACCACTCGGCCCGGCCAGAAAGCGACGAGATTCCCAAATCCCAGACTCTTGCTGAGTGGCCTTTGCGGGGCCCAGCTCTTCCTGACAGCGCTGGTAACACGGTCTCCCCTGGAAGTCGTCTCCTGGCTTCACACACATATTTCCGTATTTTTTAGGTCAGGTTTTATGTTTGCACCCTTGGCAGAGCACACTGGTGGAGCCAAGAGCTGAGACCCTGATCCCATCTAGCCAGATAAAGCAGAGCCTTCCTCCAGGTTGCACTAAAATCTCAGCCTGAAAAAAATTTAAAAATCAAAGAAAGAAAAAAAGAAGAAACAAACAAACAAGCAAGAAGTGTACAGAAACTGGTGCTACTCAACCAGAGCTAGGGAGAGGTGCTGTGTAGTTGGGACCAGTGCTACTGACCTGACTCCTGGAAAACGCATCATCTAGGCACGACTGGAGAGCTCCTGGCTACTACACAGCGTCCCGCATCCTAGGAGTGCTCCTCTGCTGAGCCTGCTGCAATGGATACTGATAAATCCCGCTGGACTCGCAGAGCATCCTACATAGGGCTTCACTACATAAAGGCTCAAGTGCGGGGCAAGGGCAACTATGTAAAAACCCGCTTTTCCCTGTGGCCGTGGGCAGAGGCGTCCCGACCCTTCTGTGGACTTAAGAGAGGATTTTCTCCACCAGGGCTGCATCACAGCAACGGAGCTGAAGAGAATTTCCAGCAGCGGCTGGCTCTGACTCGGGCTTGCTTATTATACATCAAGTCGAGAGGCTCTAAGCAGATTAAGAGAGGATCCTGCCTGTGCTCTCACCTCTGGGAGCAACCTCAGGAGGGAGCTAAGCCCGCAGCCGGACAACAGGAGGCGCTGAGGCTTTGCACAAGCCCCGGCTCTGCTCCCTCCCCTCCCGGGCAGCGGGCATCCGAGCCGGGCCGGCCCGGGGGCGGCCGGCCGGCAGAGCGGCTTTGCCGGCTCCACGTTTGCTCCGCCCGGTGAAACGCCTCCGTGGTTTGTAGCAGCATCCGACGAGCGGGGCCGGCTTTGTGCCTGCCCTTTTTTCCAGGTACGGGGTGACCCAGCATTCTGGGCTGCCCGGCGTCCCGTCGGGTGTTGCTCCCGCGGGGCTGGGCTCTGCAAAGCGAGGCAGCACCGCCCCGAGGTCACCCGGCGGGGGGGTGCCGGCAGCGGGGTGGCTGGGGCAGCTGAGCTCCTGCCAGGATCCCTGCATGCGGCTGTGCTGCTGAGGGGGAACCGTACTCCGCAGACCCCAAATTCTGAAATAAGCAAGCCACCACGGAAGGGTCTCTTTTTTCAGATATATACACCACTTCCATTAGGAAAAGAGGGAGGGTGCATATATGAAGACCGCAATTTTAATATTTCTTAGATATTCCACTGGGGTTTCTCCCAGTTTCCATGGGTGTAGTTTGACTATTTGAGAAAGGGATTTAATCCAGTGCTTTTATACATTTTATTTCTTTCAAGACATATTTTCATATATTATTCTCCTCTGCTGATTCCAGAGTTTTGTTTGTTTCAAGGATTTGACTTAATTCAGTTGCCAGATGTGTGTGTGTATATATATGTGTGTGTGTGTGTATATATATATATATATATATATATATATATATAAAGATGAGGAGAGAAAGAACAAAGAAAGGGGTGACAGAAAATGCATTTAGAGAAAGTTAAAACATATTTGTCGTGGCAGAGATATGCTATATCTCGTCATTTGAATCCAGTTTCTCTATAAGAAACTTTAAAGTCCTGATTGTGAGGGTGACATTTCCACAGATCACTCGAGAACAAATCACTGTGGAAGCATCTGTGGCCATTCTGAACGATAAACATATCAAGCTGAATTTCAGACCCAGGTGTGTATTATAGTTTGTGTGGTATAATGTGCAAGCCTTTTTCAAAATCTCAAGAAGCTTTATTCCCCCTTCAAATTCCAACTGTTGGAAAAGTTGTTTGGGTTTAGGGATGAAGGGTTATTAGTTGCTAGTTGGTGATGTAGATTTTTTTTTTTACTTTTTTTTTTTTTTCCTAGTGTGAGGTGATAAAAGTTCTAGTAGCTAGGTGGAAACGAACTCACAAGGGATAGGCTAGAGAAACGCAAGAAAAGTCCGTAGTGTTGACAAAGGCTCGAAGAGCCGGACAGGGCAGAAAATGTTTGATCCCTCTGCAAAGACTGAGAGATTCCCTCCATAATAATAAAAAGCTTTGTCCAATGTCAGTTTGTTTTATCGGTGTTTTTTACCTTTTACCAGCCTGTGTAGAATCCTCCTCCCCTGTTCGTTGGGAGAAATCAGGTCAATAAGCAAGAAGTTGGCAATTAGGTACCCGCTACCTATTATTGCTGCTGCTGGGCGTCTGGCATCAGAGAAAGCTTCCAAATGAGCCTTCTGGGCTGAAGGCTTTCCACAGTAAAGATATAAAATGGTTCTAGTGACTCACCTGATGTTTGCCAAGTGGAGGTTAATATCAGTGGATCCGCATTCAGGCCTCTGTCCGTATTTATTGGGAACCTATAGTATTATGTCTCAGCACGGTGACTCACATGGTTTCTGAACATAAGGCACCCGAAAAACAATATCATTATCACCATCTACATAGGACGGCATCCCGTTTGAAGGGCTAGTTCAGCCCTGAGGAAGAGGGGGGGTGGGGTGGGGTGAGGGGAGGGTTGGGAGGCTTT
>VWZP01005609.1:0-112150 GCA_013396995.1 Dicaeum eximium
TGAGTACCCTGCCTGCCAGGCAGGCACACTGCCAGTCTCTGAACCCCTCAGCACATGAATATGGAAGAAGGAAGAGGAGACTGTTGTTTGCAGGTGGTGTCAGGATTTGCCACAGCTGCTTTCTGTGCCTTGCAAGGCTGGCATATAGGAATGAAGTTCTAGAGTTCCTAATGATTGATGATGTTCCACATACAATCATAGGATGGTTTGGGTTGGAAGAGGCCTTAAAGATGACCTAGTTCCAGCCCCCTTGCCATGGGCAGGGACATCTTCCACTAGACCAGGTTCCTCAAAGCCCTGTCACACAGGGCTCCTTCTTTCCTGGCTGGATTCAGTGCCTTCCCCTGCCCCATAGCTGCCCAAATGTGAGACTCTCCTCTCCAGTCTCCTTTCCTCAGGGTCATGGATTGCTGTGTTGGTCTGGACCCAGCTCACCCATCTGAGGTGAGGAATGCCCTAGAAGGGACCTCTTTCCTCCCTCTGCCAGCCAGCCTTGCACATCCCACATAAGCTCCATGGTGGATGGCTGCCTGCTTTTCTCAGGCTGGCCAAAGCCAAACTCCATGTGTGTCTCCCCTGCTGATCCCTCTCATGCCTTTCTGCAGGGCTGTGGTTGACAGCTGTGTCTTCCCTGTGGCCTCATAACAGGCTCATGCTGCTCCTTCTCTCCCTCTCCCACACACGGGCTGCTGTGCTGCTGTCCCCTCCCACCGCGCTGCAGCTCAGCCTGTTCTGATGCTTATCTGCCTTCATCACAGCCTTGTGCCCTTCTGCTTGGCTCTTGCAGCTTTTCCTCTTCCAAAACCCTTCTCATTCTCCCTCCCATGGTGCTAATCGGACCTTGAGCCCCTTTTCTTCCCTCTGTTCAGTTCACTGCCCAGCTGTTACTGAGCTGTGCTCCAGCCACCACGGGCCCTGGGAAAAGCTCCCCAAACCCCACACAACACACACCTCCACCTGTGCAGCTCCCTTGTGACACTGGTGACAAGTAAAAGGTTCTTTTTCAATGGTAAGATACTAAACAGACAAAGCTGCTCTCTCTAGCAGCTGCTGTATCTTTGTCCTCTCTGTGCCAAAGCCTTTGGTTATCCCACATGGTGTGTCAGGGCACTGGTCTAAAATCTGCTGCTTGGCTTTGGCAGGCTCCTGTCACAAAGAGCTCTGTACAGCTCTGAGCTTGGGACTGGCATCTGATAGTTTTACAGGTGAACCAAAGTTCATGTGCTTTGATGCTCAGTATAGATGTGGACTTCACGGGACTAAAGATAAAATGTTAAATTTGAGGTGGAAGCAGATAAATGAAAAGGAATTGGGGGTGTTGCAAATAGCTTGGTGGGCATGAGCCACATGTGCAGAGCAGCAGCTGGGAGGACAGGTGCACCCAGAGCCCTCCAAGGGTCAGTGGGATGCTCTGACATTGGGAATGGTATTGGGAAACAGGGCTGGGCACCATGTCCAATCCTCATGCCCATTTTAACCAAAATGTTATATGGCTGGGAAAGATTCAGAAAAGAGCAGTAAATGTGACCAAATCCTGGAAATAGGGTGTTATAGATAAGACTTCACTAATATTCATCTACTTAAGAAAAATTAAAAAGAAACTTAATCATAATGTGCAAGTACCAACAAGTGGAAGAAAAAAGTTCAAGGGGAATTTCTCAAAATATTAGAGAAGAAAGGTAAGAAAGGAAGCTATGATTTAAAACCTAGTGCAGGACAATCTTGGAGAAATAATGTGCAGATTTATAATGCTGAGAATGGTCCTTTCTATCCTTATAACCTGTACAAATGTGCAACATGAGTGTTGTGCCTGCTAGAGAATAGGTGATGGCAGGAATTAAATAGTCCTGAAACGAAACTGAATTTATTAGCCTTTGCTGATAACTTGGCCAACAGGACCTTTCACTCAGCTGGAAGCAAAGCTGAGCTTGGACTATGGGCTCTGGTTCTCTTCCCATTAAAATAGGAGGTGAATTTAGCCCCTGCCTGTGCCAGAACCTGCCTGGCCTTGATGTGAGGTGCTCCAGTGTAAGAAGAAAGATCAAGTTTAGGTCAGGGTTTTTTGGACAGTGGTGACTGAATTTAGGAAACCTCAGCTGCATCTCCTTGCTACAACCACCCCCAGGGAGGAGCTGATGTGCTGACCAGGACAGCAGGGAGTCTTTTCTCCCTGCCACCAAATCCTTCCCTGAAACAAGATCCAGGGACAAACTATCTGAAATGTGAGTGCTTCCCCAGGAGGAACCTGTGTTTGATACAGTAGTCTTTATTTTCCTGCTTTATTTTAAAGCTTGTTCATTCCACCTCCCAAAAAAGATTTAGCAGATATTTCATTGAATAACTTGACCTTGCGTGTCCAAAAGTTCATTTATGATCTTGCTGTATATAAATTTCCAGATATAGGGTTTTGACACAGAAATAGTCTTCCTTTGATAGAATGTAACAAATTCAAGTTTCAGAAATTATCCTCTTGAGCCATCTCTGTGGTGTTTGGCATCATGACAAGTAATTAGTCAATCCTGAAATAGTCATCAAGCAGAGAAACAGCTTATTTTATATACTGTTTCTTAGAGAGTTAAATATTTCCACATATCCAGGCTCTGATTGGAGTCTTGGATCCTTTCCAAATGTTCAACCTGTAAAGATATTTGAGAACACCAGGACTTAGGCTCTTTCCAAAAAATGATAGATTTCACTTGAATTTTCACAAATGGAAAACCACAACTCCCCATAGCTGCAAAGAAGCAGCTGTCATACCAGGTACGGAGTATGAGAAAACACTTTCTAAAAGCTTCAGGGACTTCCCATTATCTGGAAGTTTTTAGTGCTCTTAAAATTCGCGAAGAAAACAGCGTTTCTTTTCCTGCACAGCTCTGCCTGAGATAATCGGCTGCACCTGTTTGGAAGCAGCACTTCACGTTGTTCCCTTGCACACACCCTTGCACGTGTTCCTGTTAATTTTTCCTAGAAACCCAAGTGTCAACAAATTGGAGCCCAGCATTGCAACGCTGCTCAAAATCCCAAATTGGTGTTTCTGAGCATTTTGCCATGCAAAGTGGTGTGATCTCAGTGACTGAATCGACTTTGAAGTTTTGAAGTTGAAATCCTGGGGTATTGGGATACAGGCAAAAATCTACTGAAGAAATTGAAAGCACCAGATCAACAGCTCCAAACCTAAAGTTCTGCTTTTTGTTGTTGTTTCTGCTCTATTCCAAAAAAAAAAAAAAAATTTGGGAAATAAGGAGTTAAGTCATGATGATGTAAACCATTGTTCCGCATTTAAAATAATAGCACTTGGATAATTCTGAAGTTGTGGCTTCTGCTTTTATTGGCTGAGAGGCTGCCAAAACATGTGTGTGTTGCTCTGAATGGGTAAATGATTCCTATTTATAGGACAGGTGTCTTCTGATGTCCCGAGTCCAGTGTGTTCTGTAATCCCAGATCCTGTTTTTGATCTATATTTAATAATGTGTGACAGAAGGAGATAGGAACCTTGCACACCAAATCAGGCTCGGAATGTTTTGAGTTTAGCTCTGCCCAGCTCTGTCCACTTGTAATGCAGGGTATCTTTCCATCAGGATCTTGCCCTTCTAAAATTAATTTTTGGACTTCTCTTTTCTTTCTGAAACACATAGCCTTTGGACTAATTTACATGCAGCCTCTTGAGTGTGCCAGCCTCCTTCTTTTGTGTTGACTCAAGAAAAAAATTGCTTTCTCACATATTTTTAACACAGCTTTTCTAATGCAGAAATGGCAATGAGGCAGTGCTGCAGGGAGAGAGTTGGGGGCAGGAGCAGAGTCAAGGTGTATGTGATGGCAGTCATAAAAATAAACCCTTATGTTTCCACCAGCATCTAATTTAAACTGTGCTTACAGCTGTTGGTTTGGGCTCTGCAGTGTCACTGAAAAAGGGCTGGATTAGTTGCAATTAGTTATGTGACTATCAAAACCACTCTTTTTCAGTATCTTGCAAGCTGCTGGTTGAAATTAATCAAGAATCATGGAATCATGGAATGCTTTAGGTTGGAAGAGACCTTTTAAAGGTCATCTTGTCCAATCTACCTGTCATGGGCAGGGACACCTTCCACTAAAGCAGATGGCTCAGAGCCCCATCCAACCTAGCCATGATTACTTTTAGGGATGGGGCACCCACAATTTCTCTGGGCAAACTGTGCCAGTGTCTCAGCACCCTCATTGTAAATGCAGACAGATCTTGTCATTATGTTGCTGATCCATCTGCTCTGGTCATTATATTGCATTTTAAAAAGAAATTTATAAATATTTTAAAATATGACCAAGCTCCTCTTCTACAGAGGAGTGCAGACCTTGGAGCCGGAGGTTCAAAAGAGACACAGATTGTTGATAGAAGGGAGAGAAATGCAGGTTCACGGGCAGGGAATCTCTTGAGATGCCTAATTCAAGGGAAGAGGTGCAGCAGCAACGACAGGGACCAGGATGGAGGGACAGATGGGGTTTCCTGCCATGTCCACTGCCCTACCACCCTCTGGTCTGGCCACCACAGAGCCAGGGCCGTTGTTCTGTGTGCGGGATGGACAAAGCGCGGGGGAGCCGCACCAAGGGACAGGAGGCAGAGCTGTGAGCGAGGAGCAGCTTGCTGTCAGCTGAGCACTGAGGATACCATCATGCCAGAAAAGGAACTGGGTCTGGAGGGAGGTGGAGGGGGCCATGAGAACTGTATGGGAGGCTTGGCTCTCTTTCAAGCAGTTCCTGAAGCCAGATTAGTCCTCTTCGCCAGCTGGTGTGAGACGTTAGGTTTGTGTTATTTCTGGCAGCCCCACAGGGACTGGGAGTAGCTCCATGCCTCGTGTTTCTCTTTCTGAGGACAGGACAGTCCAGAAGCAGCACAAGTTTTGCATTCCTGTCCCCAAGAGATGCAAGTGCCAGTTTGCCCTCAGGCAGAAGGTGTGAGGAAAAGAACCCAAGCTGCCGCGCCTGTCTTTCACCTCTGATGCCACCAGCTTTCTCTGGGCTAGTCTGCTCTTCACATGACCAACTGTCCAGGTTTCCCTGCATGTGTTCTCTTGTCTGTCACTGTCTAGCCAGACTTGGGGGAATTCATGTGTCTCCTGGCCTTGCATGCTGCTGTGCGTGCACAGAAACTCTGCACTGCCCTGTGTCTGGGAAGCCCAGATGTGTCCACAGATGCAGGAATCCTGAGGGGCTGCCAAATGTCTGGAAATGTAGGATGTGTCCCCATGCATAGGAGCCTTGAGTTGTTCCTTGCCTGGAAATCACTGATACTTTGTGTGCAAGGGATTGGACACTCAGGGAATTTTGGATGGACAACTGTACGTGTCTGATGCAATTGCTTTTAGTGCACTCGAAGGAAATGCAGGATCTCAAGGAGGAATTGGTGTGTGTGTCCTGGTATGTCCACAGAGGTTTAGGATTAGGTTTGTTGCACATGCACAGGCTGCTCTGTACAAGCATGCATACTTTGGAAATCCCTGTCAGACTGTCCAAGTCCTTTACATTCGCTTCCTACATGGGATTATTTTCCATCAGGATCGGTAGGAAGGTCCTTTGTGTTGTGGTCTTGCTCTGAGGCAATTCCTTTTTCTGCTTGATCTCTGTGCTTCCTTGCTGGGCTCCTCAATCCCCATTCAGCACAGGTCTCCATGGGGATCTGTATCTTCCATCCCTCCTTGCAGCAGAGAAGAGCAAAGATTGGGACAGGGTTGCTCAAACGTTTGTCTGATGTGCTGCTCGCTTGCACTTGGGATGTGGAAGGACTGGAACTGGCATGGAAACTGCTGTGTTGGCACTGTGGCTTTTCTGGATCAGGATCCCAGATTTTTGTGACAAGCTGGAGAAGGAAAGAGAGGAAGGTTTAATAGTTTTTAATAGGTAAAACACAAATTCACCGGATTTTAATCTGTGGCTTTTTTTTTTGTTTCTCACTTACAGGACCATGGTATTTGGTCCTGACTCTGGAGGCGAGTGAAGCTGCTCTCCCAGAGCTGCTGCTGGGTGTGATGCCAGGTGGATGCCTCCCACCTTTCCTTCCCAGCTGTTGGGTGACATGTCCTGGATGTGGCTGGTGCAGAAGCCACCTCATTCTCTGAGCCCCTGTTCTGGGATGGCTGAACTCCCAATACATTCCCGTTTTCTTCTGGAAAACAGATTCATTCTGGCATTCACCCTTGACCACACACTCCCCCTAGTGAATTCCAGGGTTAAAAAATCATGTAGGCTTTTCGTAAGAGCTGCCTCACTTGTCGTTTAATGATTCCACCTCTGAACTGGGACCCTGCTGCTTCACTGGCTGCCTTGACAATATCTCATTTGTCTTTTCCTCTTTTATTTAGTTTTTCCTACATTTTTCGCACATTCTGTGGATTCTCCTGCATTCCAACCGTCTTATATTTTCATGCCTCCTTTTATCTCTCTATTCATCTATCCCAGTATAGACAAGAGAAATGCTAAGTCCACATAATCTGTAGAAAGCATGGACTGGGTTGTTAGACATTTTCCAAACATTACACTTCATGGAAATATTTTCCTGTAAGAAGTAGAAATGAAACAGCTGTCTCCTGCTCTCTCCTGGGCTGTTCCTGTGCAGACTTCCCTGCCCTCTGAATTTACAGCACCATTGCTTGGATGAGTGTCCAACAGCCAGCTCCAAGCAGTTGTATTTATGATGTGCCAAGCAGTGGTGAAGATGATGGTGTTTATATGCTACTCAGATCTATGTGGTGGGATTAACATACCATAAGACCTGTGCTAAGGCTTCCAGAGTCAGGAGCATTTCACCAGCAGAATTGTCACTGGGAAATCTGGTACAAGTCATGGCTGATGACTCACTGCAGACTGTGGGACAAGCAGGGATGTTCCTGACTCACATCCTCCTGCTCGCTCCTGTCCTTCTGGCTTTGTGCTTGGCCAAATGGTAAAATCCCTCCAAGCTCCTGCCAGGAGCTCAGTACTGGCATTATGAAAGAAAGGCATAGGTGCCTCATGTAACCCTGCTAGCTGGATGACAGTGGGCACCTGGCTTTTTTTCTTCACTCCCTGGCTTGTTGGGGGGCATCACCTCCCAGCTGACCTTCCATGGCTGGCCCAAGCATAGAATGGAAGCCCAAAACCCATCCCAAAACCCTGCTGGGGTACCTTCTGGATGTGGGCATGGTCCTGCTCCCCCTCCCTAATGTGTTTATTCTGCTGGCCTGGTGCCTGACCTCAGCACACAGTTGAAGATGTACTGGTTGCTAGAGGGTAACTGTTTTTTGAGTCCTGTGGAAATTGATGGGAAGCTTAATGCATTAGTGGAGTTGTCTGAACTGGAAAGGTAAATCAGGAAAAACAGAAAACACACAGCAAAAATTCTGGGGCCGAAACAAGCAATCTTTCCTCTTCCATATGGAGATGTGAGCACCAGGCTTTCTGGACAGAAGTGTGAACATCAGTGTTACTGTGAGCAAGCAGAGAGCAGGCTCCTGAGCAGATGACAGAGGAGGAGAGAAATAGTGGAATTTGTATCTTACCATATCATATCCAAACTGAGCAACTGGAAAAATAGTAGGAGAGACCAGAAATTATTTGAAGATTCACTTCCCTTCAGTGTTCTGCTGGAACTGAGCAAGCAGATATTCACAGGCTCTATTCCAAACTGAGGTTATTTCTTCAGAGCATGTTCTGGCAAAGGGTTTTTGGCCACAACCCATTCTCAACCTGAATGACTGGGTGATACCATGGGGAAGAAATCAGCTAACAGCAAATCACAGATCTCAGTTTCAGGCAGTTTTAACTGTGCATCCCTTATGCTACTTCTATATAACTCTCCATATTGCAATACACTGCTTTTAGCTTTGACCTTGATAGGATAAAGCAGAGCTACTCTTGCCCTTAAATGCTACCCCATGAGAAATGTGGTGCCCTTGTGCATCAGAAGGAAGGGTGCTCTGCTCCCTGGTGGATAGAATCACTCCTTAGGTGCCTGAGAAATCCCTCAGCATGTGTCACCCAAGTGTGCCATGGGGGTCTCACAGCTTGGGGGCTACTCTGGCATGTGAGCTGATGAGTCACAAGTGCAGATGGGGAATACTATGACTTCAAACAGGAGCACATCTGGATATGCACAGAGCACATCTGGTGCATCAGAGTTGCTGTATGTTTGCAGCATCACTCTATTGTGTGTGCAGTGAGCCACTTTCTACCCCTCCTGGACTCTCTGGGGACACTTCTATCATATCTACATTAAATAACATTTGGGAAACACCTTCTCTTCTTTGCCTCCATGGCAAGGCTTCCCAGGTCCCTCAATGTGAGCAGCAGGGATGCTGCATGGAAGGATGAGCTGTGTCAGGACTAGCTGTGAGTGCTCCAAGCCTGAATAACTGGTTGTTATTCCATGTGATGTCCAGTGCTCAGGTATCCAGTGGTGTCTCTGAGAAACATTTGTCACTGTGTTCTGCTGGGTAGCCTAGAGGGCCTTTCATGTCTTTGCCAGGAGCTGGTCTGTTGTATCATTTTTCCAGGCATGATACAGCAGTTGGCACAACAGCCCTCCAGGCTTTGCCCTTGTCAAGTCTCCAGAGTTATTCCCTGGGATGTGCCTGTCCCTTGAAGGGAGGTTGGAAGGTTGACTACTCTATCAATGTGTATCTACAGAAATCAAGGGAAAAAATAAGTTATGTACCAGCCCCAAATTCTTCAAAATGTGCTATCCATATGCACTTTGAGCACCTTCTATCCCTGTCCTCTAATTCAGAGTCTCTTGACTTCTTGGGAAGAAATGAGGGATGTGGGATACTCCCTTTTCAGCCATGTCTGCCTATATAGGATGATTGTTGTTTCTTGTGCACCTGGTGGCCTGTCTGGAGCAGTTTGGGGGGTTTATGCCATCCTGTGTGCACAGACAGACAGTACTCCTCAAAGTGCACTGGGTACACCGACATTCCCAGTTTTGATGGGAGGGGGACTCTTGTTCTTCCAGCACTTGCCACTGGTGCAGTGTGGGGAGGCTGCAGTGGGAAGAGGCAGGGGGAGGCTGGACTGGGAGCCTTGTGTCTGTCATCAGGCATCTGGATAAGCCCAGCCTTAAGTCCCAAGTACCTAAAACAAGATGGGTGGCACTTCCACTCGCACAATGTCTGAGCAAAGTGATCAGGGATGCAAATATGCACAGTTTGGTTTCAAATAAATAGAGGGAAAAAATATTCCAAGCTTACAGGTAGAGATAAGAAAACCAGAAGAGTCAGGAGAGCTCTGAAAAGTCTCTGGAAGCAAATGTCCTGTATCTTCAGCACAGCTCAGATACATGAATATCAGGGTTGGTTTGATTGGTGATCCAATAAGTCCTTGCAGGGAGGTAACACAGATTTTTATATTGGGATTCAAATGTATTACTGGGTTTGAACAAACCCACTCTCAAATGCTATTTAAGGAGATTTTTCAAAACTTCCCAGGTCTTGTACCAACAATGTAAATCAAGAAGTAAAAAAAGTAAGTGCAAGGAAACTGCTAATTTAAAATAAATATTCCACCTTCACTGTTTCAGAGCATTTAGGAACACTCTTTTCTATTATTTGCTTCCTAGATAACAAAAGAAAAATGCCTTTCTTTCTATATTTGTTTCATGATGGGAAAGTTTGTAACCTAATCTCTGTAGGTATCAGAAACATCACACATGGCACTGCCTTGACTTCTTTTTCTCTTGCAATTTCCTGGATTTTCTGCTATGTCTTTGTTGAAGCAAAGCATATTCAACCATTGGAGAGACTTGTAAAAGAGCCAAATTAATCTTTTCTCCTGAGCTTTGCAAAATAAGTTAAACTAACACACAGTACTCATGGATGTTAAGTTCAGATATGCACATAAAATGTGAGGCTACTGAATTAAGAAATAACTGCTGTTCACTGTTTCTGCATCTTGCTGCAATTATATTTTTATTTTGTCTGCTATTTTTTGCCAGGCAGAGATTATCAGAAAATTGAAAGTGAATTTAATACTGAAATGTCTGTGTTACTGTTTGTGCAAAGCTCAATATTCCTTCAACACCCAAATAATGTGAAATTCTCAAGCTGAACTTGAGAATACATAATGCAAAGCACATTAACTTACTGGAAACTTGGGCACAGGAGCTGTTCTTTGATATGCCAAGCCAACCAGAGCAGTTTCCACTGCTCTCAGTGAACATTTCACAGAATCACAGAATATTCTCAGTTGGATGCTTCATCTGATATCACTAATGAATTTAGTTTTCTGAAAATGCTGGCTTCACTTCTATGCATGAAAATGCTTGTGCTTTTAAAATTCGATATTAATACTTTACCCCAGGTTTTTCACATGCTTGCCATGCTCATGTGAGACTCCCACAAGTTGCCCCTGTGTCACTGTCACAAGTGTACTGATGTACAACCTTGTGTCTACCTCCTGTTTCCCTGTCCTTTAGTTTATGACAAGAGCTGCTACCATATAAGTTACTTTATATGTTGGGGTATTTAGCCTGTGTGTCATAAAATGGTTTGGGTGGGAAGGGACCTTAAAGATCATCTAGCTCCAACTGCCCTGCCATGAAATCTTTAGGGCACTCATGACCTGTGAAGAGTCAGCCAGACCTCTTCAGGCCAAGCCCTGCTCTCTCCTGAATCCCAGCCCCGTGGTCTGGTGCTGCAGGTCTGCCCTGAGCAGTGGCCTGTGATGTCCAGTCTGAATGAGGAGCAAACAGCACCTTCTGGAAGAGGTGGATCAAACAGAGGGGCTTTGCATTTTCACTTCAGCTCTCCCTCTGCAGAGGAGGAGAGTTAACTGGTCATGAGGATGAAAGCTGTTGGGAAGGAGCCCAGGAGCAGATATCTGCACAAATCACCTCAGTCATCTTCCCAGCCAGCTCCCTGCCCTTGGTCAGACCAGGCAGTGCCTCCCCAGTGCCTCTGGGTGAGTTGCTCCGATCTCAGGAAGAGGCCTCCAGGACTGGTGCAAGAAAAATTAGTCCCTCCTTTTCCTTCTGTCCCCTCAGAAGTGCGTGAATCCACATGATTTATGTGACTGTGCATTTTAGCTCATGTTTACCCTGCAGAGAGCCTTATGGCTTCTCTGTTCGCCTTGGTGCTTGCCTTAGCACATTGTTCTTGCTGCTGACAGTTGTGCTGGCGGAGGTTTTATCTGGAAAGAAGTGGGGGATGGCGGTGAGGAAGAGAGCCCAGAGAAGGAGGTGTCGTGCTGTGTGGAGCTGGTGCTGCCGGCCGGGCTTCCTGAGGCAATTCCCACCAGAGCTGTGCTCCTCAATGGAAAACCCAGAGACAGAGAACTGTGTTAATGGGTCAGGAACCAAACAGGTTGAAAATGTTTGGAGCATTTCTGCAGAGGCTGGAGAGAGGTAAAAATCTGCATCCCCCATCCCTGGCTGCTACCACTGGTGAGAGGAAACTGATAATGCAAGTTGAAGAAAATGAAAGCTGAGGGGGGTGAAAGCAGCTCCTTGGATGATGTGGGATACAATCACTGCTCTGCAAAAGCTTCATTGCTGTAGGCAACATGCAGAGTTCTGCAAATGGGAAAGAAAGAAGCTCGGGGGTTTGCCAGAGGCTCGTTGCCATCAGTTTGGTTGCATTTTGTGGCACTTTAAGGAAAAATGGAGCAGGAAAAAGACAGATCTTCTGCAAGCCTGTGGGGATCAGCAACTTCCACCCAAGCTGGGAGGAATTCTCCAACTCCCAGTGGGCAGAAGAGATTCCTGTGTTAGAGGGGCTCATGCAGGCTCTGCTGCTGAAAACACATCTTGAAGTAATATGTGATTCTTGATGACACCTCCTCAACACTTAGTAAATTTGACCTTTTCTTTCATGTGCCATTATACTGCCTCACATGGCTGCACAGGCAGCTAGCACATTGAATCCAAATTTTATATTTCCATGCAAGGAACATGTGCTCTTTCAAATTGAGCAGTGATGCTACCAATGGCTGGCTCGACTTCCCTTCGCCTGGGAGGTGGGAGGTCAGCTGACAGGAAATCTCATTCTCTGTCATCCAGAATTGCCATCCTTCACACGAAGGCAGATTTGGTTTGGTTTAAAGCCCTTGTGCATGCTGAGCAGTGCAGGTGTTCAGCCCCTCCTAGAAGCATTTTAGCTGTAAGTGCAGTGTACTCATCCTTGGTGTTGTTAAATAGCTTTTATAAACACTGTCTGCAAGTGTTCTGATTATAGACGACCTTCTCCCTCTGCTTAGTGTCATCTCATTAATCTATCCATTAGGTGAATAATTCTGGTTTGGGGAACAGAGCAAATACAGAAATTGCACAATGAAACCCATTTAATATATTCAAACAACTTTTTCTTAATATAAAGCCAATCATTTGCTATTCATTTTTCATGTAGTGTTGAGTATTTGCAGGCCAACACTGCAAACAGGCTGGTAATTTGGTCCTCCTTAATTTTGGCACCTGTAGCTATTTTAGAACTAGAGGCTGTTTTCTGTGGCTTTACTGCTCTGTAATTCAATACCCTTTTAGGACCTTAATGCTGCCATTACTAGTAAATTGGCCTCTATTCTGAATAAAACTCTTTATTACATTTGTTTGTTTAATTTTTATTAGAGAAGAGTTACCCAACAACCACAGGGAAGGAATTTCCTAGAAGGTACAGGGGCAGTGCCTGGAATCCCTTTCCCATTATTGCTGGTGTGAGCAGAAAAACCCAAATCACTCTAGGACTCTGCAGGGTGCAGATGGTTCACTCTGGGTTTTGTGTAGCCAGGCTGATGGTGGTGGTAGCCCCCCTTCCCATGAGTCCCCCTCTTTGAGTAATGAGCTTGGTTAACTACTCTGTGCAAAACTGAGGGCTCAAAGTCCTGTATATTCTTCTCTACTGACATGGTTTTCATTTTTTCTTTGAAATTTTTTTTCTTGAAAATATAATTATTGACACTCTAATTCCTTCATCCATTTTATGACCCTTTTGTTTGCTCATGTACCTTGTCTATTTTTCCTTTGTGTTCACCTTAGTAGGAGGAGGATGAGGGCTGGAACTGCGTCTCCAAAGGGAGAAGGGGATGATGTCTGTGCCCCTTCCTTTGTCTTGGCAACTCAGGAAGATGGGATGAGATGGGAGCAAGTAAACCTGGAAAAGTGTTTCCCCCTCTCTCTGTGCAACATTTGCTCATACTTTTGCTGGTCTCTAAAGATTAGTTTTTTACTAATTAACTAAAAACCAGAAAAAATTAGTTTTTGTTCAAGCAGCATGTGAGAATGAGCGTGCAGTGCCTGCCAGTGCCAGAGCGCTGCCGAATGCTTCCAGCACAACAAACTCAGACTTGCTAATTTCCAGCATCCCTGGCTACTGGAAGGGGAAAAACCACCTAAAGCCCATATGTAATGAAATGCCTGTTATGTAATTAATGCTCCAGCTGCCTGCTCCTAGAAGTTGCTCTGCTTGTTAAAGAGATGGAGGCCAATGTTGCTCCTTTAAGATTCTGAGTTCTGCTGCAGACTTTTGCAAGTAGTCCTGTATGTTTGCATTATTTCATTTCTATTTCTCTTGTTACTGTAATGAAAGGTAATCATAGACAAACAACATATACAAAACCTTCCCTGTAAAGCTGCAGAAATTAGTCATACAAAAGTTAGAAAATACCCAGGCCCATGCACCCTTAATTTAGTTCCCTTGCATATATGCATCACAAGAGTATGTGATCATGTAATTAAAAACTATTGGCTTGGCAGGACCTTGGCTTACTCCTTGCACAGAATAAGACAGAGAACTGCAAAAGAGAGGGAATGTTTACTTGTAGTTAAGGCACTGGTGAGGGATGTGGGAGAACTGGATCCTCACCCTGGCGCTGTCACAGGATTCCTGTGTGATGCTGGGCAGAGCCAATCCCCCCACAGCCACAGAGGGTGTTGAACTCCAGTATCAGCAGCTCGTCTACCCTAGGTTTTTGAATGTTCAACTTTCCAGCCTAAAAAAATCTGTTAGCACTGGATATTTGTACAAGATAGGAATCTGAATAAACATACGTGTAGACAATTGTGGGGAAAGGATGAAAACCTCTTATCAGAGGTTTTATCCCAGATTATTTCCTTCTGTAGCCACTCCAGAGCCCATGATTGAGGCTGGCTGTTTTCATGTTAGAGCTCTCAAGCTTTAAGGGCTCTCTGTGTCCAATTAAACAGTAGCATATCTCTTGAATATTAACACATTAAAAGCAATATAGTTCCAGCAAAGAAATCTGATCCTAATTGGCCCTGGAATATTTTATTTTCCAAACTGAGCTATGAGCTGTTAAGCTTCCTTTTTTAAGACTAAGCAAACATTACATTCTTAGGGGAAAGTCAGCCCAAGGAATGGGGGAAAATAGAATTTCAGACCATACCTGTCAATCTTCTACTTCCCAGTGTTTTGCCCAGAAACAGGCACAGAAACTAATTGACTTCTACCCCTTCTGTCTTTTTTTCCCCTTAACATAGTGACTCAAATTAAAACAAAGATAAAATTCCAGGGGAAGCTGGCATTAATCAGGATTTGGATTAAATTAAATTAAGGGCTTTTTATTGAACTCAGCAGTATTAGTTATTAAAACCAGAAGGACTTTCCCAACTAGTGTAAAAAAGCAAACAATGACTCATACTGTGGCATAGATTTTATTGGGAAATTAAAATGCTCATTTTCTCTTGTTCTTTCCTTTTTCCTTATTTTATATTTTTTTTTCCTAACTTCAGACAAACACATGTAAACAACTGTTGGTGAGCCCACACTTGCAGACCCTTAGCCTGAAGCCACGCTGTCATTGCTGGCACTGATCTGGCTCTGCTCATGGTGGCACCCGATGGTGACAGTGAAATTGCTTACCCAGAAACTGCTTCCACAGGTCTCCTGTGCCCTTAATATCAATAGGTCAGCTCTGAAGGGTATGTAGATAATTAAGCCACCTTTAGCAGTCCATAGAGGACAGGTTATGCCCTGGCAAAAAGAGCACAACAAGCATAATCCTTCTTGCCTGAGACAGGGGACATGGGTGACTATAAACCAGTCATTTTCACTTTGATAATGAAGAAGATACTAGAACAAATTATGAACCAATTTAAAAACACTTCCAGGATGATAAGATGACAAGAAACATTGGTTTCACCTAGGCCAGTCAAGAACAAATTTGTTTTCCTTTTTTGACAGCCATTGATTTGGGAAGGTAATAGCAGCTCTGATATATTTTGACTGTGAGATAGTACTTGTCTCTAAAGCAAACCAAGGACACTTGGTTTGGATGAAAGAATTACAAAATAGGTGAAAAAATTATATTCCAAGAAATAAATACAGCTAGTTCTCTGTCAAACTGGGAAGAGAAATCATGCAGAAAGCCTCAAGGGCCAGTCCAGTGTTGTTCAATAGTTTCATTAACTTATTTCATTCCTTCCATTCCAATTTAATTTAGAGGGGCTGCAAACAAGCACATATCCATTGCTGATTCCCTGTGGCATGTAAGTGTCTGTTAATGAAGACAGATGAGAAGAAGGGAGATCAGTGGGTGAGGATGTGCAGCCCTCCCAAACATTAGGGTGAGGGTGATTTGAAAACCTGAAGTTACTGATCTGGACTGGTCCAGGCTTTACTCCTCCTTCCTTGCCCAACACAAACACAAGCTACTGAAAGGGCTTGGAAATTAAGAAAACAGCATAAATTGATAGCTATTCACCAGCCAGCTCCATTGCTTTACAGATTCAAAGATAAAAGCTTTGACTATAACACAGCTGGAGCGAAGCACTGGAAAATTTAGCTGTAGATTCATTGGTTGAAAAAAATACATATTTCCCTTGGATGCTGGGCAATTTTATGTTACCAAAGCAGTGGCCATGCATAGATGTAAGGTGTTACACCATGGCTGGGGTAGAAGCACACATGGGAGCATGAGAGTCCATGATGAGTTTGGCTTCTGTGGGAAATGCCTGAATTTCATTGTCCTTTTGGGCTGTTCATGGCCAGTTCAAAAAGCAGTACCTTTGAGCTGAGCAAGAGCTAGGCAGAGTCTCACAGTGTCTCACTGCAGAGGAGCGTGCCTGGCCAAAAGCCACCTCTGTGTGTCTGCCTGCTCCGGGCTGGTTGTACTCAGGTGTCCTGAGCATGGAGATGTAGAAGGAAAATATTTAAGAATCCACAAAGCCTAGGAACATGTGGCACCTTGTGTCTGGATTTCGTTTAAGGGAATTAAGAGCTGATCCTTAGCTGGAATATGAATCAGATCTGATTGTGTCTGTGTTGTCTAAAAGAGTTTGAGTGGTGTGCACGGACTGGAGCTCAATGTAATGTGGAAAAGTTTGATCTGGAGCTCTGTTTAATTTAATATTTGACTATTCTACCTATTTTAGCTCTGACTGAAAGTTCAGTGTTCCTTCTCATCAGCAGTTGTTTGTATTAGTGGAGGACATGTGTGAACCAGAGGAGAAGGACCTTCATGCATCCAGACCTCAGCAAGTCCAGCAGAAATTCATTATTGTACTCTAATATGTTGTCTCTGCTGCTGGAGGGACTGGAGGAGCTTTCCCTTCACCCTGCTGCTGTGATGGAGAGGGGGTGGAAATTAATATCCTGCAACATCCCATTAAATCCCCAAATGCATTCATAGCAGTGGGTTAGTAATCCATAGTTTTACAAGGTTTTAAACTTCTAATATACTTCAGATATTTTACGTGCTTCACTAAGTCTATTGTGCTATATTAAATATATGTTAACCAGAAGTTCCACTATTAGTTTTAGTACCTTTTGATATCTAAATAAACACTGACTGAATAAGAATATCTATATCAAAGCAAGAATTTTCAGAGTGGTTCAAAGAAATACAATTTAATGCCCTTAATATAATTTCTTTTAATGGGAAACCTCTCTCATTACAATCAATCTTGACTGTTAAGGTCAGTATGCTCTAATACAATAATCTTGTCTGTTTTGCATAATAACATTGAACAAAAAAATCTTATTTAGAAATTTCTGCTTTAAACTCACAGCTTCTGGTTGAACCAGAGCAGATTTTAATAAAATGTTCTATTCTTGCCTTAAAAAGATAACATGTGATGGAGAATCATCCACAATGCAGATAAATTGTTCCAATGATTAACTGCCTTCACTGTATGTATGTATAAAAAGGAGGCTTATTTCTAGTGCATACATTTGTCTTGCTTCATTCTGTCTCTAAAAACTGCCCTGGCTCTGATAAATTAAAATGCAATGTATAATTAAAAAAAAAAATCTTTTTAACGTATTCCGGTACTTAAGAGCTGATTGGCATTCTATCTGTCACTAGAATAAATTGAATAGCTTGAAGTTCTTTGGTATCTCACTGCAGAGTCATTATGCCAGCATTTCTAGGAGCAAAGCCATCTTCTATTCATCTGCAAATTTCCCCTTGCTACAGCCAGATTGAAAGCCTGCATTTCCTGTCCCAAGGAAATAAAAGTGAATAAGAAAGTGAGACTTAATTATTTTTTTCAAACTAAATATGTGAACATATAATCTGTAAGCTCTTTATTTTGGTGAAATTTTGAAATTTTCCAGTGCGGTGTGTGTGGCAATTAGGCTCAAATATAGACGATATCAACCTTCCTGGGTTTTTGTCTACAGAGCTCCCTTAGGGGCCAGGTGTCTTGCAGGTGTCAGGGGAACATGGTGGCAGTGCAGAACCCCCTCATCCAGGAGGCTCCACGTGACCTGGCAGGCTAAATCCATTTGTGTAAGTTTGAGAAATGGATCAGGACTTGACCCTGACCCATCAGGAAGGTTCAGTGGTGAAAAAACTGAGGCTGGAAAATGCAGAGGGGCAAGCAGGTGTTGAGAGGAAGGGGCTTGTGCAGTGCTCAGAACAGTCTAGGTGTTAAAATAAAAGAGTCCAGTTACAAAATTACACCTCTCCTTAGCCTAGACATTTCCACCTCTGACCCCCAATTTTCCCACCACTCCTTCAGGTTTCAGGTTTGATTATGACCAAGCATTTCCAGTGTGGTTGTAGGCACAGAGCTTGACCTCTCTAGCACCCACCAACAAAATTTTTATTAAGCCCCCAAAGACTGGCCTACTTTGCAGCACCACTCTCTCTCTCCACTGCTGTCCTTTACTTATAAGTTGCACTCTAAATCCTAATTATTGGGACATTTTCCCAAATAACAGGCTTAAAGCAATAATGAGGGTGATGGCAAGTCACATTTGGGTGTCCACGTTCAGCCTTCTCTCCTTCTAGGGATGCTTCTCTGTCCCTCAGAGGGGTGTCCTACATCTCTTGCCTTAAACAGAGAGCCTGGGCAGAATTGTGGGATTGCCAGAGTATCCCCTAAAGCTGACGGTGCATTTCTTCCTATTCATTCATCTCAGAGTTCAGGAATTCCACCCAGCCTTGTACCACCCTCAGAGCCCTTCTGGTAATGAGCTCCTCTGCCTGATTGCACATGGTGGGAGGGAAGCTGCCCTGGCTGCAGGAGTTGGTGTTTCCCCCTTGTGATTTCCTGGCACTGGTGTTCCCAAAGCTCCCCTGTCCTGCTCAGCTCCACAAGCCCCTGTCTCTGCACCTCTGTGCCTGGTGCTGTGGCTGAAGACATTCCTCTGGCTCATCCCACATAAAGCAAGGCTCTGCTGTGGGAGCCTTCTCAAGCTGTTTCATACACATGCCAAGAATTAATTTAACTTTTCTGCTGTCGTCTTATCTTTTTGCCTCAGCCATCTTCTGGCTCTACAGACTCTCTGGCAGCCTTCCTCCTTTTGATGTGTTTGAAAAAAGCTTTTATTAGTTTTAAAGGCTTTAGTAAGTTGTTTCTTAAAATCTTTTTGATTTGCTTTATTATGCTCTTACATTTAATTTGCCAGAGTTTATGCTTTTTCTGGGGGTTACTTTTTGGGCCTTTTTCCCCTGCAATCTATTGGAGCTCAGAGGGAAAAAAGACTGTTCCTTACACTGCAATAAAGTGGTTCTTGAGGAGTTGTTTCCTGAATAAATCCTCTGCTGTATCAACGCAGGAATGCCTCCATCACCAAGGTGGTGATGCCTAATTTGGGTCATATCCATCCCCTCTTGCATTTCTAGCCTGTAATCTGGACACAGGTTATCTTATCCCCAGCAGAAGCCCACCTCTGAGCTAGCTGTGCCTATCTCCTCAAGCACCAGCCCTTGTTTAATTTACTCATGTAAGGTTTCTTGATGTGTAAGTGTATATTGCTAATTGCTAATATTTAAGTTCATCTCCTCTTTTCTTCCAAAGATAATTATTTTGCCATTTCCCCAGCCTTCTTTGAATGAATCACTAGTGGTTTCTTGATTCATGCATGACATTTGATTACCTTTTCATAGGCATATCTTACTTAACTCTAAGTGTTATTAGTGTCCATAAAATTACCCAGCCCTGAAACACAGTGAAAATACAATGAAAGCTTTAGCTTCGGTGAGTTCTAGGGAGTGTGAGTGCCAGCAAAGGGCTGTGTCACGCAGCCACGTGTTCCCTTGGGGCAATCACGTCCCAAACCCCGAAATGGTCACAGCCACTGCTTTAAAAAGCTCATGTGTGAGTTACCTCATGCACTTGGGCTGCTCACATTGCCTTTGTAGCAGGAAAGTGCATGTGCTTTTCTCCTTGTTGAATTTGTTAGTGCCTTGGGCAGTTTATAGAAACAACCTAGACAGGTTTTGCTGTTAGTGGTGCTCCTGCAGTCCCTCCATCCCTGTTCAAGAGCACGGAAAGGCTGAGCTTCTGCTAAGTGAATTAGCCAGCTTCAAAGCCAGCTGTTTTGCAGCAGCAGAGCTGGTGGATGGTCTTTTTATTAGTGTTCGCATCACATTTAAGCTGCTTTAAAATGGCAGATTTAAGTTCCAGAAACATGAGGTTTAAGGAGTTTATGCTTTGCAGAAATGCTTACTGAGACCTTGGAGAGCAGATCCATGCTGGTGGCTTTTGTAGGCTTGGAGCAGCGCCATGTGCTTTGGCACACAGTGGCACCGGTGGTGCCTGCTGCCTGTCTGCGTGGCTGTGGAGCTTGGAGGTGCCTGGGGATGGGAACCCCTCCATGGCATGCACTCCCTGAAGTGACTTCTGAGGGAGGAGAGCCTCCAGTGCTGGAATTCAGTGCCACCCACTGCAGTACCGTTGGTTTCTGCTGTTTGGATTATTGACTCCTGACATGGGAGCAGAGTCCTCTGGAGCCCCCTCCTCGGGCACTGAGGGAGTCCCACTGACAGAATCTATGAACAGAATGTTAAACCCAGCCTGTGTTAGGGCTGGGACTTGAGCTCCCATGGCTTTCTGTCCTTGGGAGGAGTTTCTCTCCCTGAATGGACAGGATGGTGGGAGAGATGAGGGGGAGAATAGCACTAGGTGTTATGGTGTGTCCTCACTTCAGCTTGCTGCAGGAGAAGACAAATGGACTGTGTGTGCCCCGGGGATTCAGCTGCCACAGTGCATCTCTCATCCCAGCAGATGTGCAAGCTTCGGCTTGCTCAGCATCCAAGTGTCTCAGAGTGAAGCTAACTGGAGACAGACATGAAACTTTATATGCTCAGAAATAAGCTGGGCATCATATGCAAAAGAGTGTTCCCCCGGGGCAGTTCAGGTGTGATGGTGTTTGGGATAACAATGATAGGAAGAGGAGTCTTGGTGCTGGTGGTGCAGTGATGGCTGGGGGCTGCTTGGGCACATGGGAGCTGCTCCAGTTCCCCTGGATTATGATACACACATGGGGGGGGGAGGGGGGGGTATCATATTCTGAGGGGAAAGAGCAAGGTTTTCCTTCAAGTAACTTAATGAGTGACAGACAGGTACAAGTCTTTGGCAGCATTATAGAGGGCAAAAAGATGATGGATAGTGGAGATATTCATCCACCAGAAAGCCTGGGAGAAAATGAAGGGATATGGGAGGCTAGATGCAAATAGAAACCTCATGCTTAGGAAAACGCTGTGCTTGCTCAGCTGGAGAAAGCTAATTCCTAGGTATCCGTTTGTGCACTGCGAGCATCGCCCGCAGAAGTTCATCCCTGTCAGGATGCTGGTGCCTCCTGGTGTCTGGAGGAAGTTTCTGTTCAAGCAGGGTGGAGGAGGACGCCTTCCGTGCTTTGGCTGCATGCTTTTCTTGTAACTTTAGTGCTTCCTTTAATTAACAGTCATGACTGAAATTAAAATTGCTGTTCTGTCTCTGCTGACACTGATGGTTTTGAAATCACTTCTGTGTGTCTCAAGTGCCTCCCTATGCTGCTGAGGAAGAACTGTGCCAGGGACCCCAGGGTCTGCTCCATCCATGATCCTCACATCCACTCTGCATAAGAAATGCACCTACAACCAGCCCTGAATCTCTTTTTATTTCATGGTGCTTGCCCTCTGTTTTGGAACGAGGAAGGCACACAGCTCTGCTATTTTGTGACTTACTGATTTCATGCCTGTTTCTTAAGTGGCTTCTTTAGGAGGTCCAAGAGAAGCTGTAAAAGCTTTTGTGATGGTAACAAGTGCCTGGTGACCCCTGAATCTTAAACACTCTCTCTGCTATCATGCTATTTATTAAGCAACTCAGGCTAATCTTTTCCAGGAAAGATGTTTCTCATAATCTGCCAATTCATGTTACTTTCTTAATGGCTAAGTCCTTGCAATTAAGTGTGGGGGGTTGGCCAGAATTAAGTTGGAAAGTGCTGTCAGACAAAAGGTGCACAGAAATGATAATGACACAGTTATCACTGGGGTGTGGCCTCGGCAGGCACAGCCCCCCAGTTTCTGTGCAGGATGCACAGAGCAGTGTGCTTGCAGCTCATCTGAAATGACTTCTCTGGGACCTTGGGTGGGTGGGGTTAGTGGTGAAGGGCCTTGAGCTCAGGTTTAGCACTAGGCAGGACTGAAGTACAAGTTATTTCATTAACCTGCCCAACTCTGTGTGTTTACAATGGTAGGGTGATGGTATGAAATAACAAAATGCATCATCATTTACAAAGCAGTTTTGCCCTGAAGTTTGCAGTTTCTTGGGATCTGAGCTTTATTTGTCAGTCACTGACACTCTCCCAGGACTGAAGTGCAGCATCTTGGCTTCTCTTGCTCTTCAAACTGCTACTCACAGCAGAAATATGTGACCAGTCTTCTTCTGCCTTCTTTCCTCCATTTACCCAGCCCACATTCCCCTGGGTGGGCACTGGAATATCATGAGTGCCAAATCATATCATGCCTGTCCATGGGAAAATCTTTCCATTTTTGTCTCCCCTTAGCTCTTGTTCCCTCATTAATGTTTCTGCTACACACCATCATGAGACAGGAATAATTGGGTGAGTCATAAATCAGTGTCTGCTCTGGGAATTGTGAAGTGTGTATTTAAATGCCCAAGAATCTCATCTCATAGTTGATATCTTTGTTCACATGTTGACAGCTCATGATAGTCCAGTTATTCCAGCTGCCCCATGTCTGAGGCTCCCAAAACCTTACATCATTGCTTTCACCCTATCCCAGGAAACATTTAATGCTTCACTGAGTGGGCAGAAATATAAAAGTGGATCATTTGTTTTCCATTTAAGAAAAAAAAATCTGATACTTTTTGCTATTGAATAAATTCAAATTACTGAGTTCAGTGAAGGTGGCTCTAGGAGGTACATTTGGCTGTGTGGGACAGCAGCCTCAATGATATGATGATCTTTTCTGAGCTTTATATGGGTTAAGGTTTTTTCCAAGGACCATTTTCTCTGCACTGATGTATGACTCTCATGTGAACAGGAACGGCTCCTTGAGTGTTGCTGTAACTGGAAGTTTAGGCCCTCTACAGGAGTTTGGTGCAATCCCCAAGCTCCCCTGCTTTTCCCTTGTCACTGAGTCTTTACTTTACAAGTCTTGTCTTTACTCTTTATTTCTTCTTCCCTGGGCTCTCCATGCACCATTTGGGATGATATTGAACTCATTCAACTTGGTGTTTCACCTGGATGAGTGAAGGTGGTGGAGTGGAGGGAACTCCACTGGGTACCAAGAGGTATTGGGTCCTTTCTGGAAGCCTTCACAAACTTGGGCAGTTCAATGTATCAAAAAAACAACTAAAATGTGGATTGATTTGTGTGGTCTCACAAAAAAACCACATAATCTACTGCAAGGTCTCTTGATCTAATGACTAGAGGCAGAACAAGAATCAGGGTCTGGAAGCCAAATCTGAAGAATTCCAATTAGAACTGGGACGCAAATATTTAGCCAGCTACATAAACTACCTAAGGCAAAAAAAAAAAAAANCTCTTCGTCTTGTAATGCTTTATATTCACTCTGGCTGCCTTTATAGCAGCTATGGTTCAGCCAAATTTGAGTTATTTGGCTCAGCACATGTATAAGTGAGTGAAATTCTATAATGTGTGATGCACAGGAGGTCAGACCAGGTGATCTGATGGTTCCTCCTCCTTCAGAGCCCCTACAAAGTTTTAGTGTGGGCAAAAGGATGGGACCAGTTAAGGTGTGAGGCTGTGACTCCATCTGTATTCTCCTGGGATTAGCAGATGGTCTGTGTGTGACCCTGGCTTCTGTTCCTCTGATATTGGGGAGGGTGCTCTGAAAATAAGCTGGAAGTTTGCAAGCCATCTATAAAACTGAATTCCCATGTTTTTGGGCTTTTTTCAGACAGCACTGAAGCCATGCATGTTCCAGCCCACATATGAGTTTGAAATGTTCCATCATGTTTTCATTATTTGTTTTAAAATGGCAATTGTTGAGATCTCTTTTGCTTTAATTACCTGATATTATGGGCTTCACAGCACCTCTTTACACTCTCCAGAATGTGCCCTTGGGATGTGACAAGTCTGAGTTGTGCAGCAGATGCTTTCAGAAGAAAGTTGTTGGCATGAGTGGCTGAAAATAGAAGCTTGTTTACAAGGCTGGTTTTGCATTATCAGCTGTAGTGCTCCAATAATTAAGGCTGTGAACCTAATTAGCTCAACACTCCATAATTCTCTTCTGTGTCTCCAGGGGCTTGTCTGTCTACAGCTCTGTGCTGCTTCAGCTGATGCCAGGAACATCTTTATCCCAGGGCAGCTGCATTCACACAAGTGCCACCTCAACCACCATGAGTCCCGTGCTCCTTTTTCAAGCACAAACCCTCCACAGGGCTTTCTAGAGAGCCCATACTGGGATTGTTTGGCTGCTTTTATTAAAACCATACAGGCAGAAGTACTGATCTCTCCTGAAGCATCAGCAGAACTGAATGATGCCATTGTTACTACTGATTGAGAGGGTGCTTTTACACTGGCTTCAAACTTGTGTCTGTTCTTAAGTGGAAAATGTTTTTTAATGCTGAATAATGTAGTAACATTTCTGGCCAGCACAGCCTTTTTGACAATGAAACATTGCCACGCACTTGAGAGCAGCTCAAAGCTGCTGCTTTCACCTCTCCCATCTGAGTTAGGTGTCTTCTGAGCAGGTCTGAGCCTGTGCATGGGATGCTGTCTCTCCATCCCCAGCCCAAAGTGAGCTGTTCTTCAGTGGCAGCCCTGCAGCCTGCCCAAGCACGTCCCACGGCTGAGATCGCCCTGTCCCTGGGCATTGTCTTCTGTGTATTTCCTGATCCTCAGGGCCAACCCACGCACAACTGGGAGATGTTTTTCCTTCTCAAGTGCGTGAGTTTCAGCTGTTCTGACTATCCTGTGTGTGCGTCCTTCCTGTTTGGACAGATACTTGATACATACACCTCAAATGGAAAGGGCTGGACATGATTAAAACACACCATCTACCACAGGCATCTTTTTCCCACTCTATCTTCCCCACAAAGCAAACCTGAGAGGTTGTGATGATATTTAGAGTTTATTGTGCAAAGTACTGAGTAATTCTTTAACTGTTTTAGATGCAGAGAGACAGATGTAAGGTGCTCTGTGCTGACATGCTGTGCCTGCCTGGTTTGTGGCTGAGGCTTTCTGTGCTTACGCTGAGGTACTTTCTATTTCTGCAGAAATACTTTGGCATAAAAACATCAAACCTTCTTGATTTATTTGGAGTTAAAGTTGGTATGTTAACTGATGAGCTCTATCAAAATGCTTATATTTTTAAATTCGCTGAACTCCCAGGATAACTGATGTTCCAAGGATAACTGATGTTCCGAATTATTAACACGCAACATTGACATCTCCCTTTAATTACAGGTCTGTGATGAAAGCCTGTCTCCCAGTGGGTGTGTAACTCTAGAACCTGCAATGGTTCCTGGAATGTGATTAACAGCTCTGAATCAAGGCAGGATTGCTCCCTTGGACATACAGGCTCTGCCCAGGGCGATGCCATTCCCACAGTGTATCCCACCTCACTGTTGCTCAAATGCAAGTGCAAATCGATATTTGCTTCACTCTTTTAAAAACCGTGCCTGCACAGCACAGATCCTTGAAAGTCAAGGTGAAAGCAAGAGCTGATGTGCTGGGTTCCAGGAGCCCCGGCGTTAAATGGTTACGTGTGACGCCATTGGCACAGCATCAGCAGCCAAAGCAAATGCACTTGCACTCCTGTCTTCTTTAGCCTTGTCCATGCTCTGTGGGTTTCCTGCTGCACGCTGCCAGATGGCACAAGGCTGGGCAGAGTGGCATTGTCCCCATCAGGACAGTGGGGAGTGGGACTAACCTTTTGTCTTCCATGTTGTCTTTCGTTATGGTTCACAAATGCTCCAGTGAGTTAATTGGTAGCAGAGGGAGAGGGTAGGGAAGAGCCATATGCAAAAGAGGAGAGGGATATTTTCATCTGGGACTGAGACAAGGACAGGAGCTGTGAAGAGTGGTAATACAGAGATTCTCTGGTCCTGCAGAGGGGAATGCTTGTGATGGATCTGTGGAACTGTGGAGCTGGCTCGCCAGGCAGAGCCACAAGGGTAGGTCCAGAGCTGTTATGCAGAGAGCATAAAGGCAAAATCTGCCACACTTATAATGGATAATTTATGATGTAACCCGCACAGAAACAGAGCTCCTCCATTTTGTGAAACAGAATGTCCTCTAGAAAATATTTGCAGTTAGCTATTACACGTAGATACAAGGAAATTCTTTCAGGAGGGTTTGAGTCTAATAAAATGGGAATGTGTGACCTGGCCTGCATCATTATTTGCCCAGTTTTATCCTTTTGTTATTATTTCCAAATGTGGAATTCTCATTCCTGACAATTCTGCAGGTGAAGCTAGGCCAACAAAAAACAATGATCTCCCACAATTACAGGGAACACCTCTCAGGGCTGTAAGGAGCCTAGCGGAGCAGGCCAGCATCCAGAATGGCACATGTTCCCAGGAACTGTGCAAATGTCCCTGTCAGCACCCAGGAGCCCTGTGCCCATATGAGTGCAGAGGTGCTGACTGGCGTGGTCAGACCCCCTCAGGGCTGGGCAGTGTTTGCTCTCAGCCCTCCTCCATGAGCAGCTGGGGTGCCTTGGCCAAAAGAGCAGTGTTTGGCTCTGATGCTCTGGGATGCAACAGCTTACAGATGGCACCGTCCCCTCCTCTTCCAGGACATGAATCCTCTGGGATGGAGGCTGGGCTATCTCTATGTGCTTGAGTTGGAGTGTTGGTCCTTGCATGACGCAGAAGAAGAGCTATTGTAAGCACACCACTGGCAAGCTCCAGGGTTTTTCCTGCTCTAATGTTTATGATTTTACCTACCAAAATATCTCCTTTTATAAAATGTGAATGTTCCCACTTCTACGCCTGCCAGATATTACAACTGGGAGAGCTGGATCCTTCAAGTGTGTCCTTGTTTCTAGTTATAAAACCAAATTTGGACACAGCATACAATATTTGCAAAGGGGTTTCCGTTGGTTTTGTGGCACAGACGTGGCGGGTCCCAATGCCTGGTGTTAGCTGGTGGTCGCTGGGGTTGTGGGCTAGCACAGTGTGGGGACGCTGGGGCTGCAGGATGAGGAGCAATCAGGATGAATGCAATGACTATTTCCCAGAATGTAAACAGCCTTGCAGTTTAATGGCTCTATTTACGTTGATGGAGATCAGGAAACACACTTTGTTATTTTAGTCTGAATAAGCTCATGCAGATGGTAAGCAGAAGCAACGTGTTTGGAGTTTCTGGTGTTCTCTGACAAGCCAGGTCGCACATGAGTGTGTTAACCTTGTCTTTGAAAAACTCTTGATTTTTATGTGTTTGTTTACCAAACTGTCACAACAAGGCATAAAACCACAGAAGACTCACATGCTGATATGAGAAATGTGCAAGTTCTTGGGAGTGGAAGACGAATAGGAGCTTTCTGCTCTTTGTTAAATGCAGCAACAGAACTTTTTTTTCCTACAAACCTTGGAGTGAGCTGTCGAGTGGAGAGACAGGGCTACAGGAAGATGTTCCATGCGACAAATTGCTCCTGCTCCCACCACCTCCAGCCCTCACAGATGTGTGGAGTGGAATCTGTCAGGTTGCTCAAAAGACCCATTTTTATTCTATCATTTATGGGCACCAGTGAGTTCCCTCTTCCTCCTGGGCAGAGTCTTCTTGGGTCAGCTCCCCACAAGCTGGTGCTGCAACTGCGAGAGCCGAACGAGTTAAGCTCTGCTCGCCGTTCCAAGTGGGAGCGAAGAGCCATTGCAAAATGTTTTTTCCCCTGTTGGCTCTGCGTGTTGTTTTAAAATTAAATTGGTTCTGGTTAGCAAACAAGAACAGGACAGCAAAATTAAATTTTCTGAGGAATGTTGTGAATCCTGTGTGAAAAATAAACCCCAAAATATTTTTTCCCTCCCTCTCTCTTTGGCTTTTCTTTGTCCCCTCTTTGCTTGCCATTCCTCCCTCTCTGCTCCCTCCACAGATTTGTTGGTGGGTGGCAAGGCTGGTGTCCTTATGCTGAGGTGCTGTGGAGAGCAGGAGTGGGAGTTAATGGCAGCTTGGATATCATGGCTTGGCCATGGAAAATTATTTCTTTTCCCCTTCTGCTTATTGTCTCACATCGTCCTTCCTTGCTCCTTTGTTCTTGCTGGACTCCCAAACCACTCTCTGCCTGAGGGACATTGCTGCTCCCTCTCTGGCAGATCACTGCTGTGCAGGTCTGGAGAGCACCTTGGACACGTAGAGGACCCAGCATTCATTTCAGAGGCAGAGCTGGACCTCTGAAGTGCAACTCAGCCCCACGCAGATGACTACTGCTGGCCATCTGCAGCACTTCGGTCTCACTGGAGACTGCACTGGAGGAGCTACACCCACATAGGGCTCTGTGATGGACAACACAGATTTCTCCCTGTTTGCTTCCATCTTTCTTATTTATTTATTTGTGCGCAGATGGAAAATCTTCGACACAAATTGGCACTCCTCAGATTCTGTTCCTTTGGAAAGCTTCTGCAGCTCTTTAAAGCGTCTCCTCCATTTGGTCAGCCCTGCAGGCATTCGTTGTGCACTTCATAAGTCATTTCTCTAGTCATTGCCTCAGTATTGTGTCAAGTCTTCTTGGATCTTTATTTATAATTTGGCATGAGTCTGTTCTGAGGGTTCAGCAGACTCTCCCTGTTTTATGTGAGCTAGAACATCTTGCTTTCAGACCTTTGTGTGGCACAGCAGGTTACTCTGAGTTGGGTTTCATCATATCCATGTTGCATGTGATGTTCTGAGGCTCTCATTTTATCCTGGCTCTTACTATTGCTTTTATTTGGCAAGTAAGGCTCCTGATGCCTTGTATCCTTTCTGCCCTGTGCCACTGATTCCTGGAGGCCAACCATGCTGTGGGTGTCCTTCCTGTGCTCTTCTGCAGGTATCTCCTGTTGGCCATTGCTGGAGAAGGGATGCTCACACAGTCCTCCAGCATGATGTGGAGCAATCACAAGGGCTCACCTGGCTGGCAAAGACACAAAATGTCAGACAACAGGTCTAAGAGAAGATTAAATGTCTCTTGGGAGGCAGCATGATTCTGATGAAACTTTGCTTGCAGGTGGCACGTGAGGATGGGTGCCTTGTCTCTGTGAGCAGTGTTTCCTGGAGAAGGGCTGTGTGTTGGACCTCTTGCCTGGAACAGGGCTGGCCTGGGCAGCCAGGGAGCACTCCTCCCTCACCATCAGACCATTAGAATAAATAAAACAGCTCCACTTATGCTGGATGAAATCAAGTCTTCTGGATCGCGGCCTAAACACGGTCAACAGCTCCTCTGGGCCCTGGAGCTGCCAATAGCTTGCACCTCCTAGTGAGTCTGTCCTTGGGAAGGAGCCATTAGAGGCTAAGGAAACTTCGCAGATCTCCATCCTTTGAGAAGTGGGAAATCATCACTGATAGGACTTGCAGCACCTCTTGTGTCAGGAAATGGAATACACAGGAAACACAGTGGTTAAAACCCAGCACCCATGCAACCCCCAGGCAATGCCTTCCTGGCACTGCATGGTTATCAACAGCACTTCCAAAACTCCTCCAGCCACTGTGGAGCCTGGGTTGCCCTTCTGCTCTTTGTGGTGCTTAGATTGTATTTGAGTGAAGAGCCATCAGAAAGCTATTTAGGTTTTCCAGATCCTCTGAGATTTGTGGGCTTGTGTTGTCTTTGCCATCCCACGACTTGCCAGCACTGGGGTACCAATAAAATTCACCTGAAGGAAATTATGATCAACTAGGGCCTGGCAAACCAACTCAATAAACTTCTCCCTGCTGGTGCCACCTCTTCTAACACAAGTGCTGCCTTTGTGCCTTTCTTGACTGGATGGCCAAAAGTGCTCTAGAAAGATAGAGCTTTTTTTCTACACACATGTGCATAAAATATTTTACATTCTTCCCTTAATCACTAGAGATATCTGCTTCTTCATTGCCATCAGTCTTTGTGATCAAAGCTGTTGTGTTGCACAGCAGCAGATCACCGCCAGATCTGGTCAGTGCTGCTGGGAAGAGACTGAGCCTGCCCAAGTTTGCTGCTTTCATCCTGGGCACCCTCTGTCTCTCTGTTTTCTCTCCAGGAGGTGATGCTAGTGGCTGACTGGTCCTCCTGGTGTCCAGATGCTTGCCCTGTTTGTCCCCCTGGTGCTGACATAGCACAAGATCATGTGGAACCCTTGGTCTGTGGTTGGAGTTTTTATAATTTTATCCTATCACCTCTCTTTAAATAGGAATTCCTTATGCTAAAGTTTCAGATTGAGGGTTTGAAGAGATGACCTGAAATCTGAGCGACAATCTGTTGAGTCATTTCTGAGTGCTGTGAGCATATTTCTCAGTTCAGAACACAGAGCATTTGTCAGCTGTACAATAATGCAGAACAAGCCACATTTTGCAGGATGAGGCTTCCAACATCCACAGTCTCAGCAGTAAATGGAGCAAGGTCATTGATAATCTGGAAAGTAAATGCTTTTGAAGCATTTCCTCTCAGGACAAGACTTAGTCTTTTCTTCCAGCTTCTAACACCTTCCTTCCTGCTCAGAGCAAGCCCATAACCTTCCTCAGACACAGAAAATTTCCTGTTCTCCACTGTTAGAAGCTTTCATCCCTCCTTTGGTGTCTCCCTTTAATCTCCCCCAGCATGCCATGGTGTGTCCATCTGCCTTTCACTGGGCTCACCTTTTCTTGCACTTCCCTCTCTAATGCTGCCCACATGGTTCCCATTTACCAAAGGTGGGAGCCAGTGGGCATATCCCATAAGTAATCTGAGTCGATGGGATTTTCAGGTAGAATTATTTAATTAGAGACCGACAAGAAGTATGGGGAGGGATTTATTTTAATAAGTTGATTTTAATATTTTCCATGAATTTATTTTTCAGAAGAGATTATGCCATATCCAGAAATAAAACCATTTACTTAACCAGTGAGATAGTCAGTTAAACCCTGAGAAATTATGTTTTTTTAGATCAACCTTTATCCCCAGGAGTTGTCTCAGAAGGCTGTCTCCTCTGGCTGGGGCAGACTCAGAGGTTTAAGGGTGGTTATTTGTTTAGCTGAGTAAGTTGAAAAGTCTGACAAGTACATTGCAAAAACCTCAGATCCCTCTCCCAGAAGGCAAGCCAATGACACCATTAGCTTAAACCAGCACCTCATATACTCGATTTTAATATGACTCTTTAGCTCCAGAGTTTGATGTATTTTCAGTTGAAGGATTTGCGTTTCAGTAGAAAGAAGGGAGCAGGACGGAGGGCAGTGCTTTAGGTCACTCAGCAGTTGGGTACACATATGTATTAAAAGCCATGCAGAGGATCTGCTCGTGAAAAGAGCTGACATCTGACATCTAAATCCGTTCCATGAGTGGAGTAACTCACAGCACAGCCTTTTGCTGTGTGTTTAGCTGAGTCCCACATCCCACAAGTGAGTCGTGCTCTCCTCTGCCTCTCCTGCCTGCGTGGCTCCCTCTGGTTTTGACAGCCCCCTCTAGGCACGATGCCATTAATGGATGATACTTTGGAGCTGCTGTCCTGGCAGGCTGTGCAAGCACCCTCCCATCACTACAGCGACCAAGGATGAGCCAGCCAGTGGGGAGGAGTCGTGTGGCAGCAGTGCCTGCAGGGTGACTGCTGTGAAATTTAACATCCATCCCATCCAAATCCATACACCTGCAGTGTTGGTGCACAGGACTGGGCTGGCTTTGGGTTATTGTCCAGGAGTATAAAGAGGTGTGGAGCTTCAAGGGAGTTCACCCAAGGCTCTTTGGATGCTTACATCACTATGAGTCGTGCCTGTTCTTCCCTGGCCACCTTCAAAGAATGAACCTGCTCCGGTGACACCTCCACTGCACAAGCTGAGAGTATTAGAGGTGCACCTGTGCCTAAGGGGGTAAAGCAATAAATATACTTCCAGTGTACCAGGAGTAAAACCACTTCAGCAAAATACAGAATTATTGTAAGAGGGCATTCCGATAGTGGCAAAATTCTGGGTGAAGAAATGCAGAAAAGGTATTTATTGAATACATATGAATCTTCTGTATTTGGCAAAACAATTTGACACAGACTTCATAGCGATTATTAAGCATTTCTGTGGTTTAGGTTTCCTAAGTGGTCTTTCATTTTTCTGTCCTTCTTCAGGTGCACTGCTCTTTCACACTTCAGATTAATGTAACAGTCATGTCACAGTTAATTGTCTCAATGAAAACTAAAGAAAAGAGCTGTTTCTATGTCAATATGTTGCTTACTCTTTTGCAGTGAATTACCAGTTGATATTTTCCTCTGTCTTCCTCTCATTTGCAGGGTATTTTCCTGCTGTACTTTCTGCTGCTCTCTCCCCTGACCCACAGCACAGCTGTTGCCTCTCCATGTCTCACTGGTTGGGAAATGCTGTCTTAAACTCCCTTCCCCAGAGATCCTCTTGACCTGTGCCCTGAATTTGTTCAAATTTGCTTTTTCTGAAATACATTATCTTTAATCCGTTTTTCTTATTCCTCCACTGCCTTAAATTCCTGGGCTTTTTGGTTTTGTAACCACTTGTACTCAAATTTACTTCCATTTTTGGACTATTAATCAACTTTCTATATCAATACTATTCAAGTAATAAACATCCCCTCCCCTGTTACTTGCCCTTCTCCAGAGCAACTTTTCCTCACGCATTCCAATAGGTTGGAGTCTCTGGGACCTGCCCTGCTCTGTCTTTAGCAGATAGCATGGTAATTAAAATTACCAGTTCCTACCAACTCCAGTTATTTTAGCTGCTTTAGTCACACACTCAAAAATATGTCCTCTGTGTTCTGTTTGTTATTAATGAAGTTCTGTGGGGCATCTTCTGTGCTCCTTTTATTTTCCTTGGTCCCTGGAGATGTGCACAGAGTCTGTTTCTCACCTCTCTTTGAACCCCAAAATATCCTCCATACAAAAATCCCCAATCAACCTTCCTGTTTCCTTCTTCTGTTTCCTGACATCATTTCACATCAGCATTCTCCCCCAAGGATCTTCCCATGAAGCGTGTGTGAGGCTAATTGCTGAGGTTGTTTAAGTGTGTCTTGTTTGTTTTCCTGGCGCTTACGTGCACACAAGGCTGCTTTGGCCCTGCAGCTGGTGAAGAGGAGAAGGAGTCTGAGCAGACCTGTCCTCTCAGAGAAAATCAATTGGTTCATGAGATCCTAAATGCCCCACGTAGCAGTGGTTTGTTGGCAGAGCTTGGTAAGGCTTGTAGGACAGCAAAGACCAGAAGAATTGATTGGAAGCTTGGAATATCTTGCATAACTGTGAAGATACTGAAGACCTGCAACAAACACAACTTAATGAAAGTGTGTTTAGAGGAGACTTGACCTTAATCTTAAGCTATCTACAAGAAACAAAAACCTAGCAGGGTAAGGGTATAGGGCAAGATGCAATCACTAGAAAGCCAAAACAGGTAAGTTTGGACTCAAAGCCAGGTGCCTAATTTTACCATGGATGCTAAATAACTGCAAAATTTCACACAGGGTTAGGCTGATTTCTATAATTGCAGCAGATTTTAAGCTGACAGTGGGTACCTTTATAACTATCTGATCTGTGCTGCTGAGGGACTGGGTTTGACTAGTGCACTCCACATGTGTGTCCCAGACTGCCTGGTGCAGGACATCATGCTAACGATGCTGGTCTTTTCCAGCCATTCATCTGTGCCTTCAAAATCAGGTTCAGACTCCACCCTGCGTGCTTTGGTACAAGATTCCCCCAAAGACTCGCTGAGGAGAGCTCCTGCCAAACCGGGTCCCTCCAGCTGAGCCATATCTGAGAGCCCAGAGGAGCAGAGAGAGCCAGGGCCAGTTCCTTCAAATATTTTACAGATTAAGGCTCAGGTCTGGGAGCTGTGGGGATCGGTGGAGCTGTGACCCCGGTGGGCTGTGGTCCTTGCTGCAGCGCTCGCAGTCTGTGCCGGTAATTCCATGTTCCTCACCCGCCCGGCTCCGTCGGTCACTGCTGCGCTCAAACACAGCCACGCTCGGCACTGCAGACAAGCCCTCTGACATTATCCAAGTGCAGCTGGAGGCATCTATTCTGGCCTTGAAAATGCCTCTTTCTTGGCAGAGCTCTGTGTTTATTATAATGCTGTCTGTAATGTGCAAAAGTACATTTCTGTTTTAACTTCCTTCTTTATGTACTAAAGAGTGTGGTTTTAATTAAGGATTTCAGATTGAAACATTTCCGGTTTTATGTGTTGTTTTTTTGGTTGGGGTTTTGGGTGTTCTTTTTTTTTTTNATTTCAGTTAAAATGTTTCAGAGTTTTGAAAAATACCAGATGCCCAGCTCACAAAGTGTGCGAAGAGCCGAGGTCACTCCCTCTTCCTCCCGGGGAAGTCAGGGCCGGGCGGTGGCGAGGACGGGGCCAGCAGGCAGGAGAGGATGTGCCGGGAGCGGGACAGGCGCTTCAGCAGCGCACCGCGACTGCGGCTCCTTGCACGATAGGAAACTTTGACTCAGGCCCACTAAATAAAGCACCTGATTTTTGTGGATTCTGGGTTTGCTTCCCAAAAGCTCGGGATTGTAAAAGGAGATGGCCAGAGCGTTTCTGCTGCAGCGCCCGGCGCTGAGGGACTTCAGGCGTGCCCCTGCCATCCCTGGCCACCAGCTGCGGTCCCCGCCCATGGGAAAGGCAGTCAAACAACTTGCAAAGTAAACTGATTGTTCTGCTGCACAACAACTGCCTAAAAGGAATAATAGAAACAAGCCAGACTTTAACTCTCCTGGTAGTAGAAGAGCTCAAAAACATCTTATAAAGGCACCCCAAATTTTTGAAAACAGCAGGCAATGAGAATTATGTTAAAACCAGGTTTCTTGAGCCAGTCCCATGATTTTTGTGAGTTTGACTCATGATTTTTGAATGTTGGGGTTTGGCAAGGCTGGAGTCCTCAGTTTGAATTCGTTCCCGATGTGGTAGCTCAGCCCCCTCGCATGACTGGTCAGTGTCACTGCTCTGGAGCAGACAGAGATCTGGGGGGGGAGGCAAAGGGCCTGGTACAAGCTCTGCTCCTTCTGTGGCTCCAGGGATGCTGTGGGGTAGATCTGGCTTGCATCCCTGTGTGAGGCTTTTCTGAATCAAGGAATCAAGCTGTATGTCTGCCACGTGACAGCAGTTTAGGCAGAAAAAATGGAATATGGGAGCTGCTGAAGGAGATTGGTGGGCTAGATGCACAGCCTATCCAGCCTAAGCATTTTACTGGCATTAAATGAACATGTTAAAAGCATGCTTTGTACCTGGGCATCTTTCATTCCTGTTTAGCCATGCAGCATCTGCACAAGGTGTTGCTCAGCCTGTGCTGCCCAGCTCGCTTTTTGCAGGAAAGTGCTGAAAACATCTACCCTCTTGCTGCAGTGTTAGTGCTTCAGGTGCTGCTAGAAATAGTATTCCTAAAGAAAACCTCTGCTTTGCAACTGTGGCAACTTGAAAGACCAACGTGGATGCGTTTTTCCTGAGCAGCAAGGGATGCACGGGGTTGTGAAGGTTCCCGTCATGGCTGTTGTCATCTGCCCTAGAGCTGGCAGGAGGAGGCGAGTGTGGGGACAGGCATGGTGCTGTACTTGCCTTCTCACTCTGCCTTGTGTCACAACACCCAGCTGAACAGCGAGCTGTGGCATTATCCTGTATGTACCTCTGTGGGTTTAGGCTGCACAGGGTTTCCCATGCCCAGGAGGTCAGACTCAGTCACAGGAGGTCCCTCTCCATGTGGCTGGGCAGCAGCCCTGTGCAAGGACCAAGTCACTTCTCCTGGCAGCACAGAAATGGCTCGTGTTTGCACCTGAAGCCAGGTTTAAACTCTATAAATCACCATTCTCCCATCCGTGGGTAATGCTCTGCAGCTGCCCAGGTACCCCTGCCTCAACATTCCTCATCCCAATGGGATTCATGGCCCTGTCCTCCCTGTGAGGTGACCAGGGAGGGCGTTTGGTCCTCCCATCAGCTGTCCCTGTCCACCTCGAGCTGCCTGCCATTTGGGAGCTTGCTGAGTGCTTGAGGAGCTGACCACTTCTTACCTATTTGGGAATGCTTTTAAATTGTTCCAGAAACCGCAGTTTGTTGATAAATCACGGTGATTGCAGAGAAGGGTTTTAACTAAACCGTGTAAAAGAAGGAATGAGCTGCAGCGCAGCACTGCCAGCTGTCATTGGGTTTAGAAACACACATCATAGATTTTGTTGCTTTTCAGACAGCTGCGCTTATAGCTGTTCTTACAGCCATATAAAACAGTCATTCTGTCAGCAAAGGTCTGGCAGTGGAGCTGGGTTATGTCTGCAGCCGTGTTCCCAAGCCTGGCAGGTTTGCGCCCTCCCCGTGCACAGGTGAAGCCCAGAGGAAGGCAGCTCTGTAACCCATCCCCAGAGACACAGCTTTGCACAGGCTAAAGAGCAAAACCCTGGGCTGTGCCCACCACCTGTGCAGGGCATGGTGCTGACAGGCTTGTCCCCAGCACTCCTGGCCATCAGGAATGGGTAGCTCCCACACTGAGAAGGGGTTCTGGAGGGTTTCACCCCAAGCCTGCTGTTGCTGCTCAGGAGTCTGGCTAACTACAAGTCAGGTTCACAGTCCAAAGCCTGCTCTGGCAGCATTCACAGATCAGGCCCTGTCCACTGTGGCCCATCCTGTTTGGACTTCGGAGCTAAAGCTGAGAGTCACAGAGACTGGAATTGGATTTTTAAAATTTCCTCAAGAGCAGGAAGATAGTGCTAACAAATTTGAAGCTTTTCACAGGATCGGTATATAGCTTTTCATAAAACCTCATCCTCTGCTCCTTTTCCTATGTAAAAGAACAGCTTTAAATGCCTGAACAAAATAATACTTGAATACCTTCTGCTCATTTTTTTGCATTCCTTTATCCAAAATGTAATAGCTCAAGCAAGCTGCTGACTTGACTCACTGCTGCACACACAGTTTCCCACCAATCCCTTGTGCAAGAGGTGTCAGGGAGATGGAATTGCCACACAGGCTGTCACTGTCTCTTGACAGGACAAGCTGCCTCCCACGGAGGCCCCAAGGACACTCGGAAGTGCAGGCACTGCTGAGCACTGAGGATGCTGAGGAGCTGTACCCAGGTTTTCCCTGGAGCAATTTCCATGGCTCAGATCCAGTGATCTGGGGTGGCCAAGAAGATGTAGAAGAGCAGGTGGTGCTCACAGTCTTATTTTCCCTGCTCTGTTCTTCTCCTCCACTCAAACATGTAGCACTCTCCCTGCTCACCTCCATTTCCCTCTGAAACTTTAGAAGATGCTGAATTCATCCCAATCCAAAAGGGAAAATACCTTAAGTTATGCAGCAGGAGAAAAGAGCTTTCTTAGCTGTAACATGATCCTGGTTTCTTCCCAGACACCAGACTGGAACAGAGGGTTTGGAAATTGCCCCTCTGGCCATTATCTGAGCTTTACAGCACTTGGAGATTGAACCCAGATCCCACATCTCTTCTGAAGCTTCATGTCAATTTACACTTGTTCCTAGAAACCATTACTGTCCTGTGAGCTCTTTACCACGCGAGGATTGAAAACAGAGCTAGTCTGCTCATTTGAGCTCTCTTTTTTCGCATGAAGGCAGAGCTCAGGGCTTGTTCCTTTTTCTCACCATCTGAGGATTAAGCCCAATCCTGACTGTTATCCAACCTCGATACCATTCACACACCGAACCCAATGCCTATGGCTTTTATCTGAGCCCTTAGAGCATTTGGAAACAGGCCATGCCCCTTGTCTGGTATCAAAAGAATTATATTAATTTGGGATTCATTCCACAAAATGAGGCTGTCAGCCAGACTCCTTAGCAATTGGATATTGAACCCAGACCTCGTGGTTGTCTTCCAAGTTATATGCCAGCTGGGAACTCAGCCCACAATCCATGGCTGCCAGCCAAGCTCCTTATTGGCAAGAGATTGACACCAAGCCCCCAGACTATTTCTGTGCAGCGGTGTTAAGGACTAAACTTTGCTCACATGGTCAGCATAATCACCTCTGCACTGGCAGTGAAATGAAAAATCTAGTTAAAGACTTGAATGAATATTGAGGGTCGATGTTCAGCTGCTTAAAGACCAGGGATGATGACAATTCCCTTGGAAAAAGGCCCCCTCGATACTCCAAAGGGAATAGCCCCAGATCCCCCATCTGTCCTCCAGCTGGATATAAAATCCAGGTTCTCATTAACACATAGTGCACAGCATTTCTTTGCTGGCTGGCAGTATTAAACCCAGTTCCTCCAACTTTCAGGTATTCTTCAGATGGGATTAAACTAGATCCCTTTTCTGTAGCACCATCAGGCTCTGCCAAAGCACTTCTTGTCACTCAGAACAGACCTCCAACGTTGTACCTTGCCTTGGAGCAGGAGAGCCTGGCAGGTCAAGGAGAGCAAGGGACAGTTCTGAAAACCTCAATCCTCCTTGGAGGGCATTAGGAGCCTGACCAGGTAGAGAGATCATTTCAGGTGAAAAGCAAATTTTTCCCTCCAGCCAGCAATTTTGCTTAGGAATTCTTCAGCATCTTTATACAGTGTGGTTTTACTGCACAGCAAAATGCTTCAGGAAACCGAATTAAAACCAAACAACTTCCCAGCTGGAATGGTCATCATTAGAATGCAGTTTCCAGCAACTGTGTGGGTTTCTTGGTAGTCTTGAAATCTCTAAAATTCTCATTAAGCAACAACTTTGAAGGAATGGCTTAGCATGCAGCTACAACAGGAAAATCTTCCCACGATCGGGTGGGACGTTATGGACAGTGCACATGGGCAGTGTGGGATGTTGCTTTGCCTCTGAACTTGCAGTGATGGTGAAGGCTGATCTCTGGTGCTCTAACTGTGCAGATTGTGGATGGGGGGTTTCTGGTCACCTTGTCTGACACCCTGTTGTGTCTGGAGATGCAATCCATTGGAAGATTTTAAGGCAGTGTTGCAGACCTGTCCCATGGCTCTGGAGTTACTCTGTCTGTTGCATATCTTCTGATTCATATTTATTTGCTAAGAGCAAATGGGATTCAGCTGACCATGGTGCCAATTTGTTTGTAAATAGATTTTCCATGTACCCACTTGTTCTTCTGTAAGTGGGAACATCTTTCTTTTTCCACTCATTGCTCTGACCAGCCATCTTACTCATCTCTAGTCTGAACAGCATGTACTGCCCTTTCTGCCCCAACCCCCCCAGTTCTCTTTGGGCTTCCCTTTGCCAGGTCTTTCCCAATCTCATTGCCAGGTCTTTCCCAATCCTATCACTCTGCTATCTCCTCCAGGGTGCTCAAGGGGCAGGGAATGCTGCTGGCTTCAGTGCTGGCACCAGGAGCTACATGCAGGGATGCTCCAGGCTTGCCCAGAATATATGGAGAATGCAGAGTTGGGCAATATCTGTGACTAGCTGAAATCGTTATTTCTAGAGCTACATTTCTTTGCTTTATCCACAGAAGGGTTCATCAGTTGTTCATTGGGTTGGTCTCTCAGCTACCCTGTGGATTTGGGAATTGTGCTGTGTGCTGCCCACCCCATGCTCAGCTCTCGTCTCACCCTCCTTGGTTCTTGCATACTCTGTATGTGCAAGAGATGGATGTGGTGAATGGTGGGGATAGAGGGGAAACAGGCTTTTCTTTCCCCTCCTTCTGGTTGCCTTCCCAGAGTTACAAGAGCCACTGGCCCACCGTGCCATGTCCTGCCACCCCTCACCCACTGACTGATCCCAGCTTCCATCTCAGCATGCACATTAATTTCCACTCTTCATGCTAAACTCTGCCAAAGCAAAATTCTTGAAGCAGAATAAAAAATGTGGAAGACTTTGAAACCCAGAGATTCTTGAACTGTCCCTCCTACCAAACAGCGGTCAATGCTGTGGTCTTTATAAAGTCTCTAGTATAATGTTTAATTCAGTAACTACAACTGGAAAGTCTTTCCAATTATTTTAAACTGCCAGAGATATTTTAATGTGCCTCAGATTTTGTGTTGGCATGCTACAGAGTCAAGTACCATCCATCTTGCAGAGAACATTAAAATTTAGCCTTGTATAAAAAGAAGAATAATGGGAAAGAATCCCAAATTATGTACTTGCCCCTTGAACCCCACCATCATTTGTGGTTTCACAGACACCTTCTGCATTTTGAAATTGTTTGTCTGTCTCTGTGCAGAGTATGAGATCAATACAAGCAGCTAAAAGCTTTAATTTCTGTGCAGATCTTCCCTGGTGGCCACCCAGCCATGCATTGTCAGGCTGTGTTCACTCCCTAGATGAGTTCAAGTCTCTGCAACCAATGATGTAAAAGTTGGAGAAATCACAAATATCTTCTGATTTCATTTTTGTGCCAGGGCTAAGTGGCCTCTGTCTCTGACTACTGGCTGCTCTTTGTCCCAAACCCACCAAGGCACCCACCCCAGTGAAACCCCCCCACCAACCCTGCTGCTGGGTGTGAGGGGACAGAGCCTGGGGCTTTGCTGCCTCAGGCAGCCTCACTCCAACTGCACGAGCATCATAAATGGAAGAAGCTGACTCTCAGCATCCTTGCACTTTTTCTTCTTTTTCTTTTGTTATTCCTTCTTGCTGAGCTGAAGTGGCACAAGGGTGCTGAGCATGTGCATCTCTGCACTGGGCAGAGGGGGAGAAGGAGCAAGGAGAACATCTTATAAATCTAGTTCTGCTCTATTAAGATTCATTCTGGTACGACAATGGCTTTTTCTATTGAAGTGCTTTGTGAAAGCCTTGCCTAATGATCTGTTAGCTGGGGAAAGGTTAAATTCCTGTATGATTTTCTTTGTGTGATGAAGAAAAAACAGTGCAATTATCCAGAATTCAAAGTGAGTTTTAGCCAGCTGTTAATAATACTGCGATTCTTCATGTTCTCATTACTCAAAAGTAATGTTGCCATCCCTAGTTATGGCAGTAAAATATTTATAGCATTTTCTTATGGCCTTATTTGTACATATGGAGGACTGGACATCACTCAAAGCCTTCTAAATAGGCTTCTTTTTGTGCTTTAGCCATCCATAGAATCATTTGTTTTGAAAAAGGCCTCTAAGATCATTCAGTCCAACCATTATCCTAATGCTGCCAACTCCATCACTAAACTATATGTCCCTAAGTGCCATACCTACACATCTTTTAAATATCTCCAGGGGTAGTAATTCAACCATTTCTCTGGACAGGCTGTTCCAGTGCTTGATAATGCTTTCAGTGAAGAAATTTTTTCTTGTATCCAATCCAAATGTCCCCTTAAGTCAACTTAAGGCTCTTTGCTCTTGTCCTATCCCTTGTTGCTTGGGAGAAGAAGCCAGCCCCCACCTCACCACAACCTCCTCTCAGGTAGCTGGAAGAGAGTGATAAGGTCTCCCCTGAGCCTCCTTTTCTCCAGGCTGGATACCCCCAGCTCCTTCATCTGCTCCTCACAGGACTTGTGCTCCAGACCCTTCACCACCTTTTTTGTTCCTCTCTAGACATGCTCCAGCACCTCAACACCTTTCAGATAGTGAGGGGCCCAAAACTGAGCACAGCACTCAAGGTGCAGCATCACCAGTGCTGAGTACAGGGGGACAATCACTGCCCTTGTCCTGCTGGCCACACTGCTGCTGATACAAGCCAGGGTGCCATTGGCCTCCTTGGCCACCTAAGCACGCTGCTGTCATACCTTGGATGAGGGTATTCTTGTCATCTACTGCAGCTGTCTGCAATGAAGGTGTCCAGTTTTGAAGGCAATCATCTCAGAGGTGAGAGACATGCCCTTTAACCCCTAATGGTTAGGTAGCTTGTGCAAGCTGATCATCAAGGCTCTCCCAGGGTCACTGGACTGCTGCTTCCAAGTTTGCACTATCCCGAGACAGTTGCCAAGAATGAAGGAGGAAAGTGGATTCAGTACCTGCTAGTCTTGATATCAAGAGTGGCCATTTTAACAATCTGGTGTGATGCAGAGATAGGTTTATTAGTACTTTCTGCTCTTTGTAGCTTCAGTGCAGGCTGCAGATCCAGGTCTATGGGTCCTGGGAGACCACTGGAAACGTGCAGGACTGAACCCCAGACATCTGTGTGTTTCTCTTAGCTCACTCCCCTGATTGCTGAGGTTTTCCAGCTTGGAAAGTCGTGGCAGAACATGAAATACACGTGGCATCTCTGCGTCCAGGCACACGGAAACAAAATAAGTGTCATGGGGAAAATATAATTTCACAGTGGCAGGCCCTGTGTTGGGATAAACAAACGTCTTGTTTCCTCTCATGGATGCATGGAAAATCAATTCCCGGTCTTCTGCAGTGGCTCCTCAACATGAACCAAATCCCCTTTTGTAGTACAGTTGTTTTGTGCCAGTGAAAAGGTTTCATTTCTAGCAGGGGAACTGCAGGTAACACCTTTTTTGCTATCCTGATTTATGATTTGGATGTCTATCTTCTCCTCTTTATAGGAGTCTCATTTCAAGCGCAGCTTTTTGCCTGGGGGTCTGAAGTAAATCAGTAATAAGTAACTGTATCTGTCTCTAATTCACTAAACATCCAGAAAAACAGCTAATGTGCCTGAACCACTGGGATGAATACATTAGATTAATCTAATTCAGCTACTTTTCACTCAAACAACCAGTAGCATTTTGAAAAAAGGTTGTGGAAGGGATTGAGAATTTCTCTTCCACATTTTTACATTCTTCTTTCCATAACTTTGCTGTGTTGCATTAAATGTTAGGTATTCGATTAGCTTCTTTCCTGGACCCTCCTTAAAACTTTACTTTTAAAATAAGTTTAAAATAAATGAGTTTATTCTTCTCAGACCTCATTGCTGGCTCTGTATTCACTGAGAATTTTAGTGACCAGGAAAGGCAACAGAATAAACACAGACATACAATGAACAGCTTATCCCACCTGGAGTGAGCAGCTCCCTCTTTTCACTGTTTCAGTCGCACCTCAGGTGGGCAGCATGGCTACAGGAAATCTAGGAGCATCACTGCTGGGCTTAGAGCAATTCCCTGAATGTGTGGTGGCCTTCCCTACATCCCCTTCATCCCCCTTGGCAAAGGTGGTGCATGCTGTCACCCTGGTGCCATGGCAAGTCTGATGTATCCTCTGCTCCTTTATGGCACACTTTTTTTGGAACGTGCAAACAGACCCAGAGCAGGCTGCCTAGGCCCTTCACTGTAACAACAAATTACTGGGAGCTGACCTAGGTGTGAGTATTTCTCACTGCAGCTCAGTCTAGACAAGGGTTAGCTCAGTTTCTGGAGAGAATATCATGTGCAATCTTTTGTGTCCAAAGCCTCAGACCCCATCAAGGTGTACGACCTCAGTGGCTGCTCTGCTGCCACAAGCCCTGCTCTCCTCTCAGTAGATTGCTTCAGTGTGATTTGTTCTTGGCACTCTCCTGTGGCTGTTGATTATCTCCTTATATTTTGTAAGTGCTGACAAGCAGCTTGGTTATTTGTCCAAGTGTTTTTCTGGGACCTGAAGCCAGTCTGCCTACTCTAATTCCCAAGCAGCTCCTTCCCCTCTTCTGAAAGTGCAGCCTATGGTCTGCCCTCTCTGGCCCCCTGGAACCTCCCTATCCCTGGTGGCTCTTCACAGTTAAGGGGTTGCATCTCCAAGGCTGCTTCAGGAACCTTGCTGAGTGTCCTGGGATGCAGTTCAACAGGCAGGGATGATTGAAAACACCACAGTTATCTAATTGCTGTCTAACCAAATCTCCTCTTGCTGTCACGTGAGTTTGTGTCCTGCTAACACTCGCATTAGCTTCATCAGCAATTTGATTGCTGTCAAAGTTTTAGGGAAGTTTTCAGAAAAAAAAGGGCATTAAGTGTTTTGTCTCTCTGGCCTGTGCTAACATTGCACCTCCCTTAGTGGGTCAGCTCTGTCTTTGGTCTCTCCTGTTGCTGCTGGCTGCGGGCCCCACTGCTCATCGAGGCCACAGTACAGGGAGATGCCATCCAGGCAGTTTTGGGGCCAGCAGATAGGACAGAGACTCCACAAAGCCCCCAGCACCCTGGGAGGGCCTGCTGGCAGCAGGGTTTGGCCAGGCTGTCACTAGGCAGGAAGCCCCTCTGTCCCCAGGCTCAGGGGTGACACAAAGCTCCACACTTTGTGTGCAGGACAGATATCAGCCAGGTGCACAATGCGTGGAGCCTGTACTCCATAATTGCTAGGACTGGGTTACTGCACTGGGGCTGCAAAGCAAAGACCAGGCTGCTGTGGGTGCAGGAGAGGTGGCAGCTTTAGGGTGGTGACTTCCTTGTCTGCTCTCCAGACTGCAGGGATCTGCACTTAAAGAGATGCAAGGCAGAATAAGCACAGGAAAGGACCAACTTTCCTTGCCAAGAGCAGATGAAAAGCGATGTTATAAAGTCACTTGTCTCTGGTAACATGGCCCCAGCTCTGACACAGAGGTGGAGGGCATCCAAGTTTCATGCTGGAAGGAGATGAACCCACACCTGGAATCCTATCCGGGTTTCAAAGGTCAGGTGCCTTTCTGTGGTTACAGATGTCGTGGGGATGGCGTTTGACCCTGGCTCATCCTACACAGAAGGCAAGGTGTGATGGACAGCAGGATCATTTGAACCCCCCTGGAACTACCTTTCCTTTGAATTACAAACTGTTTTTTGTTTCTTCCCAGCCAGGTCTCTAGACAAACTCTATAACTTTGCTGACTGCTCTGGCCTTCACCTGATCTTTGCACTGAATGCTTTGCGCCGAAATCCCAACAACTCCTGGAACAGCTCCAATGCCCTCAGCCTGCTGAAGTACAGCGCCAGCAAGAAGTACAACATCTCCTGGGAGCTGGGCAACGGTGAGTGTGGGAACAGGAGAGCCATGCAATGGAGCCTCCTGTAGCAGAAAGATACTCAGTTTTGGGAGAGGATACTTATAACTCCTGGGATGTTTTGTATTTTCAGAGGGATTTAAAGGCCCCTGCTGTAAGGCAGCACCACCTCTAAGACTTGGTGTGCGTGAGTCTCTTAGCTGGACATTTCTCTCAGTTGGAATTAAGCACATGAAATGTTTCTGCCCTTGCTGCTGGCCCTGCTGGTCCTGGGGGGCAAGGCCAGCTACTGTAAGGACTTGTATGGTGGCTTCAGTGCCAGGGGAAGTGGGCAACCCTATGGGGACAGGAGCATGACGCCAAGGTACAGCTCCTTCACCCAGCACACAGCAAAAGGGGCACAGGAGAGGAGGCAGTGGCTGTTGTCCCCTCCTCAAAGGCTCCTCCTGTTGCTCTGCAGAGCTGCCCACATCCTCTGTGGAGCTCAAGCTGTGTGACAGGGTGAGCTGTGTCTCTCTGGAAGCACAGAGGAGGAAGCAGAGCTGACAAGTTCTGCTTGTCTCTTTTTATTTTCTCAGAGCCCAATAACTATCGGACACTGAGCGGCCGCTCGGTCAATGGCAGCCAGCTGGGAAAGGACTACACTCAGCTGAGAAGCCTGCTGCAGCTCATCCGCACTTATTCCAGAGCACACCTCTATGGGCCAAACATTGGAAGGCCCAGAAAGAACGTCGTTGCTTTCCTGGAAGGGTAAGTGGTGTTGCATTGTCTAAAAAGAGCTCAGAAACCCCTCCTGAGAGCAATGTCCTTTGCAGCAGGAAGGCTTTTACCTTGGCTTCCCAATGTCCAACAGCCTCTGGGATAGGGAGGCTCTGTGTGGCTGAGCCACCACGGTACCAGAGGCTTTGGAACATGGGCATGTACTGCTAAAGCTCTGCAGAGGTCCCTGGTGGGATTTTGAGGTGGACTGATTACCACTCTCCCAAGCATTTCCAGCGTTTCCCAGTTACAGGAAGACTGAGGTGTCCACCTTGTTGAGTTGTTAAGACAATGGAATGGAGTGGATGCAGGCTGCTTCAAGCCCAAGAGTTGCAGGGTGAGGATGTCGGTCCTGGCACCACTTACCAATGTGCACATTATTATCTCTGAGTCCTCCTGGACAAATTGCTTTGCTCTTCCCGTTTGGTGATTTCTTCTCCCTGCACTTTCTCCATCTGTGCAGAGGAAGAACCTGTAGCAACTTTCTTCACTAGCCAAGTTCTCTTCTCCCTCCTAGGGGGATTGGCACGTCTCTAGTTTGGGAAGGGCCAGAGGTGGAGAAGGAATGGTGACAGAGAGGGACACAGACACCTGGAGGTGACATTGGACAGCTACAGGAATGAGGGAGGTGTGGGAGCCTGCTGGCAGCAGGAGTTGGGTCTGTGTGGCTCGAAGACCATGCAGCAGAAGGGAAATTCCCTGCAGGACTGTAAACAGAAACTCCAGTGCAGAAGGCTGGGCAGGGGGAGGTGTGGAAGGGACTCTGCTGGGAGCAAAGCTGGGTCTAGCATTCATTAACATCTGCAGGAATGATCTGGCAGAAACAATAAACAGCACACTGATGCAGTCCCCAGCGAGGCGGGGAGGGAGCCAGGGCCAGATTCTCAGCTCTGCTGCAGCAGCACAAAGAGACCATAAAGCTGGTTGAACCAGCTGCAACGCCAGCACCCTCCCACTGACGAAAGTGGGGGAACAGCCCCTGTGCCCACACCAGGGCTGCCGCCAGTGCCACGTGAGAGCGTGGCCTGACGGAGCCCCGCGCTCGGTGCCGCGCACGGGAGCGGCGCAGGGGGAGTTACAAAATGTTGTAGTAGCCTTGATCAGCAGGAAATCTATTAGCGCCAGGAGGAGCAGGCTGAGTAAGGAAAACAATGGGGATGAGAGCCAAGAAGCTATTAGAGAAAGGGAAGTCCTACTGCTGTGTTTGCCCTTCGTGCACTGCAGCCGGGTCCCAGGGAAGAGGGGTTGGAAGAGCCAAGTCGCACGGCCAGGGTGGTCCAGCAGCTCAGCGTTGCTGGGCTGGGTTTTGACTGACGGCGGCCCTGGGAGCAAGGCTGTAGTGCGCAGTCAGGTGGAGATGATGGCAGACACCCCACCTCAAATGCAAGGGAAGGTATGTTACAGCTGCAGCCCCAGTGACAGGATAGTGGGGGCTCTTCATAAACCCCCAGCTGGCGTGGAAAAGCATGCCTGCTCTCCAAGCTTTATGTTCTTTTCTCTGCTGCCATCCCTGCCTTCCAGGATAACTCTGTTCCATGGGTGCTCAAAGAGTTTTGTCTCTCCCATGGAGAATCCTTGTGTCCTGCACTCCAAACCCTGGTGTCTGCAGCTCACAACAAGCAGCATATGCCTGCATGGCCTTACAGCCTGCGGGGTCCTGTGGAAAAAGAGCTGCTGGTCTTTCCACATAAAGACCCCATTATTGTCAGACAGGGCGTAAAGAGGAGGGACAAGCCTGATTACACAAAGACAAAAGGTTAAACACTCATTTGCAGTATTTGGACATGGAGTTGCAAAAGGATAAACAAATAAACCCCGGTGCCTAAGCTCTTTGACAGCGTGAGCTTTATTCCCAGTAGCTCCCCAAGGTCTCTTCAATATGTGGGTTAGTGCTACCAAGAGCTCTGTCTTCTGCAGCAGCATCCAGAACTGGTCCACAGGATGTGGCTCAGCATGTGCCTGGTGCTGTCACAGCCAGGACATGCCTCTCAGGGTCCTGAACGAGCCACACAGCCAGCAAGCAGGAGAAAGGAGAGGGAATTTAGGAAGTGTGTGCAGTAATAGTCCTGATGATGTGAAATTTGTAGGTTTTCTCTTCTTTTAAAAAAATTGTGATGAATAGCAGAAGTCAACCATGTAGGAGGAGATATGTCAAGTGGAAGATTATGCATCAAGAGTTAACTAAGACCAGAGGGGTGAGATGACACCCATGATGCAGAGATGGGATGGGTGGATTAGTCTGCTAGGCAAGCATTGCCGTGTTACACAAAGTGAGGAAGTGAGTTTTGGTAGGGGAAGTAATGGAAAGAGCTGAAATGGGACAGGAGACCTCAGACAAGCCCAGGGAGTGTTCTCCAACAGTAGAAGCTGGCATTAGATGTTCTCCAGAGAAAGCCTCTGGAGATACCTGAGGTCTCAAAACACTCAGAGAAAAGCATCATTATGAAGTATGAACTAGAATGACATTTTCCTACTCCATGCTCTGTGTTCCAAACGTTTCAGTCTATTTTGAACTGTTATCTTAAGCAACCAAACTAAACTTATTCTTTGTGCTTAAATTTTGTCCTGAAATAATGGCAGTGTCAACATGAGTTGGGCATTTGTATCTGCTGAACACCTCCAGGGCTCTTCTGACTAAATCCTTCTGCCTGTCTTCCAGGACAGGGTGGGACTGAATCTCTCTTGAGGTACCACCTTTCTCTGGGGTCTGCTACAATAATGGGGAGGGTGTGCATGCTGTCCACTGCAGAGGCTGTCCTTAGGCAGGTGACACCGAGCTGTGCTGGGTGACAGCTGTGCCCTTCCCAATGGTGGAGGTGGGATTTGGTGAGGGGAGGAGAGCCTGAAGCACAGAAGCTTGGGCTTTGCACACCCCTCAGTGCTGAGCTATTGCCCCTGAGCTCCTCCACCACCTTGCATGGAGCAATGGCTCAGAGCAGCCACAGCCATCCATGTCACCCTAGGCTGGCAGGTCCTGGAGCTGGGTGGCTGCTGATGGTGTAAGGACAGGCTCTGCAGTGGAGAGCTGCTGCAGTGGCTGGGCCGACTATGCAGGAGGCTAGAAATGGTGTCTTGTGGATGCACAGGTGCAAGAGGGAATTTCTCCAGACACAACCATGGGTTGAGTTTGATGAGGTGTTAATTAGACCATTCATGCAGCCTGAGCTGTTGCAGAGCAGACCATGTTAGCTACCTACTGCGTCTGCAGGTACAGGAATCCCAGAACTGCTCAGAATTCGCTTGGGGAAAGAATTATGGGATTCTAAGGAATTAACGTAGATTTTAACAGCAGATCAGGAATCAGACACAAAGGTTAATGCATGGCTGGATAGCCCATTTGGTACTGGAAGAGAAGAAACACGAGGAAAAGCTATCAGGAAAGAGAGATGCTAAAATGTGTTAAAGCTCGGAACATGTGGTACAAAACTTAGGCTGGCACGTCTGGGTGGATTTGACTCTGGGCTCTTGTGACCCATTGTTCCTCAGCTGGTGTAGCCAGTTTTTGCCACTGGTAACTCACAAGTTTTGGTGTGTTACTTCCTCCACGGCATGAGCTGCAGCAATGCCAGCAGGCTAAGAGCTGGCAGGCACTTTTGCCCATGCTAGACTGGTTGTTGATGCTCTGTGGCCACTTTAGGTTCTGAGACTACTGAGTCACCAGAGAAAATCTTTCTTGTCTGGGGCTACATTCTTTCCCTATTACTCATCCCACAGATCTCAAAGTCACCAGATCTTGTGGCTCCTTGGCTTTTTCTCTGCCCTCTTTCCAGCCTCCTTTGCCCCTTTTTGCTACTGCAGTCACAATTGTACATCCACCCTCTGGTCACAGAGCCACAGCACCTCCAGCCAGGTGGCAGAAGTAGGTGACAAGGCTCCCAATTGTGTCTTCCCCTTGCAAGGCACAAAATTTTCTCATCCTTCGTGATTTTACTGCCTCCTTGTCCTGGTTTGTAATGCCTAGGGAGACTTAGCCACCCATGCAGTTCTCTGTGTCTCCTTTTGGTGTTGTCATTCCACAGGGGTCTGAAAGGAGCCCATAAAGCTGAAGAAGCTCTTTTGTAAGTGGTGGTTAGGAAGAAGCCGTTCCTCCCTGCCAGCTGTGGATATGCCAGGACTGGGAGGGGGCATGTCATAGTTATTTGTGGGCAGCCAAGTAGGGCTCAGGTTAATACCTGGCTCAGTCCTCAGCCCTGCTCCTTTCACCCACAAATCAACACCAAGCCAAGGTTTCTAACACTTATCTGGTAGAGAGAATTGTTAGCTTACAGTTCATGAAATGGCACAAGTTGAACACTGGGGTTCCACCAAAGCAAAATCAAAGTGCTAAAAATGGGAGAGACTTTGGTAGTGTTTTGATGGTAACTGCCCTTGCCTTATGTCTCTGCCATCATGAGGATGAAGAGGGCTGTGCCTGTCTGTGCAGGTCAGCATGCCTCCGTCAGTTCAGGCATAGTTTTTATCCAAATAGCAGCCAAAGACGGTGTATGGACAGAGCTTGTTTGTTTAAATTCGAGTAAGAAGGAGAAATAAGTAACTGGAGTAGGTGGTATCTGGCAAAGGGAAGGACTCTGGATGAATTTTAGGAATGAATGTAGGCATTTTTCCCATCCTCTTGCTGAGAAGGACTTCTGCCATATTCAACACAAGGGACTTGTAAACACGGCATTTTTAGAAGCTGTTTTGGCTGTTTGACTTTCTTTTAAAAAAAGTTGTATTGTGTTACACAAGCTACCACAAGGCTGGTGGCAGAGACTGTACCAGGACATTCAACAGATGCAGACCAAGAATTTTGTGCAAGAATTTAAGCCACAAGACAAGGAACTTTAAATTAATGATACAAAGGGAGGAGGGGGTCACTGCAGCATGAACTCAAGCTCTGGTAGCATTGAACTTATGAGTGACTCAATTCATAAATACGTTGAAATGAGGTGTGAAGGATGTGATGACTCATTTTGCAGTTGGTTATATAGTAGGGTCAAGGAGCTGAGATATAAGCAAAAGATTTAGCTACTGCTCTTGTAGGAGAAAAGAGTTAATATAGTTGTTGCTTCTGAAACTTAATTTGGTTTCTGGAATGCCAGAATTACAGTCACCTGTACAGGAAGAACAAAATGGATAAGAAAAGACATAGATGAGATTATGGCACTGTGTAAGTACACATTGTACCTTCATTCTGATTACTATCTACAATCTTAGTAATTTCATCTCAGAAAAGATGTAACAGAACCAGGAGGTTACAGAGAGAAGCTGAGGATGTGCATAGTGCGTGATTTCTTCACATGAGAAGAGATCAAACAGGCCATGCCTCTTCAGCTCAGAAGGAATGTTATTGAGCCCCAAGAGCCTGTGAATGGGGTGGTTTGTTCACAGCCCAGAAAGTAGTTTGGAAGGAAGCTTTGTAAAGAAGGAGGAAGGTTATTCACAGGGTACACAAGGGCACTGTGTAAGCAATTGTCACAGGGTGTTGTGGAGGCTAGAGGTAGGTGAGTCCCTATCTCCTAACTCCTTGAGCTCCCTCCAAGGACACAAAGCCCTCTTTGCTGGAAGGCTGGTGCAGCCCTGCCTAGATCAGGTTGGCTGAAGAAAGGTGATGCTGAGCAGACAGAGAATGCAATAGATCAGCAGATTTATACCTAGTTCACACCAGACTCTGCTCCCCAGAATGAAATTCAGGAATATCCGCTGCAGGATAAAGGCTTTGTTGCATGTAGCATTAGTGGGGTCTAGTACCTCTTTCTGCTGCTGCAGGTATTCAGTTGTGCTGCTGGAACCTGAAGAAATGAAGCCTGAGCCTTAGTGACCCTCACCAGCCAACTGAGACACAAGATGAAGCTTTTTCTATCCATCACTGTTGGCTCAAAGGGCAGATCTGCCACCCTGCTCTAGAGATCCACCAGGGCACCACCACAACTAAGGCAGGCCAGTCTTGCTCCTACATCTGGGGCTTGTGCAGGGTAGGGACTCTGTTTTGTAGTTCTTCAGGGAGTAGCAGATGAAATAACCCACGTTTGTGAAGTCCAGCACTCAGGGGTCATTCAGATGCTAAACCACTTGGGTACCTCTGCAATAACAACTTGTCTCCTTGTGCAGCTGCATTCTTTGTTACAGCATTGCCTTTTTTTTTTTCCTTTTTTTTTTTTTTAAATAATTTAAAGGATGAAAATCTGCAATTACCTGCACGGGAAAGAGATTTCCAAATGTGGATGTCTCTTTAATGTATCAGGAATATGCCTAGGCAGTTCCAGAGGCTGGCAGCTGAATCCAGACACATTCAAATGAGAAATAACATACTTGGAGGCTAATTAACCATGGGAGCAATTTACTTAAGGTTGCAGTAAGTGCTCCATGACTGATAAGTATTGAATCAGGACAGGAGATGTGTTTCAGGTATCTGCCAACACTAAAGTGGAAGTTGTGGTCCTGGGAGATGTGGTTATGGGAGATGCTCTGGAAGAGGCCAGATTTGACCCGTGGTGTCCCAATGTAGAGTTTGGGTGTCAGTACCATCCTGAGGTGTTGCAGCCCTCCTGCTCCTTGCCCCCACAGCTCATTCATGACCTGTGAGGTGAGCCTCACCTTGTGCTAGTACTACCATTTCTGGGACAGAGCTGTGAACTGTTTGAGCCACTGAGCAATGTTGAATTACATTTTTCTCAGTTCTAGCTCAGGGCAGGGCCCCACAGGTAGCAATGGTGGCACGGGATGCTGGCACAGAGCCAGCTGCAAGGGTAAGAAAATGGACATATCACAGAGTAATGGGATGGGTAGAATTGAAAAGGACCTTAGCGATCATCCAGTCCCAACCCCCCTGCCATGGGCAGGGACACCTTTCAGTAGACCAGGTTACCCAGGACCCCATCCAACCTGGCCTTGAACACTTCCAGGGATGGGCATCCACAGCTTCTTTGGTCAAGCTTCTCCTCTGCCTTATCACCCTCACAGTGAAGAATTTCTTGCTAATACCTAATCTAAACCCACCCTCTGTCACTTAGATGTCCTCATCAAGCTCAGTGACTGTCTCAACCTCAGAATCAAAAACACTCCCTACCCAAGATTCCTATTCCTCTACATGTCTCTGATGTGTTCTGCTTTCCCACCAAGAAAAGCTGTCCTAGAAGATTTCAAAGACTTTTCTTGAGGATTTAAACATGTGCCCAGGTTACTGATATGTGGAAATCCAGTCAGGGCTATTACCTGGGCAGGCACTGGGGCTGCCACCCTTCTGAATTACAGGGCAATGCTACAGCACTTGCCCCTATTGCCTGCACAGCATGGGCTGAGCTTGTCCCACTGCCCCTGGGAAGGATTTAGTGCACATGTGCTTCAGGGTCAGCTGGTGCTCACAGAGAGACCCCGGAGTGTAGGAAAATGGCAGATTTACTGTGCCAGCCCAGCCCATCTGTGCAGCACATGTGCAGGGATCTGAGCTCTCTGGGAAGCGTCTGGTTCACTGTGCCTGCGCCGTGCCGCGCACATGGAAAGGGCACAGCCCGGGAAAACCCACGTGAAAATGTGTCACCACTGGTCATTTTGACCCTATGGATCGTCACTGGCCTCAAAATCTGTGGATGGAGCAGGGCGGTGCTATAAGAATAAAGAGATTAGTTAAATCCCTATTCCTAAAGCAAGGATATTTGGATACCTGTGCATTAATGCATCTCCACGTCCCCTAGGCCTTCATCTCGTGTTCCTGCAGTACCCCTGCCTGGCTGCTGAGCTGCTCTAGGCTCCCTCTGGAGAGCAGAGATCACTGCCCAAAACAACTGGGGTGTTCCAGGAACAACTCCAGCTCTAAAGGCAGGACTTGAAGAATTACCAGGAACTTCATCTTCCAAAAATCTCAACAAAAGGAAAAAGGAAGAAAACATACAAGGAAAAGAAAATTTGAGCTAGATATGTATGTTTCCACCATAAGATTTTAATATTAACAGAACTAACTGACTTATCTTGCTATTATAGAGGCAGAAGAGGAGCACTAAGCAAGCCAGGGCCTTTCTGTCCTGTATTTGGTCCTGTGCTGCCTGAGTGATGCCTGTGCCCTATAACAGTTTCTCAGGAACTTTTTATCAAGAGGCCAAGTAGTTTCTTAGAGATGTGGGAGATGGGGCACATGGATGTCCTGCTTCTGCTGCCCCAAGAGGTTATGATGAGGGTTTGCTTCGCTTTTCACTCCCTGCTCCAAGACCACTGTAGAAGGTGTATCTTCAATGGACTATAGGCCCTATGGAAATGGCAAGGAAAACCAGAGAGCTTCTTCCTTTAAGCTTGGTCTGCTCGTGGTTTTGGTCTCTGAGGGGAGAGTGCCAAGCTGAGCCTGAAGAGGTGATTCAATAAAGTCCAGGATGGTTTACTTTCAGCCAGAATGTAGAGCATTTGAGGTTAGAAAACAAGCTGGGCTAATCTTCAAATCCAATTGCAACATATTGATCTTCAAATCCAATACAGATTGTGTTCCTAATTTCAGTTTAGAGTTCATTAGTTCACTCTTACAGACTTTGTGCATTACATTTTATGCAGCACCCCCTGTACAGAGAATTTAAAACCTGGGAGCTGGGGTTTTGACTCTTTTGGCATATTTCTGCACACTTAGTTTTATACAACAGCAATGCCTCCTCAGCAGTATTTGCATAACTTTTTTTTTCAGCTGACCAGTGTGAGTTGTGGGGAGCTCACAGCTCTCCCTATGGCTGCACTAGGGCTGGCCCAGCTGACATTCCCCCCCTGCACAGCTAGGGGGGAACTGTCCCCAACCATTGCACTGCCATCGGTCTTCCAGGCCTGACCCTCAAGAGAGATGTGAAGGCATTTCAGAAAGGCTTTTGAATCTTTTACAGAGCCTGGGAGCTGAGCTCCCAGCACTGCTGGGCAGCAAAATCGGGGATGCATCAGTGCTACAGGAGTTTACAGCATGTTATTGTTTTTCCATTTCTAATTGTACCTCTTCCCTCTCTGTCTACAGGGATTTATTATTGCTGCCTTTGCCAGCATCCTCTTATGCTCCACAGGGTCCAGCTGCCCTTTTGTCCCAGTCTATAATTGACCATGGTCATTAATTTAAAGTCAGAATTATCGTTTCCAAGCTATATTTAGCCTGAAGCTTGCTGCTCTTGTTTCAGACCTGATTAGAGGCTCATGTGCCGGAAAGCTGCTGCTCGTCCCTGCCATGACAAATAGTCTGATGGTCTCTCCTCACAAACCTTCCCCTTCCCTCCCCTCGGTCATGGGGCTCTCCATGGGGTCGCTGGACCCAGCGCCACTCACCCCTGTGTGGAGCTGGGACAGCTGTGACATTGCTGCTGTGTTCCCAGAATGCTTGTGCATCAAAAGCAGCCCAAGAAAATACAGCATCATTTCCTTTCTCTGCAGATTCATGAGCTCAGGCAAATGTCTCCTGTCATGTGTGTGCATTATCACTTCCCAAATGCATCAGCCATGCAGTGCACGTTGCACTCCTGCACAGACAACATGCCTGTCCAGTTGGACTGTGCCTTTATGTGTTTCCATATCCATGCCCCTAAATATGAGAATGTAAGAACTGCTTGGGCTTCCTCGTGGGAGCTGCAGTTTTCCAAGGTGCTGCTTGGATTGCTGGCCTGGGGAACCAGTGAGAGACCCCCTGTAGTTACCAGCTCCTCCTGTGGTGGTAGCATATGATGCCCAAGATTAGGAATTGCTTTGGTTTTGGGACTGGCCATGTGAGCAGGTGGGCCTGTGTAGCCTCAAGTCTGGCTCAAACAGGAGTTGTCTGGAAGATGTATTTTCTTAGTCAGGTCAGAAGCCACCAGCAGAGTAATGCCCATGTATCACTGACTTTAGCCTTGTCCATGGAAGTGCTGTGGTTAGGCACAGGAATGGAATAAACCAAAAGTGCATCCAGGTCAGCATCCCAGAAGTTTGCTAATAGCCAATGCCAAAGAAAGAGTCAAAAAAAAAAAGGAAAGCACTTAGCAGTATTAGTCCAGCTTTTCCTCCCTTCCTAAGGAACTTCCTGAGCAGGAGGTGGCATTTTTGCTCCTAATAGCTTGGCTGGGGTTTGTTTCCATTTTCTTCCACTTTCCAGTCCTTGCTTGAATCCAGGCAAAGACTTCCTCAGATTAAATACTTATTGGGGGTTAAGAAGTATCTCCCTTTAAGATGGACATTTAAAACATGTTCTTTAATAGTTATTGAGAGTTGTTAAAGTCACAGAACTTAATACACACCTCAAGATCTTGTTCCTGAAATGCTGTTGTGTTTTGAAAGCTCTCCCTACCTGCTCTAAAAGGATGCCCAGAGCTCTGCTGCTGGCTGGGTTTCACTTTGTTGTTCTCAGCTGTGCTTGCTACAAGCATTTGGATTAAATAGAATTTATTCCTTCTATTTAAGGACATTAGAAAGTTCATTAGAAAGCTTCATTAGAAAGTATTTGTGGGTACAGTGGCCACCTGTGGTATCTTGTGATGTAGGATGAGCAGTGGCTGCTTTAGGATTTCCCCTGTGACAGCACTGGGCTTATCTGGTTTCTCCCTCTCTTCCCCACAGGTTCATGAAAGTGGCTGGCGGCACAGTGGATGCTGTTACCTGGCAACAGTAGGTATTCACCATTCCTTCTACTTTCCAACACTCAGTGCAGTGATCACAGATGCTGGGAACAGAGCTGAGGTGCTCTCTGGGTGCCAAAGGGGCAGATGTGCTACAGCCACCTCCTCTGTCCCACTGAGTTTAAACTGGTGAAGGATGCTCTGCCCTTCCTTCTCAAACAATTATAGGAGTGGATGTAACAACCTTTACCTCTGCAGCTGAGACACAGGACAAAAATACCACAGCCTGCATGCCTGGCCTGCCAGAATGCTGGAAACAGAGCCCTGAGCTGGACTGCTGAGCCTCCAGAGGCAGCTGGGAGGACAAGCAGCTCCAGGGGTGGCTTGGCTAGGGACAACAAGGAAGCAAAAGCCACGTGTGACAGATGTATGGGACTCTCTGAAAGCCCTTTTCCTTTCACCCCAGTCACTGTGCCCTCATGCCCACCGGCCTGAATCTAAACTGGTTCATCCAGATAAGGGAGAGGCATCTTAGTCCAATGGTAAATACATAATGCCCCTCTCTGCTTTGTAAGGCTGTCCACAGACACACTGCTGTGTCCTACACGCAGGTGGAGCCCCAGGAGCAGATATCAGTAAAAAGGGGCTGAACATCCAAGATCCTGGCCCAGCTGAGGCTGAGAGAGATGCTGTTACCTGTTTTTCCCCCTGCTCCTATAAATGCTGCATTTCAGAAGAGCAAAGGAAGCTCTGAGCTGTAGCACTGAGTGTAACAGGCATCATGTGGAGGGAGAGGCTTTCTTATTTGAGGGAAAATCCAAAACCATATTTTCCCTCCTCTATTTCCACCTGCCCCAGTTTGCATGCTGTGGCCAGAGGTAGGCTCCCCAGCAGGCTGTGGCTCTCTTCAGTGAGAGTGCAAGCACCAGTGCAAAGGTGAGGCACAGCAGTGACCACCAAAACTGATAGCAAGAGGGCTTGTGGGGCAGGCAGGGCTCTCTCCTGCCACAGAAAGGACATATTTCAGAGACAAGTATTCACTAGAGAAAAAAAAACTCTGGTGAGACCATTCTGTTCTCAGAAAAAGTGGATTTGTTGTCATGCTGGGTTATACTTCCCATGCAGGACACTGGCCTGAGCATGGGAGCCAGGGTCTCAGGTCCAGGGTGTGCCTGAGTGCGGTGCCCACAGGTCTTGCTCCCAAGCTGATTCTTCACAAGGACCCTTCATGAGGTGCTCAGGCTGCTTTGCTGAAGTGCAGTAGTGAGGCTTGTAAATCCATCACTTGTAAAGGCCCTTTGGAGGCCTGCTCTTAAGCAGAGCTCAGTGGGGTTTAACATAGAGGTTTTCCTGCAAGCACACCCGTGGTCTCTGTGTCGGTGTGTTAATCCTGGAGGCTTCTGCAGAAGCAACTGTTGGCATCTTAGAGGGGCTTATAGCACCAGACATGACCAGCAACTTGTAAAGTCCCATTCCTGGAGGTTGGCTTGTCTCAGTGTGCTTGCCTGGGTGTTCAGCTCCTTGGGTTTCCCTGCCAGGCAGCAGCAGCTTGCTGCAAGGGGGACAGTGGGGTAGCAGAGCAATTGGAGCAGGATTTGTGTTACTTACAGGCTCATGCTGTGCAATGATGATCTATGTCTCATCTGGGAATTTGCTTTTCATGATTACACGATGTGCTGATCGCATTTACTTAGTCCAGGAATTTGCTTTCTGCAACAGGGCTTGATGGCTGGGCCAAGCCCTTGGACGAGTTGAGGGAACAATCTTCCAGGCTTCAGATGTGGAGTTTCATCTGGTGTGAAGGGACTCTGCCTGCATGGCTGCTTTGAAACCGTTTCTTATAGGAACAGCCTGAAGTGCTTGTCAGGTTTGGTGCTGAAGCAGCAGCTTGTGGTTGGGAGGGCTGGTGCAGCTCCCCACAAGAGTCAGCAGAGCTGAGCTGCTGCCTGCTGACCCATTTCCACTGCAGTTCCCGCTTCTCCCCCAGCCAGGGTTTGCAGCTCTGGAGATAGCACTTGTATGTGATTGTGAGGACTGGCAATGGCCACAGCTCTGAGCTGGGCTTCTGTACTGTTTATGAATAAATGTCAAAACAGTGTCTCATCCCTCTGCTCCAAACAGCAAAACAAAACAAAACAAGTTCCTTTGTATCCAAGAAGAAAATTATTAGCAGGACACTGAACTGCTGTCTAATTTCAAGTGTGAGTATTTTGGTTCCAAACCCTAACATTCTCCTGGGATATTGGTTATAAATTTGTCAAATCTGTTATTCCTTTGAAAAGTCTGTGCTCAATCCAGAAAGGGAATTGAGAAGGGAATACATTGCAAGGAGCCCTATTCTCTGTGTGAAAACAGAATATATCTGAAATATAATTGATAGAAAAGTGACTGGGTAGAAATAAACAGCTCACCAGTGAGCCTCACTCATATAACATCACTCAGCATGTGTGCCTCCCTCTTCAGAAGTAAAGTGTTGCTGGAGAGGGATCTGTGAATGGCTTCAAAGTGCTCAGGGAATTTCCTCTAAAGAAGGGTGTGACAGTGGCTCCAAGAGCTTTGGCATTTCCCTGGTGATTTAGATTTTTATGTTTGGTTATGGGTAAACGAAGACCCCATCAGCCTTTGGATGTGGGTTTCCACTGCTCAGAATCCTCCCCACAGCCATCTCTTTGCTCTGTGCTGGTGTCCTCACACATGGGGAAGATTCATTGTCTGCTTAAACTTGCAGCTGTGCCCAGTTCCATCCCCCAGCAGACTCTCTGAGTCTGCACAACTGGTTTTCCATTCGGAGTCTTTCACACAGCTCCAAGTTTGTCATGTTTAATGGACAAATCCTCATCCAATGCTGCCTCTGAAACACAAATCCCTATTACTTATGGGGAAAGTAAATGTTTACATCTTCAAAACCAGCAGACATCTGTTCCTGTCCCCCAGGCTTCTTGGAGAATGTCACCTTCTCTTCCAAGATACAAAGTCACTTGTCCTGTGTGACAAATCAGAGGTGCCAGACACACAGGCATGTGTGAGATGTTGCTTAAAATGCTTTTGCCCAGCTTGGTTTGGGTGACATCTCTTGTGGCCTGGTTACGTTGAGTGTGCAGGGGGAGATGCTCACAGGCAGTAGCACAGGGCAGATTTGCCTGAAATGCCAGGAGAGAGTTGCCCAGCATGGGCACCCCCACCAGTGTATATACCAAGGGTGTGTATCTGGGCTCACATCAGCCTGCTGTGAGTGCTCAGAGTGCTGTGTCTTCACAGGCTGTGCCTGGAGGAATGGGCTGCAGAAAGGAGTCTCTGACCCATTTGCACCTGTGTGTTGGTTTTAAAGTCAAACCCACTACAACCTGTAAATAAACCTGGTCAGGGCACAGCTTTGCCCACTGGCTTGCAATCCTCTTCACTGTCTGGTGGAAGGAACAGTTCCTGGCAGCACCATGGCCCTGGCCACCAGCACATTTCCAGGCAATGCTAGGGCAAGGCTGGGGATATGGACCAGGCCAGGGATGGCTCTCGGTGGTGAGACAGGAAAATGCATCTTGTCTGGGGGCAGAGAAAGGCGTGGCTGTGAGTTGTGCCTTTGGGGCCAGAGAACAGCCCCCATTCACTCTTCATCAAAGCATTTATTAGTTGAGTGGAGATGGGAGCACCTCTCCTCTGTGCCTGCAGGTGTTTGGAAGGAGCAGGTCGCATCCTGCCTCTCTTCTCCGTGAGAAGCAGTGTGGCTGCCCCATGTCCTGTGCTGCAGACACCCTCTCCTCGGGAAAATGCTCAGGGCCACCTGTCAGCAGAGGTGTCTCAGTTTTACAGCTGCAGTGGCAGCAGGGTGTCATGCTGACTGTGAGGATCTGCCCTGCTCGGTGTCCCTGGCAGGCGGGTGCCCTAATTCCAAGCAGACTCCCTGTAGCAGCAGGCAACAAAGTAGATCCGGAAATTCCTGAGCTTTGGGAAGTGGGCTTTAATGTCATTAACTGCAACAGAAGAAGAGGTCAGATACTAGGGGCAAAGGTTTCTCTTTAAAATGAAGGAGGATGTAAATGAAACCAGCTGCCCAGGAGTCAGTGCACTGCCTTCATTAAGCATGGTACAATGCTTATGGTCCCATGCAGCAAATCGTGGATCTTAGCAGAAAACCGTTTTAAATGCAAGACCTGGAGGTGAGAGGACAGAGACATGTAGCCAGCCCCCAAATCACCCAAGTGCTCTGGTGCCTGGCACTGTCCCTCTCTGGGAGGTGGTGGGGAGCTGTGTGCAGCCTGGCCTTGCAGCCTGCTCCAGAACAAGGGCATTTCTGACTGGCAGCTGTGTTTAGCCCTGCCTCACTACTGTTCTCAGCTCATCTCTGTCCCATGCTACAGTTCCATCCAAGGATGGAGGCCAGGAATTGGGGTGGTTCATTCCCTAGAACTGGCATAAATTCTTACCTAGACCAGCACCACGCTCTGGTTTGGCCATCTCTGGAGCAGCCCAGTCACACCTCCCTTTGCAAAGGGCACTGATCTCACCCTGGCTTTCTATGGCATAGTCAAATGATGTTTTTAGAAATGGGGTAATGTAAGCAGAGGGCAGAGAATTTGTCTCAGCTTTGTATAATAGGCATCTAAAGTATAATAGGACACCTAAAAGTAGATGCACATGGCCTTTCCTTCAAGATGTATGTCTCATCTGGGATGTAGTTGCTAGATCCCTCTTTTTCTTGGCTGGCTCTTCTCGTGTTCTTGCAGACTGCCAGTTATAGAGATAGTGGCATCAAACTGGGGGACGCAGTGGCCCAGCTCTGTATATAATTGGTCATATCTATTCTCTCCTGAATTATGAGAAACAGCATGGTCAGTGCTCATGGTGTGCTGATGTCTCCTAGGCTTCAGGGCCAGCTCTGCTGCTGCGCCGTACCCAGAGCCCGCTGAAAGAGCTGTCAGCCTGTGTTGGAGACAAACAGCTTGTCCCAGAGCTACATGTGCTCTGCCTCTGCAGAGTCGTGGCTGACAGAGACCCCTGCCCCTGCTGGGGAGGCTCTGTCCATTCATCTCCTTGCCGGACTTAGGAGAGGAGAATGTGAGTGCCACGGCCCTGGGGCTGGCTCAGGTCGGCTGCCTGGGGAGGTATTTGTCAGTGCTGCATATCTCTGCAGCTGCTGCTGGCTTTTCTGGAGGTTGAAGGGTTGTGACTGTTTTAGGCTGTTTTGTTGTTTTTTTTTTTAAAGTCAAGTGCAGTGAGTCATTGTAAATATCAGCAAAGCTGCAGCCTTTGCTCCAAGGAATAATCCACACCTCATGAGCTCTTCTTCTGCTTTAAAGGCCTGACAGTTGTTTGCATTTTGTGGATTTCCTATACTGCCTTTACTGACAGTTAAAGTTACCAAAAGGAAGTGCCCTTAACTCAATGAGATGAAGCCTATAGCTGGAAACCAATTCCTGAGTAGCCAGGTATCAGCAGAGACCTCAGTTCCTCTCTCTTCCTCACAAGCCTTGTGCAACTGGTGCCATTTTCCATTTTTCCTAGTCTGAAGAGGATGAAACTACCTGTTGGCACCTGAGGACTTCCCAGGCAGATTTGCAAGAGATCCTTGCCATTTTCCTGAAGCCTGTAATTGTCTTCATGCTCTGTTTACACACTCAAAGCTGATGTGTTCCCCTTTTCATGCCACCAGGAAATGTGCTACCAAGATTTCTTGATTCTGAAGCAGGAATACTGATACTTTATTTCTGCCCTTCATGCCTCTACCAGTCTCTATTTCTTCGGGTTGTTAATGAAGGTGTCAAAAAATAAATGTGACCATGGCACATATTCCAGGGTATTTCTCTTCCCTGCAGGGTCGGGGCTTTTCTGAGCACAACAGCACCTCCCCAGCACCTCCCCAGGTGATTTCTGGGGCAGCAGAGCCTCCTCTGGGGCTGCTGCTGGTCCTCTCCCCTTGGCAGTGGAGCTGCATTTCAGAGCACACCTTGTGCTTGAATGAGGTGATGAGGAGGCTCAAGCTTGTCTTTGCTCTCTGAGGGGTTTGTCCTGGGCTCTGGGACCATATTGGCCAAGGAGCTAAAGCCTGCAGAAAACCTGATGCATTGGAGGGGTCATACACAGACTGAGGTCTATCTAACTCCATCTTTTCCCTGTGAATACAACCTTTTTTAATGCCTTTCAGCCAGTTTTTGGCCCAGGTGATGGGGTTTTTAGTCCACAGCAGTCTGAAAAAGTAATTTCTGTTCAGTTTTTAAGTGTGGTGCTAAAATCCAAACATCTGCCATCCCCAGAGAACACCGCTTTGTAATTTTGTCTTAAAAAGTAATCTGTGTAAACCCCACCACTGCCTGCTGCTCACAGATCTGCTCTCCTCCCAGCAGCCAGTGGTTCAATAGTGTAGAAGTGGTTGGAATGATTTTGAACACTTCCTAAATTCTCCCTGGAGATTATCTCTGCCCTTAGCACCTTCCAGTCACCATGGATATACAGAAATGCCCTGTGCCTCCTTACCCAGCCAATGTTGGGGTGTGCCTGGCATGTTCCCATGCTTTGCTGGGGACACAGCTGGGGCTGCACGCCTGGGGGAGGGTGGACAGAGGAGGTTCTTCTCGTTGAATGCACTTGCAAGTTGAGCCTGTAATAGAATTCTGCTCTGGGACAGTCAGGCACTTGGAGCAGTAAGACACAAAAATCCTCTCCAAGTACTTTTGCATGTTGCACATGTGCCAGGTGCTCAGTCTGAGGCTGAGCTAGCCCACAGCATCCTTTGGGGATGCTCCTGCATTCCAGCACCCAAGGGAAACAGCCTCTACAACCACTGCAGCTGCTCACTGGTGCAGCTGAGATGCATGTCATGGAGAAAGCAGCCCTGGAAAGGTGAATCCACCTTTCTTCAGGTCCCAGGTCTTTAGCCCATTATGCACCCCAGCACCCACAGCTGCACCGAGGTCTGCAGGGAGGGAGAAGGATCTGTATAATTCTGGTGAAATCCAAATGGATGTAGGTCCAGTGAGGGGTGGGAGGCAATGACTGAGCCCCCGAGCCCATCCAGAGCTGCTGCTGTTCCTGGGAACCTCCATCCCCACAACACTCTGACATACTCTGGGGCTTGCTGGGGTGAGTGGCTGATACACAATGCAGATTTGGGAGGAGAAGGTTCATAAAGGTTTCTCTTGCAAAACCTATTTATCAGAAAAAGGGCTGGCCCAGGGGTATGCCAGTGAATGCTGCAGCAGGTATCCTGTTCCCTGCAAGACTGGCAGGAGCCTCTGGGAGATGTACAAGAGCTGCCATTTCTCTTTGCATGGAGGAGAGGTGACAGCCCAAGACTCTTCCTCAGGAGGAGCAGGTTGGGATTGCTTCTTGACACAGGGTATGTGCAGCCAGGACAGAATGCTTCACCTTGTGTTCTGGAGCCAGGAGACAGCAGTGAGAATTTCAGAGCCTTCCTCTCACTCTTGGAGACAGATGATTCACATCATTATGGACAGCACTGTAGCTGTATTTCATGAAATCAAGCACAGGGAGAGCAGAAATCAGCCCCCTGTATGGGAAACACTCCCTGGCATTCATAGGCCAGAGGGTATTTCTGTGAGAGCAGGACTTCCTCTGCTGGTAGCAGCCACACTTCTTGACAGGGGGATTCAGCTGTGGATTTCTCTGGAAAAGCAAGCAAGGAAGGTGTAGGTTGTGCAAGAGTGCTGCAAAGCCTTTGCAGTGGCATTTTGCTCCCAGCTTTTAGAATACTACCCCCAGAGTTTCACCAGCAAAAGTTAAGAAATTGCAAAACTTCCCATGGTTCCTGAAGTGCAGGATGCTCAGTGTTTAGGGTGTGTCTACCTTACATCCTGTTTTGGAGAATGAAGCATCAGCCAGACAGGCATGGCCAGAGGGCCAGGATAGGACAGGGTGCAAGCAGGGATTCCCCCAGAGCAAAGGAAGCATCTTGGTATGGGACAGCAGCAGAACAGGAGGATGTGGTTTGGGGGCAGAGATGCTTCCAGCTGTCTAACCTTGTCTTCTTATTTTCCTTCCAGCTACTACATTGATGGTCGAGTGGCCAAAGTGACAGACTTCCTGAAAACACGCCTGTTAGACACACTGTCAGACCAGATCAGGAAAATCCAGAAGGTGAGCAAGGGCAAAGGGTCTGCAGGGGCCAGGGGACACCATGCCTGCAGTGCCTGGCTGTACACAGGGCAGGAGAAAACACCATGCAAAGCCCTGCTAAGGCAACTGAGTGGCCTGAGGCTCCCCTCTGTCTGTTCTTGAAGGGAGCAGCATGTAATGAGGGTGAAACTGAACTTGCTCCCCAGAACAAGGAGAGGAGCGAGCAGGCAGGTGGTACCAAACCTTCCTGAGCACAGCCAGTCCCATGTCTATCAGGAGGAGGCTCCCACCACCACATCTTGCCCCACTTGCCCTCAGTGCCTGGAAATGTTGCTTGCAAAGTAGTGACAGTTGCATTCCCAGAGTGATTCTCACTGGTAGAGAATTGTGACCATTGTGAACTAGTGTCCTTTTTCCCTGATAATCATGTTTTGACTGAGTCAAAAAACCCAGCTGTTTCTGGCCTGTGGTGTCAGAGTCCCTGTCTCTGCCTGGCTCATGAGTGCTCCTTTCCTGAGTGGTCCTTTCAGGGGATCAGCTCACATCTCTAACAATGGGATACATGACAGGGCTTTGCAGGGTCCTCCTGCCTTGGCTGATAGAGGGGCCAGGGCTGAGACTGACACACTCAGCTGTCAGTCCTGGAAGAAATAAGGAACACCTAGTAAGCAAAAAAGGCCTTAGGGACTAGAGGAGATGTCCATCCATCTGTCTTGTCTAGGTTTTCAAATCTTACCACTCACCACAATGCCTCACTCATAATTCCTGCAGGGAGAAACCATAGAATGAGTAAACAACTTAAAGAGGCCCTGGGAAAGGGGATGAGAAGGTCAGTGCAGCAAAGCTGGAGGAGAGAAGCTGCTTGCTGAGCCCTCTGGCACAAGCTGGGAGTCATCCATGTGAGTGGATGATACTCCTGCTGTGGGGGAGGCATGGCACAGTGGCCAGTGGAATCACTGGGGGGCAAGCAAGAGACACCAGCTGACCCAGCCCCCGTATGTATAATGCCCTGCCAAAAGTGGTGACATGTGTCCCACCTCTGCTGCGGGTTGGAACCTGCTGGGAATGCAGTGGGACTCCATCCATTCCCAGACCAGAAGCAGCAAGGAGCTGCCCTTGGTGCAGTTTAGGGAAACCCTCACACCCACTGGCCAGAATTTGGTCTGCACAGGGTAGGGCTGGGGAAGGCTCTCCTGGGAATGCCAGTGTGGCTGAGCAAAAGCACAGCACTGGGTGCTAATAGCCTCCAGCTTGGCTCTGAGTCCGTGCATCCTGCCGGGGCTGATTAGAGCAGCTGGACTTGTCCACTTCCCTGTTTTATTGCTTCCTCTCCGGCCGGGAAGGTGGCGGGCTTAGATAATTACAGGCAGGATGCCAACACCTCTGGGGCTTCAGTCAGGGCTGTCGACTCTCACAGGCTGTGAGTGGGAGGCAGCCCAGAGCTGGCGTATTTAACATCTTTGAGGGATCCCAGTCCATCCAGCACATTCCAGCACTCCTCACTAACGGGGCAGGATCCATCAGGCTGTGCTGAGCGTTCCTGGGGCTGCTGGGTTTGCAGACATCTGGTCTTGAGAGCTTGTCACCCAGCCTGGAGAAGTGGGATTGCAGGAGAGGGGACAGGGTGTGGTGCCAAAGGTTGCTCAGGCTGGGAGAGGGCAGCTCTGGCCATCTGAGCATCTCACAGGTGTCTGCACTGCCAGATGGAGCCTGGTAAGGGGTGGGCCAGCATGCTCAGACCTGCACGTCCCACCTGTGCCACGGACCCCTCAGGCAGCAAAGCAGCCCCTGCTCAGCTGTGGGACTGACTGTGACTGGAGGAATCCCACTGCTTTCTCCTTGAGTGCCCACCCACCTTTAATCCATGTGGCTCCAGAATGTGGCCCAGTGCTCCCACACTGCAGAGTCATTGGGGCTCAGGGGCTACCCATGGCTGGCAGCTGCCTTGAAAGGGAGTATGGTGAGCTAAGGTGACATGAGAGGGCAGTCTGTGGGACAGAGTGCATGGGGAGACAGGGGAAGAGCAGGATCTGGGACTGGGAACATGAGAGTATGTTTGGGAGCAGCTCCAGAAGATGTGAGTGGATGTGTTGGCAGTGAAAGGAAGGAATGAGGAATAGTGTCCCACCACCCAGCCAAGGTAAGGACACAGAGTTACAGGCCATGGCCAGGCAGGCACTGACTGTCCAGCAGCACCATCACCAAAGGTCTCCACAAGTCTTCTATGAGACAGGAGATGTCTGCCTTGGCTTTCAGTCACAGGTTCACCAGAGTAATTTTGGTTGCTTTTGTCTCTCACGCAGGTAGTGAACACCTACACACCAGGGAAGAAGATCTGGCTGGAAGGTGTTGGCATGACCTCAGCTGGAGGCATGAACAACCTCTCAGATTCATATGCAGCCGGGTTCCTGTGAGTGACACTGGCTTGCCGGCACCAGGGCACTGCCACCCCCATGGGCTCTGCAGGCTGAGGTGCTGCAAAGGCACTGCAGCTGGAAGAGGGCAGGCTCCAGGCCCAGAGACCCCCTCAGTACTTCCTGGCAGCCTGAGTATTGTTAATTTCTTCATTTCATACCTATTACCCCTCCTCAGCTCTGCTTTCCATTTTCTCTCCTTTGAAGCTACAACCATTCCTGGCTCCTGGGCTTGTCCACTGGCACAGCCCCATGGCCTGAACATCCTGCTGCAAAGCCCCAGTTCAGATCTTCAGAGCTGGCTGTGATCACAAAAGATGGAGGAAGATGATCTAAGCTTTGCAGGGAAGGACAGGGACATGCCTGAGCTATCAGGGCTGTGTCAGGCTGTGAGAGTTGAAGATCTTGCCCAGGGAGTGTGAGAAGACAGGCCAGTGCAAAGGTCTGGTCGCCCTGCTGGGACAGAGGGTGCAGAGTGCTGGCAGGCTGGGGGAGCACCCCAGGCTCTGGGCAGAGGGCTGAGATACTGGGGTCAGGCTCAGGCACGGGTTTGTGACACGCAAGTTGGGCACAGCTGGGGCAGGGGGAGACATGCAGACTTGCTGGGGCAAGGATAGTGGGAGCCCAGCTCACAAAACCATTTGGAGGCTTCAACTCAGCTGCCGGAGCAGGGGTCAGGTTGGATGCATGAGAGCAGCTGTGCCACTGGGACCAGGCTGCCCCCTCATAGTGTTCCCCCCCATTGTGCCCCCCACCCTCCCATGGTGCCCTGGCTCTGTTCCCTCTGTCCCCAGGTGGCTGAACACGCTGGGCTTGCTGGCCAGCCGGGGCATCGACGTGGTGGTGCGGCATTCCTTCCTCGACCATGGCCACAACCACTTGGTGGACCAGAACTTCAACCCCTTGCCGGTAGGTCTGCCCAGGGATGTCATGCTGGTGCTGGCTTCTCCCTGCACATCTGGGGGGATTCTCTCCTTGTGGCCTCTCTGAACTCTGCTGGAAAATGAATTTTCCAGATCCGTTCCTTACAGTGTTAATAGGAGATGCTAGTTCATGTCAAGTGCAACATGTTGGAGGCAGATGGGAGAGCGATACCTCTGCAGCTGAAATTTCATCTAATGCCCCAGGGTTGTAGCCCAGGAGGGAGGCTGGTGCCACTGAGGGGTACCAGGGCAGGCTGGCGAGTTGGAGGGATGGATGGGGCGGGCAGCTGATGTTGAGGTGGTCCAAGCGAAGCCAGGCTGGAGCTTAAGCACCTGATTTCAGATTTCTAAAACCAAGGTGAAAACTTCACAGCGAGCAGTGGAGCCCATCAGTGCCCCACAACATTCTCACTCTTCAGACACACCTGGGCAGAGGGGAACTCCCAAAACACATGGTGCCGATAAGGAAACCATATGAAAAATCCTGCTAAAAGTAGCAGGTTTCCTTTTCCTCTGGGGGTTAGTAAATTTACTGCCTCGCAAGCAGAGAGCCCAGCAGAGCAGCTGGATGCTCTGCATCTCTCCTAGAAGGGATTTATTGGTCCATGACCCAGCAGACACTGCCCGTGGGCTGGGGAACCCTGATGGAGATGTGCACTCCCCTGACACTCTGAGCCTGCCCTTGATGCTGTGCTGGGATCTCAGGGGTGGCTGCAGGGGAGCAAAGTCTGAGGGAGCTGCATCTCAGTCAGCTCTGCCTACTCAGGCAATGAAAAGAGCATCCCTGAGCATCAGGCTGGCTCCAGAGAGCAAACCATGAGCAGGAGAGCATGGTCCACTGCCTGTGCTGCTCTGGGTATCTCGTGGGGCACCTTGGTCTGCAGCCTTCCATACAAGCAAGCAGCACACTGGCCAGCTCTGGGGGCCTGGGCTGGGGGAAGCCCGGGGCCTTTGAGCTTTGTTTGAGACGAGCCCGAGCTCACAGCTAGCACTTGTTGGATTTCTCCTGAAGAGCCGATTTCCCTGACTAAGCCACATCATCCCCTTTCCCAGGGCTCCAGGGCGCCCTGGATTGCTCCTGGCTGGATGGGTGCAGGCCAGCTCCTGCCCACCAAGTGCACGAGGGCAGCAGATGGCTGTGGCCAGCTCTCCTGGCACAGCAGGTCAGGGGGTGGCCCATGGCCAGCTGTCTTGGCACAGTAGGGCAGCAGCCCCAGAATGGCTGGAGAAGAAGTGCAGTTCAGAACGAGATTAAAGCCAGGGAAGGAGTTAGAGGAATAAACCCCAGGCTGTTAAACACAATGGAAGTCTTTAACTTGGATTTTGCTGTTGTTTTAAAGATACGTCTCCCAATAAGCGAGGTGCCAATTACTGTCATGATTGTTTCCTCACTCTCCCATGTGCTCCAGCACTGATCCCACATCCCACCACTGTGCTCCTGGACAAACTCTGGCAGGTGCTTCCACAACCCCTTTCCCTCCACTCCTGTGCTATAAAAGAGCCACAGGCAGGTGAAAAACGACAAAGGGTTTTAAAAAGCTGCAAACACCGTAAAGCCCAGCAAGACCGGGCCGTGACCTGCTCCGGGGCTGGCGGCTGCTCTTTTCCCGTGGGAGCTATCAGGAAGATAAAAGCCGCTGGCTGTACCTGTGCGGGGCGGCGGCGCTGTGAAATACAATCTGCTCATTAGCTGCCTTGACAAAGAGGTTTCCGCACGCCGGCTGGGCGTGAGGCAGCTCTCAGCTGCCTGCTGAGAGAAGGGCTGCACCGCCGCGGCATCGGTGACAGCTCCAGCTGGCAGCTCCTCAGGGAGCTGGGAGCCAGGCTGGGCTCCCCATAGCGCTCTTTGCACCTCCCTCTCCTCTCCTGCCACTGCTGATGCCTGCTTGTCCAATAAGAGGATGGTCTCGGGTGGCAGCAGTGTGGCTTCACAGTGAAATCAGGAAGATGCTCGCATCTCTGCTGGGCTTCCCACAGCTGACGAGCTAAGCAGCATCTTGTGGCTTTTGGGACATCTTGCAAGGGACATGGTCCTTGTGTGCCCCTCCAGGTCCTTCACCCATGGAAGGGCAGCTTGAGTGCCCATCCTGGTTGCCAGAATTGCCTGTCCACTCTCCCTCTGAGCTCAAGTGTTTTACTGCCTTGTTATTTTTGAGATAACATTTTCATGTATGGTTGGAGTGCTTTGTCTTCCTGAGTGATTGGAGCAGTCAGCTGTATAATAGTCAGAGAAGCCCTTCAAATAAAGCCTTTTGCAGGTACACCAGTCTGCCTGCCTGCACTTAAACCTGTACATGTGTGGGAGTAAGGAGTGGACTAAGGAGGACAGGAGCAGCACCAATATTCGCTCGTCACAGGGCACTGCCTTTGAAATGCTGATCTGGCATTTAGTAGCTCTAGGATCATTTCAGGCATGCAACGTACATACTCTATCTCTTTTTCCTTAATATCTCTCTGAAACAGTCCAGAGGGAAGCAATACATTTATTTCACCCCAGGCAGACGTGAGATTTCTCTTCAGATTCTTATGGAATGTTAAATACGTTTTTCAGTGCTCTTCCACGTGGTACTCACCTCTTTTTTATCCATCCTTGGTATTGATTTCTGCTCCTTTAATGTACAATGCTGTAAAGTTATATCTACGCAGAGAAAAAACTTGGGCATATTTCTAGGCAGGGCTTGAGGAACACAAACCCCATGGAAAAACCAAAGCTGAAAACCAGACTTCCATTTCCTGTGGCTCCTCATGGACCTTCCTCTAACGACTATGGCCGGTGAGATACTGAGTTTGGTAGACACTTAAAGTTCTTTTCTGCATATAAGATTCATATGCAGGATGAGAAAGTCCTGGAGGGATCAAGGGTGAATTGACAGCAGGGGCTGCCTGCTCAGCTGTGGTGGTAGAAGACAATATGGTATTGCCTGAGAATTGATGGTGTCCTTGAGAAAGCATCACAGCAGTGCGAAGGTCTGTGCCCAATGGTGCTGTGATCACATGCTTGGATGCTGCGGGTGATTTTTCACCTCCCTGGCTTTGCCCAAAGGCAGTGAGGAGAGCTTAATGGGAAGGAACATTACTGTCTGTCCTGGAGGAGGGAGGACCCTGAGCTCATATTAGGTCTGTTTGACCTGTCCCGACCACCTCCGCATTAGGAAATGGCTTGGGCCCCTCCAGTTTCCGGGTCCAGGGAGGCAAGGGGCCCTCCCTCCGGTGAGGTGCCAGGAGCGGGAGCGGGTCCCCCGGCCGTGCTCCCGCCTGCTGCACGTACGCGCTCTCCGGTGCGCTCATTAGCTGAGCTGCCTTGGCAGGAGGCGCTGCTAATTGCGGCTGAAGGTCCCGGCCGACTCCCCGGTCGGTCCCTCTCCCGCCCCTGCGCTGCACCCGAGGGGTCCTCCCCGGGCCAGGGCTGCGGGGGCTGGGTCCTCGCCCACCTGTACCCATGGCCACCCCGGGGCCAGCGGATTCAGCCCTGCTGCTGCACCCGCCCATCTGCACATCCACCACCGAGTCACCGCGCTGCGCACCCGCCGAGCCGCCAGGGTGGGGCTGGGGCTGCTGGTCCCCACGCGGGGACACTCGGCTCTCGGTCACTGTCTGGGAGAGGGGGCAGCGTGCCATGCGCCAGGCAGGCAGAGCCACTCTCCCAAGTCTGGGAGTGACAAAGGGTGGGGAGAGCAGGTTCAATGGAGCTTGCACACACACACACATGGAAGCTGTTCCTGGTGACTATAAATCTGCTGCGCGGGCGTCTGGCACCCCCATCTGCCCTGCACGCTAGAGCTCTGCCTCTGGTGGGAGTGATGCCTGCAGACAGGGAAGGGGTGGGAGAGGCAAGGATTGGCAGGAACTGTTCTTAGAGGACGTTTGCTCTGGCCACAAACAGGAGGGATGAAATCCCAGGCAGTTCGGGTGTCCATGAGGGAAAAGCTCTCCCATGAGATGTCAAGCTAAAGCAGGGTCTGCTGAAGGGCAGAGTGGAAATGGTGCCCTGTGGAAGTCTCCCAGCGAGCCTTGGCACAACTGTCTGGAGGAGGTTTGAGCAGGGCATCCACTCCACAGCCTTGTCCTTTCTATCATGTCTCAAGGACTGAGGCATTGTCTGCTTTCTGCACCCTCTCTCCTTCCAGGAGTTCCAGGTTAGCTCTGAGGATCGTTGTATCCATGAACAAGGAGACAGATTGAAAGCAGCTAAACTCTGCTTGCTGTCACAGTGGGTTAAGGGGCCTTTCCCTCCTGGTGCACCAGAAAAAAGGTCTCTGAAGTGCATATGCATGGACTCTCAAATGGATCAAAGCCATGCTGTGGCTAGCAGCTTTGGCACCCACCCATTGGAGCTGCAAGACATGTGCAGAGCTGGAGCTGGACCGCTCCTCCTGCACTGGAGTCTGGGGCAGAAACAAAATCCATCTGGGACCAGCAGCAGCTGCTTGGTCTTGGAAGGATGGACACAGCCAGGGCTCACATCTCCCAGAGGCACCATGCTAGTGCTAAACCTGCCCAGCTTGGTCACAGAGCCAACCCAGGGCTGTGGATGAGGTGGGACAGAAAGGCCATTCCCAGCGTGGATTGGTGTTCTGGAAGAACAGGAAACAGAAAAAATGCATTTGGTTTCCAAGCCCTCTGATCTGGCAACTCTGCTCCCTTCCTGTAGCCTGCATCGCCTGGACCTTGTTAGGGAGAGGTGATGACAAAAGAGAGATTTGGCTGTTCCTCCATCTGCTCAGATCCCAAGAAGGTGGGGAGGCCACTGGTTGGAGCCAGGCTGTGATGGGCAGTAGGCAGGGGTCACGTCCTACTCAGCACTTTCCTATTTCCCGGGCAGGCTGTCCCCTCAGTGCCACTGGTACCTGGCAGCAATTCCTGTAGCTGCCACTCCCACAGTAGGAATTCTGCTGAAGACCACTTGCTTGAGGAGAAAGCTGCAGGAAGATGTAAAGGCATAAGGCAATGCAGGAAAGAGTGGTGTGAGATGAAGAGTTCACAGCCGTTAGAGCAGGAAGGAAGAGGATCAGCACAGTGAAAGCAACAGATGCCCAGGCAGAGATGTCAGCAGCTTCAGAGGACTGGTGGTGGGCACCTGCTGGGATGTGGCCTCAGCAAAAAAGGGATTGGTCAGCATCAGCCATTCCTTTCATAGGTGGAGGTGTCAGGATTAAAGCAAAGGTCTGTCCTGCCCAGGAGGGGCAGAGCAGAGGGAAGAGGCAAGGGGCCACTTTGCTGCAGCATCTCTGTGAGCTGCCTCCGCCTCCCCTCCTGGTGCCACCAGACTCTGGCAGGCCAGTCCACTTGAAGCCCCCTTGTTTGGGGCTGGAAGGAGCCTTGTTCCCCATTCATAGACCATCTCTGGAGTGTCCCTTTCTGTGCTCACTCACAGGCTCCCCAGTACAGCAGCAAATGCTGTAGGAGACTGCTCAGTTCTCCACAACCACCACAGAAGGAGGGGGCACACACAAAACAGCAAACAGATCATGTCCCTGAGGGTGGGGGCATGAGAGCTCATGAAGGCAGCATTAGTGTCTGAAGCTGATGATTTTGACTTCAGAAAATGTTGTTCCCTTCAGGATGAGGCTCTGCCCCACTCTGCTTGTGTCAGGACCTTGCAAAGGGTTTGGCTGAGAAAACCTTGAACTCCCACTTAAGAAGCACATAAAACTCAGGGATAATGTTAAAAGCAGCATTATCCAGCCTTGCTGGAGAAACAAGCAGCTATGGCTTGAACAGGATGTAAGGACCTCCGTGGGGAGAAAGCTTTGGATACCGAGAATCTCTTTAATCTAGTGGAAAAAGAAAGAACAAGAACCACTGGTTGGAAGCTGAAGCCAGACAAATTCAAGACAAAAATAAGGAGTGGGACTGTTAACAGTGTGGATATGTAACTGCTGGAACAGGCTCCCTGGGAAGTGGCAGCTTTTCCATCCCTCCAAGTCTTCACAACCACAGTCACTACTTTTCTGTAGGATGCTTTTTTCAAAAACAAGCCATCAGGCTCAACAAAGGGACAAAAGAGCAAAGCCCTCTGTCCTGTGATGTTCAGACCGGCCAGCCCTCATCTCCACACAGGTTGCCTGGATTGTGGGAAAATGCAGACCAAGGTGCAGGACTGGAGCTCTCTGTAACAGGCTGTTGAAACTCTTATGTGTGCATAAGGCACAGGGGAGGAACTTGGGCAGCTTCAGAAGCGGGAAGAAGCAATAAAAAGGGGAATAGGGTGAGCAGCAGCCAGCTGATGCTGCTGGTGACTTGGGAACATAAAGCCATGCCCTGGCAGCCCCAGCCAGAGGAGGCTGTGCACCATGGCTCACAGCCTACTTGTTTGAAATTCAGCTGCCTTTGCTGGTTACAGTTCCCAGCAGACTGAAGGGCTTACTCTGGATTTCTGGTTATGGAAACATCTTCTCCCACATGGAGAGCACAGAGCTGAACAAATTCAGGTGAGCAGCAAAGCTGCTTTGCCACCTTTAGGAGAGAGTGCAGGGATAACTCCTGCACTTCTCCTGATGGCTCTGCAGACAGGAGGGTCTGGCTAACAGTTCTGTCTCAAGATCCACCTAATCAACCTTGTTTCCAAAAGCTGAAGTCTCTAAAACTTCTGCAACGAAGTAAAATGTGCAAAGAGATCAAGTAGGACCCTCTGAGCTTTCCCTCTCTAGTGGAAAGCTTGTACATCTTCACTGGCCCCATGGGGCTCAGCAGATGAGGCTCCCTGAGCTCTGCACATCAGCTCACTCAACACAAGCACCCCTCCTGCCCACAAATAAGGGGTCCCAGGCAGGAGACCTCCTGAGGCACATGAAGGCCCTGCCTTCAGGTGCTCCTCAGCTGTAGTACTGCTTGATGGGTCTGCAAAGTAATTAAACCAAGAAAGATCCCTCGATTCCCACGGGACTAATAACAAACCAGATTCCTCTCTGCTATCCCTCCTCTACTGCTACAGCTGTATTGCTGGCTCAGCTGGCTCAGCCCTCACAACAAGACTCTTCTGTGACTCCAAAAGACAAATCCTTTCTGCAGTTGCACTGGTTGGAGCAACCTGTGTCCCTGGAGATTGCAGAGGCTGCCCCTGACAGGATGTCCAGCACCACACTGCACATCTTTGCAAGGGGTATGTGGGCACTGCCAGCCTGGGGAACTCACTTGCACAGCGTGTGCCACATGGGAGTGGGTGCCAGCTGCTTCGGGGGCGATGAAGAGGTCATTGCTCAGTGGAAAAGCCACCCTGGCTGCAGCCAAGCTGGGTTTCAAGAGCAAGTATTTCCCAAGCTGGTCCCATTTGAACAAGTGCTGGTAGCTGCAGGAGCCCAGCAGCCCTGGCGTGATTTTGGCTGGGGTTCACTCATGCCAGTGAAAGGAGCAGCCCTGGAGCACCACCCCATCTGGGGAAAGTGTTTGCCCTCAGCAGGTTTGCTTCAGTCATGATAGATCTGTGTGTGTAATTCATCATCCAAGTGCTTGGTGTCACCAGGTCCTGGTAATTTATTGCAAATAACATGATTTTGGCCCCTCACACAAGTGGATTTGCGATGACACGAAAAGCTGCAGCTGTCTTCAGTGCTTCCCTGTAGTGAGCTGAAGAGCTCAAGTGCCTTGAGGCCAGTGCTGACGACTCCTTTTTCAGCCCCGGGTCACTTTTCTGGCCCTCCTTTGAACTCTGGTATTTTCACATCCTTCTTGAAACTGAGACTTTGGAGCTGGCTTTGCCAGCAAGGTGAGGTAAAAGCACTGCTCTCCCCTCATCTCCTGCAGATGTTGGAGGGACACAGTTGTCCCCACACTGCCTTGGAGGCATTGACTGTGCTGAAATACTGCACACTCAGCCGTGATCACCTCATACTTTGCGGAACAGCTCACCCTAAATCACTGCTGACTGTCTTACCCATCCCATGGCACCTGCATGGTTTTACTCAAAAAAACTGTGTACCCTTAGCTGGGCCAGAAGCTCACAAAACATAGCCAACACTTTAGGAGAGACAATAATCTGTCCTTGTGCCCAGCTTGGGAGATGCTGAATGGCACAGCTCTGCCCACGAGCCATCATGGCAGGAGCCTGGGGCTCAATGTTCTGAGCTCTGCAGGGTTATTCAGAGAATCCTTGGGAAGAGCATGTGCTGAGATGTGAAATTTGGCAGCAGCTGGGGCAGGTCATGGGGTTGGGCAGGCTCCCAGGACCCCCACATTACAAATCTTGCTGCTGCTGAGCCTTGAATGTGGAGGGACACTGATGTCAAAGCAGCAAATCCCTGGGGACCACACAGCCCAGAGGGTTGAGTGCTCAGCTGGAGGCTGGAGCTGCTGGTGCCAGCCCACCATGGAGGCAAGACATTTGAGAGCCCCCTGCAGAACAGCTCTTGAGATCCACATGGGAATTCTGAGGGCAGATACCCAGAGACTGGCCTCTATCACTCCTGTAACTTGTGGGTGAAAGCAGCATCACATCAGTGGAAATATGGAGAAGAGGTGAGAAACCTCAGGAGGGCTTCTAGAAAAGACCTAAAAGCCTGAGCTGACAGGTAGCTCAGGACACAAAACTTAGTTTTAATGCATGGCCATGGGGCTAAACACTGAAGTCTGTGCTTCTCTTTATCCTCACTGCAAACTCAAGTAGCTGCTCATCTAATGACTCTGCTAATCAGGGTGGCTCGCCAGAGACGGCAGTATTGTTTCTCCTGCCTGCTGTGAGCCTGAGCAGCACAGGCTGGCACTGCTTCCCACAGCAGCTAGGTGCAGGCACGGACACCCTGAGGCTGCAGAGCAGCCCAGTCAGCCAGCAGGGTCAGGGACAGAGGCATGGCCTCATTGAAACCCACATAAGAGCACTGAGCAACTGCAGCTCCTTCTCCCTGAGAGCTTTGGCCCTGTGGCTGAGCTGTCTCAGGCTACATGAGCCTCTCCCTTCACACTCACATCTCCTTTGGGGCCCAGAGTTTCCAGAGGAAGCAGTTACCAGGCTGGTGTGGCACAAAGCCCTGTGGTTTTGGCTGGGAGTAGCAAGAGGAGAACAGAAGGTGGCTTTTCCTCCAGCATTATGCCAAAATCTTGCCCAGAAAGTGAGAAGTGTGTCTGGATCTCTCTTTGCCAGACCAGCTAAGGGCTGATGGAACAGATCAGCTTCTGCTGAGCTGGAAAGAGCATGGGGCTGGCAGTCCAGTCTGGCTGGTGGGTTTTCACTTTGTGCTGGTCCCTGGTGCCCCACTTCTCGGTTTTATATGCTGACCTCTTTACCCAAAGTGCATGTTAATCAGTGGCTGTGGCAGGGCTCCCCATGCACAGGATGGATAACTGAGTCTGTATGAGATATCTGCACTTTCACCTGCCCATTCTGCCCTGCATCCTGGGGGCCTGGAGACCCATTCCCAACTACATGCCCTTCTGGGATGCAAGACCCCTTCATCACACTATCCTGATGGTGCAGGGCTTTCCTTACCCTTCCCAGGCACTGTGCAGAGCCAAAGGATGCTTGTTCAATACACATTTCCTCCTCACTGTGCAGGTCAGAGCAGCCCCTGGTGCTAGTGTGACCATCACTGCTGGACATTTGACACTGCCAGCAGGGAGGGGGGATCATCCCAATTGCCCTGGGGCACATGGCCCCTCTAGGACATCCAGTCTGAGCTGTTCAGAGGGGGTTTATCCAGAGTGCCATTCCAGTGTGTGAGGGTGCCTCAGCACCCATAGGCAGCACTCAGAGAAGCAGGGCAAGAGGCTCCATCTCCCCAGCATCACCTGATGTGCCTGGAGCAGCAGCAGGGCCACAGCCCCATCCTGCAGAACAGCAGGCAAGGGCCTGAGCCTGCCCTTTCCCTTCCCACAATCCTGCTTCATTTAACACACACCTCCCAGCTTCTGCAGCGGATGAGTGGGGGGCCCTGCCGGCTGCGGCCTCTGTCACCACACAGCCTCACCTCCCTCCCCAGGGCTTGGGGCCCATCCTGTGTGCCGTGCGAGGCTGTGCCCTAAGGGAAAAAGCAGTGTGTGGTGATGCAATTAAGGCTGCATCATTTATGCAAGTGTGTAGGGTCTAAGCATTTCCTCTTTCTTGAGTGCTTGGCTTCCCCATGCTCCACAGGCTTTAAAATGGGAGAAATACCTCTGGGAAGCTGAGCATCCTCAGCAGTCCCAAAAGCCAGTGTGCCATGAACAGAGACAAAGAGCTGGGGAGAGTTCTGATGTGCTCCATCTCTGTGTAGAGAGTGAGAGGGGGAAGAGCCTTCTCCAGGGACATCACCACGCTGTGTGCATCAGCTGGAGCTGGTGTACAGGTCCACAGCATGGCTGTGTGTTGGTCCATGGGTATGTGTGAGGGTGCTCGTGCTGCTCCCCATGCTCTGCAACCCAGCCAAGATCCGAGCTCCTTTAGAGGGTACTCGTGTCTCTCAGCATGGGCAATGTTTTCCTCCCTGAATCTCTTTCCTGGAAATATCCATGCCATTATGGCTTAGACTGCAGAAAAAAAGCTCATCCCAAGGCAGGCATTTGGCACACGACATTTTCACCCCAACAGCCAAAATTTTGCTAGGCTGCAAGCAGGGGAGCCAGCCTTTCCTGCCCATGCCCTCTGTGAGCAGGGGGGGCTGTTGTGCTGCTGACTGTCCCCTCTGCCCCCCAGGACTACTGGCTGTCCCTGCTTTACAAGCGCCTCATTGGTCCCAAGGTGCTGGCGATCCACGTGGCCGGTCTCCAGAGGAAACCCCGGCCCGGCAGAGTCATTCGCGACAAGCTCCGGATTTACGCCCACTGCACCAGCTACCACAAGTAAGTGGAGCGAGGAAGGCTGCAGGTTACAGGGTGGGATAAGTGGTATCCCCACGAGATGAGGACCAACGAGGACCTGCTGGGACAAGTTGGCTTTCCAGGATACTCACTCGGGTCCTGCTCTGGCCGCTGTCACAGTGAAGGGAGAGTGCAGGAATGGCGATGCCTCCGATGAAAGTCGCGGCAAGCCCGCGCCTGGGAACGGGGCGGGCTGGGGCCGGTGCAGTGGCCGCCGGGCAGCCTGGGCAGCAGAGATCAAGGGAGTGGATTTCACACGAGGGGCCCCGGTCGGTCGGGTTACCCGCCAGGCCGCGCTGCCGGGGAGCCTGGCCTGGTTATTGTTTCGCTGATAAGGTCTTTGAAAGCACCTCAGCGAGCCAGAGGGGCGGCCACCTCCTCCGCGGACACAAGTTCCTATTGTGGAGGAGGAGAGACTGTTTCTTTACACAGTCCAGATGCTTTCAACATGCCTCCAGCTCGGTAGGAAACCTTGTCTAGTAACTGACAGGTGCAAAGTGCTTTATAGCCTTTGTTTGGGGCTGCCTGATTAGGCAGGGACAGAGGATCAGTGTCTGGACCTGTCTGTCAGGTGCCTGGGGTGGCGGGGGCAGACGCCACTCACGCACAGAGCTCTCCTCCGTTCTCAGCCTCCTCCTTGCAAGGTTTGGGGGAGTGCGGGGGCTATCCTGGGACTGACACTCTGTCCTTGGACACCCCCACTCTGGGCACCCTGACAGCATCCTCTTGTGCCGTGTCACTGCTGGCTGAAGAGGGGTTGTTGAAAGATATCGCCACAGAACCAGGCTTCATTGTGGGAAGGTGGCATCTCCCTGTGAAGAGGCAGCAGGATGGTGAATCTGGATAGTGCCTGCACGAGGCCAGTTCTTGCAGAGATCCCCCCAAGCCCCTTCTTGGAGGCGATGCTCCCTGGGGACATGGCAGTGCAGCCCTCATCTCCCACTCTCCCCTTTGCAGTCACAACTATGTCCGGGGATCCATCACCCTTTACATCATCAACCTGCATCGCTCCCGGAAGAAAATCAAGCTGGCAGGGACGCTGCGGGATAAGATTGTCCACCAGTACCTGCTGCAGCCCTATGGCAAGGACGGGCTCCACTCCAAGTAAGTTTGATGCTGGTGGCTGGGACCGCTGTCCCATCCTCAGCGCCACTGCGCTGACCCTCTCCTGGTCCCGCAGGTCGGTCCAGCTTAACGGGCAGCCGCTGGCCATGGTGGATGACGGGACTCTCCCGGAGCTGAAGCCTCGCCCACTGCGGGCTGGCCGCACCCTGGTCATCCCCCCGCTGACTATGAGCTTCTACGTGGTGAAGAATGTGAACGCGCTGGCCTGTCGGTACCGATAGCCTGCGGCCCACAATGGACTCGCCAGCCCCTCTCCTGCCCCTGTGCACTGCCCAGGTCACGCTGCCTCCTTGGCAGCCCACGCAGCCTCGCCGTGTGGCCGTGTTGGGCAGCTCCACGCCATGCCCTCATCCTCACCCCCAGGATGTCCTCCACCTTGGCACCACTCCCGCCCTGTGACCGCAGAGCTCCACATGCCCTGGCCACCATCCCGCCAGAGCAGTGCGACAGACAATTTGCAGGGCCTGCCATCCTCCGTCCCGTGAGCTGCGAGAAGCACCGAGCCCTGGTGCCCAGTGGCTGCAGGGAGGGTTGACGTGCTGAGCCCCGGTGTATCCCGGGACGAACACCCTCCCCGACCGCCTGGTCCCACTGCCTCTCGGGATGACCCCTCCAGCAGTCGGACCCCCTCTCCGAAGGCGGGCAGTGCTCCGGTGCAGCAAGCGCATGGAAGCAGCTCCCTCTACTGCCGCCGGGATGCCGCCAGCCGGCCTGGCCCGCCGCGAGATGCACCGGCCGGGGCGGGGCGGGGCAGGGGAGGGAGCGCCGGGGGCCGCCCCGGGCGGGCGAGCTCGGGCTCCGCGGCGGGAAATGTTGATAATTAAATTATACATCCCGGAGCGGAAAGGGGCGGAGCGGCGGGCTGGGAGCGTGTCCTGCCCGGGAGAGTGGCGGTGTCGCGGGCAGGAGCAGCTGCGACGCGCCCAGGCGCTACCGGAGGTGTAATAAAGTTGGGCTCTCAACCGCGCCGGCGTCTTCTGTCCGCCACAGGCCGGGCCGGGCGGGCGAGAGCGGTGCCGCGGTCACACGGTGCGGTGCCGCTGTCACACGGTGCGGTGCCGCTGTCACACGGTGCGGTGCGGCGGTCACACGGTGCGGTGCCGCTGTCACACGGTGCGGTGCCGCGGTCACACGGTGCAGCGGTCACACGGTGCCGTGCCGCGGTCACACGGTGCGGTGCCGCTGTCACACTACCACTGTCACACGGTGCGGTGCCGCGGTCACACGGTGCGGCGGTCACACGGTGGGTTGCCGCGGTCACAGGGCGCGGTGCCGCGGTCACACGGTGCGGTGCCGCTGTCACAGGGTGCGGTGCCGCTGTCACACTACCACTGTCACACGGTGCGGTGCCGCTCCGGGCCGCCGGGGGCGCTGCGCGCGTGGGCGCGGCGGTCACGCGCGGCGGAGCAGGAAGCGGCGCGGGGAGGGTGGAACCGCCCGGTCCCGGTGCCCCCGGTCCCGGTGTCCCCCCCGCCGCGGGCCATGCGCTGCGTCCTGATCGCCAGCACCGCGGCCGAGCTGCTCTTCTACTGGGCCGATGGCGCCTTTCTCCGCCGGCTGCGATCGTCCCACGCCGGGCAGGTGGGGCGGGACGGGGCGGCGCGGGTGCGGGGAAGGGAGCATGGGGTGCGCGGTCGCGCGTGGGCGCTGACCGGGAGAGTGTGGCGCAGGGTCCAGCGCTGGAGGACAGCCTCAACACCCTGTTCGCCCCCCTCATCATTTCCTGCGCCGCTCTGCTGGAGAAGCTCTCCGACACCTACACCTGCTTCGCCACCGAGGGCGGGCGGCACCTCCATGTCCTGCACACGGTAGGACCGGCACCGGGGACCAGGGACCCCTGGCCGGCCCCCGCTTGACCCCGCTGCCGGTTGCAGTTCGGGGATTGCCTGTACATCGCGGTGAACGGCGACGGGACGCAGAGCGAGGACGACCTGCGCCGGACGCTCTTCGTGCTGCGGCGCTTGGTAGAGGCTCACTGTGGTCTCGTCACGCTCGACTCGCACCTCATCCGCAAGGAGTGAGCGGGCACAGCCACCGGCACAGGGTGGCACGTCGGGTTGCTGGGATGGCTGCCCTGAGGTGCCTTCATGCAGCACCGAGGGGTGGGAGTGGGTCTCTCCAGCCGGGCCCCCCCTTTGCAGCAGGACCCCCTGCCTGCTGGGCTGCAGCTGGGTTTTGGTGTGTCAGTCCCACGCGGGGAGCTGGGTTTTGGTGTGTCCATCCCACGCGGGGAGGTGACAGCCACCTATGAGCTCACACTCTGTGACGGTGCAGGTTGCGGCCGGCGGATTCGGAGCAGCGGGAGCGCGTGTGGAGCCTGCTGCGGGGCCTGCTGGAGACCTACAGCCACCTGCGGGAGGAGGACCAGAGCTTTGCAGTGGAGGTACCAATGCTCTGGGCTGTGCCTCACTTTTGGGGTGTTCCAGGGGTGAGAGGCTGCGTGGAGTCCAAGGATGTGGGAAAAGGTAGCAGGCTGGGGACTTTAGGGTAGTTCCCTGGAGCACTGGAAGCTCAGACTTTCCCCTAGGACTGCAAGGCTGGGTCTGGGGGAGCTCAGCAGCCTACCCTCCTCCTGCCCCCAGGCCGTGGAGCGGCTGATCCATCCTCAGCTGTGTGAGCAGTGCATCGAGTTCCTGGAGCGACAAGTGGTACAGTACATCAACACCAGCCCTGAGCGTGGCGGGGATGAAGTGGGCCATGCCTTCCTCCTGGTGCACACCAAGCTGCTGGCCTTTTACTCCAGGTGTGCCCAACCCCAGCACCCTTCCCAGGGCAGCCATTTGTCCTCCCAGCTGACCCTTTCCTTCTCTGGCCTGCAGCCGCAATGCCAGCTCCATCCGCCCGGCCGACCTGCTTGTCCTCATCCTCCTGGTTCAGGACCTGTACCCCAGTCAGAGTGCTGAGGAGGAGCTTGGCCCACAGGTGCTTCAGAGCAGGATTGGGGGTGCAGCAAGTCAGGGTGCTCCCATGGGGTGATGCCTTGACAGCTGGGGCTTAGGGGTTTTTTTCCTGCTTTTTGAAAGCCCACAGCTGGGAATGTTCTCCCTCAGGGACCAAAGAGAAGTGAGAGCATCCCTGTGAGTGGTCCTGGCTCCCAAGGAGCTGCAGAGAAGGACTCAGATGACCAAGTGAGTCCTGATCTCTCCTTAAGATCAGGAGCTGCAGGGTGGGATTGCTGGAAGGGCTGCCTGGACCGCTGCTATCGCTGACCCATTTGTTTTTGCTGGCAGGACACAGATGATCTCTCTGTGCCTGAGGTCTACTACACACCTGAGCCCTCGCCAGGCCGGCACAGTACAGGTGAGAGCCCAGCTGGGCAGCAGCCGTGCCCCAACCCCCAGCCCTGCAGAGGCTCCAGGGCTCTGAGGGGGCTGGAAAGATGCCCTGCCGTGTTCTCTGCAGGCAGTGAGAGCTGGTCAGAGGGTGCTGAGATGCTGAGCATCGAGGAGGTGGATGCTGCAGATGTCCAGGTGAGCAGGGAGTCCTGCAACACCTCCCAGCTCCACACCTCACCAGTCTGTCCTGGTGCCCTTTGCGGATTCCGGTCCTCGTCACTTGTCTCTTGCTGTGCTGCAGCTGTGGGTGTCCTGCATCCCCCATGTTGTGCATAATTGTGACAGCTCTGATCTCCTTCTCTGAGGCATTGCTTACAATGAGCTGTCACAGAGAGGGAGCAGGGCTGCCTCAGAGCAGTCCAGTGTCTCCCTCTGCTGCTGTAGGGCTTTCTGGGCTGCTTCCCTGATAGATGCTGCAACACCTCACACACTGCAAGCAAACACTAGCCTCGGTTTAAGGCATTTGTGACCTTTGTCTTTGCAACAGTCTTCTCTGCTGCTCCTTTGGGGTCCCTGGGCACTTTTGTCACCACTGATCTTTTGCTACATGGCCCCTCCAGCTCCTTTGGTTCTGTCCTGCCTGGTTGCAGCTTTCAAGGCAATGCTGCATCCCTACAGAGCATCCTTGGTGCAAGCTGTCTCATCCCCATAGAGGACTGAGCATCTCCCCTGTCTTCCCAGATGGCAGAGGACTTGCTCCAGACCTTGGGGCCTCTGGTCCCTGAAGCTTCAAACCCCAGAAGGATCTTTCTGGATGCCAGCCTGCGGGAAGGTTACTGCCCCTTGCTGCCACACACCATGCACTGCCTCCCGCTCTGGCCGGGCATCTCCCTTGTGCTACTGACCAAGGTGAGCTGCCTCTGAGGTGAGGGAAGCTATGTGGGACTGGGTCCTGCCTGACCCACCTCTCCTTTCCCTGGCAGGGCCCCATGACCCAGGTGGCCATCACCTTGTACCAGCTGCTGGATGGTTTCTTGGTGCTGGAGAAGAAGCTGGAGGAGGGACCAGAGGTGGGAGTCGCACGCTCCTACCCATTCCTCGCTGAGCTGCGGCAGCGCATGGACAAATTTGTGAAGAAGCTGAGTGGACAGGACATCCAGGTGGGACTGGGGACATGAGGACCGTGTCCTGTTTTCTCCACAGCCTGATACAGTCCTGTCTCTTTTTAGTTGCAGAACACCTGGTTGGACTTCAAGAACAAGATCTTTTCACGGAGTGAGCCTGTAGTGAGCTCCCTAGAGTGAGTAGGGGGAAGCCAGGGAAAGTCTTTGCGACAGGCAGGGACCGTTCCCAGCCTGGGGACCAGCACAGCTGTCCCTGCAGTGCTGGGGACCCAGTGTCCAAACTCAGCACTGTGTCCCCTGGCTCAGGCTGCTGCAGTCAGTGGCCAATGTGAAGCGGCAGCTCTGCTCCGTGTACCGCCAGCTCTTCCTGACCTCTGCTGGCCACAGCCTGTCCCAAGGGCTGCGGGACCGTGCTCAGAAATTGGTGAGGTGAGTGCACAGGGATGCTCAGCATCGCCAGGGGGCTGCCCCACACCCAGCTCTGCTGGGGCTTGTGGGTCTTGGCCTCTCACCGTGCCTCTTCTCGGCAGGGAGAAGCTGCTGGACTGGCGGGACTTCCTGCTGGTGAAGAGCAGGCGCAATATCACCATGGTGTCATACCCATCTCTGCAGCTGGGAGCCCAGCCTGGCACGGGGTGTCCCTAAGGGGCAGCAGATGTGGGAGTGGGACCCTGTCCCCTGGCACCAGGATCAAGGGAAGGAATGTAGTGGGCAAAGGTGGTTTCCCCCAGGCTCAGGGGCTGTCCTAGAAGGGCACTAAAGTTGTTGGACACCCTTAACCCATCCCACATATCTGGAGGACTTTCCTGGTCTGGTGCACTTCATCTATGTGGACCGCACAGCTGGACAAATGATGGCACCATCACTCAGTGTGACAGAGAAGTCCACCTCAGAGCTGGGCAAGGGTTCTCTGGCCACCTTCATCAAGAAAAAGGTACTGCTCGTGGAGTAGGTGTGGGATGGGAACCACAGAAGAGGGTGGAGATTGGAAGGGTTTCTGCTCAGGCTTCAGGTGCACCTTGTCCCCCAGGTCTGGTCCCTGATCACACTGGCCCGGCGATACCTACAGAAGGGCTATACAACACTGATGCTGCAGGATGGCGACTACTGCTGCTCCTACTTCCTCTGGTTTGAGAATGAGATGGTATGTGGGGCAAGAAGGGGCTGAGCCCCTCTTTCCCTGGGGCAGGGAGCAGGGCTGTAGGCCTAGCCAGCCCAGACTGCTCGGTGGTCCCATGCCAGTTCCTGCCCTCTGCTGTCATTTCTTCCCAGGGCTACAAGCTGGAGGTGATGGAGGTACCAGTCCTGTCTGATGATTCTGCTCCCATTGGGATGCTTGCAGGGGACTACTACAGGTGAGCAGTTGCCAGCCCTGTGGTTTGGCACCAGGGCTCGAAGCTGTGATGGCACATGGGACCCTGTGAGTGATGCTAGGATGCCAGTGTTGTGTTGTCACTGGAGTTGCACCAGCCCATCTCCCCAGCCTGGTGCCATGGTTTTTCTGTGTCCTTGCAAGGTCCTTTATAGAGGGAAGGTCGTTAGAAGGGGTTGCCTGTGTGTGCTGTACCTGCCAAGCCCCTGTCTTCTCCTCCCCAGGAAGTTGCTGCGTTATTACAGCAAGAACCACCAGGCAGAGGTAGTGAAGTGCTACGAGCTGCTGACCGTGCACCTGGGCATCATCCCCTCCGAGCTGGTGGTCCAGCAGGCCTACGACTTGGCCCGGCGCCTCTGGGAGCCATCCCGCATCCCTCTGCTCTGAGCTGCCTCCAGCCACCTTGGGGCCAGGATTAAAGTGGGTGTGTGGGTGTTCCCAGAGCCTGGGTTGCTTTCTCAGTGTCTGCGTGCCATGCCATGGATTGTGCCTGTGGGCAGCAACAGGCAACTTTCCCATCCTTCAGGCTGGCCAGGGCTGGCACTGTCCATTTTCCTGCTCCCCATGGTTTTCACTGCCACCCAGCAGCCTCTGGGGACAGGCAGAGAGTGGGGCCGAGAGGTTGTTGGCAAATCACTGTCTTGCTGAAAAGTGCATTTCCAGAGCAGGATTTATAATGTTAGCTGGGCATTGCTGCCAGGCTTTGGCCAGAGATCAAGACAGTGTAGCCAAACCTGAGTGGAGCAATGGTCTAGGGTGCATCTCCCTTCCCCCTCACCCCCAAATGTGCGGTGCGGGGCCCTCAGAGGTTTGGCAGGCTCTGGGGAGGTGCAGCCCATCCTGCACCCCCTTCCCCACACCCAGGCTTCCAGGCATCAGTTAGCCACAGCTCTGAGCTTAGCTGGGAACAGCGAGTAAATCCTGAGGCAGCTTATGTTTCCCAGGCACGTCTGGGCTCAGTGCACGTCCAAACCTCAAGTACAGCTGGGAATGGGGCCAGCCCCAAGGGACTCTGGCAGCCACTGCCTCTTGTTGCTCCCATGCCACTCGCTGGAGCTGGGGACAGCAAATCAGGGAGCACTGGACCATGACAGGGCCTTTGCCCCATCCTGCTGAGCTGGAATTTGCCCTGCTGAGCGATAGTTCTGGATTCAGAGCCAAGCTCATCCCCAAACTGCCCCTTTTCCTGCTGCTTTCAGGGCTGTGCTTGGGGCTTGTCTGCTCGAGGGGGGGCCCAGCTCCCTCTGTCCTGCCGCGCTTGGCCCATCTCCCCAGCCGTGCCTCTGGATCATCCCTGGAGCAGAACAGGAGCTGGGGGAGGGGGCTCTCAGGCCCCTCCTGCCTGCTCAGCACCTTCCTGGAGTACGGGCTGGGGAGCTCCTGGCACCCTGCTGAGCCCCAGGCAGGATCTGTCCCCTTCTCATTCCTGGGGCTCGCCTCCGGCCCCGCTGCAGGCCCCAGCAAAAGCGTGCCCGGGTGAGCAGCAGTGGGGCAGCGCTCGGGGAGCCCCCGCCTCCTCAAGGCGTTCCCTGCCCTGGCCCCCCCATCCCCTCCTGTGCCCGGAAGCCCTGGGAAAAGTTCCGCCGAGAAGGCAAAGTGCAGGCTGCCGGCCGCGGGCTGCCATGGCCGGGCGCTGCGGGGCGGCGGCAGCCGGGCTCCGGGGCCGACCGAGCCCGGCCTGCTCTGCCCGCCGGCTGCAGGGCCGGCATCTGCCCCTGGGGCCGGCAGCAGCGCGTCTGGCCCATGCCGGGGCTGCAGCCCGGCTGCGGCAGGAATACGACGCGGTGGTGATCGGGGCAGGTAACAGAGCAAGGGAGCAAGAGTGGAGCTGCGGGGAGCCGGCGGGGACCCACATGTGCCCTCCGCCAGGGCAGGAGCAGAGGAGCAGCTGGGGGGGCCCACAGTAGTGCTGGACGCGTCGCAAACCCCCAGACTGCGCCTCATGCCTGGGACGACGCAGGGCTCTGGCAGAAGTTGCAGCCCGCGAGCATACAGAGCACTGTTGGAGCATCTGCCTTGAGCAGTTCTGTCCCCCTCTGCTGCACCATTAGGGCCAGGGCTGTAGGGCTGGGGGAGGATGCTCCTTGTCACCTGTATCCCTGTGTCTAGAGCCTGTTATTGGGGTGGCTGTGACAGCCCCAGGCATGGCAGGGTGCCCTATGCTCTGGGCCCATCACCAACACTGGGCTCTACTCGTCTCCTCTTCTTGCAGGGCACAACGGGCTGGTGGCAGTGAGTACCTAGAGTGGCATGGTGCCTCTCTTCCATCCACGGGGGACAGCAAGTGACTGGGAAGGGTCTGCCCTGTGGGCAAGGGAGGGCTTTGGTGGCAGTGTCCATGAGAGGACACTAGTGAGGGGGGCACCATGTGCAAGAGGGTGCTCCCGTTGGCAGTGACATCCTGGCGGGAGGGATGGGCAGTGTGTGCCATGCTCCCCACAGGCTGCCTACCTGCAGCGGGCAGGGCTGCGCACGGCTGTGCTGGAGAAGCGTCACGTGCTGGGCGGCGTGGCCGTCACAGAGGAGATTGTGCCAGGTACCCCTGCATGCCCCTTGTCCCCCTGGCCCTGGCCAGCCCTGGTGGTGGACATCCCCCACCACCCCACATGTTCCAGGGTTCAAGTTCTCCCGGGCATCATATCTGCTCAGCCTGCTGCGACCACAAATCTATGCTGATCTGGAGCTGCGGGTACTGGCACCCACCCTTTGCTGGCAACTCCCAGCATGCAAGCAGGGGGACCCTGCTGCCAGACTGTCCCTGCAGGGTGGGTCCTACAGTGGGGACATCCCTGTCTTGCAGCGGCACGGTCTGAGGGTGCTCCCACGGGACCCCTACTCCTTCACCCCACTGCTGGAGGACAGGAGCCCTCCTCGCTCCCTTCTGCTGGGACATGACATGGCCCAGACTCAGCAGCAGATTGCTCAGTTCTCCCACAAGGATGCCCAGGTACCACCAGGGACATGCACCCGGCACAGCAAAACCCCCGAGGGGCTCCCCTACACCTGGAGTGGCAGGGATGCTCCTGGGTGGGGTATCCATGCTACCCACCATGGTGCAGTCCTTGCTGTGCACCCTCTGTCCCCTTCCAGGCCTACCCTGAATATGAGGCATTCATGGGGCGTATGGTGTTGGCCCTTGACCCACTGCTGGATGCCCCTCCAGTGGATACAGCTGCCCTGGGAAAGGGTTCCCTACTCCAGCAGCTCAGGAACCTGCAAACCCTGAAGCCTGCTGCAGGCAGGTACATCTGGGATGCCAGGGAACCCCAATAGCAAGGGGTGTTTGCCAGCACCTGGGATGGGCAATGCAGCCTCCTCAGGAGCCTAATCTGGGCTGGCAGGCTCTGGTAGGCTTGCTCACCTTGGTCCCACTGGCTGACTTGCAAACCCAGCTGGGCACCAGTAGCCAGCCCTGGCACAGCCACACAGGTCTCACACCATCTCTCTACCCCCAGGGCTGGCACTGGGGCGGCTGCTGCCCTGCTATTACGAAGTGCTCACAGCTCCCATCTCCAAGGTGTGTGCTGGCAGTGGTGGTGTGGAAGCACCCACTGCCTCTCCTGCCTGCCAGGATGCTGCAGCAGCTCCCCACCCCAAGCCTGACATGCTCTCTTTCTCCTGTGCCAGATCCTGGATCACTGGTTTGAGTCAGAACCCCTGAAGGCAACTCTGGCCACTGATGCAGTGATTGGAGCCATGGCCAGCCCACACACCCCTGGCAGTGGGTGAGGGACCCTTCCCCCTGGGGCTCATGCCTTCACTGTCTCCCCTTGCCATGCTTTGTGCTTGGCTCTGCTGCACACCCGTACCCCGTGCCCTGCCCCCCTGCCTCTCCCTCCACTGCCTGCTCAGCTCTGCCAGGGTGCCTCAGGTGCTGGTCCTGGGCAAGGGGCAGCCCCCAGCCCTGCCACATGGCTCTCCTGAGTGGCCCCCACCTATCCCTTCACTGTTTGGACATCTCTGTCTCTGAGTTGGACTGAGTCCTGGCTGGTGCTTCCTGTAACTGAGTTGACATCCCATGAGGTGGCATGGTCCCATGGGGGGGGCTGTGGGGGCTGTGGCACCATCCTCACTACCCATGCAGGGGACAGATCCATCCCCTCAGCCAGCAGCTAATCCGAGGTCCTGCTACCACAGGTACGTGCTGTTGCACCATGTCATGGGTGAGCTGGAGGGACGGCGGGGGGCCTGGGGCTACGTGGCAGGTGGGATGGGAGCCCTGTCCCAAGCCATCGCCCAGGCAGCGACTGCCTGGGGAGCCCACATCTTTGCTGAGAAGGTACGGGGTTTCTGGGAGAGGGGAGCTGCTTGGCCATCCCCACAGGCAGCAGGGATGCTCTTGGTAAAGTCTTGTCCCCTACTCATGCCCAGGCAGTGTGCCACGTGCTGCTGGGCAGGGATGGGAAGGCACAGGGTGTAGCACTGCAGGATGGGACAGAGGTGAGGAGCAAACTTGTGCTGTCCAATGCCTCCCCCCAGATCACCTTTCTGGAACTCATCCCTCAGGTATGGAGTGCATGGGGCTGGTGAGGGCTTGGCACGTTGGGATCACCCCACTCACACTGCCTCTCACAGCCAGCCTCTGCACGGGTTTATCCCACCCTAGGAGCAGCTGCCGAAGGATTTTGTCCAGCGGATCCAGCAGGTTGACACACGCTCCCCTGTCACCAAGATCAATGGTAGGTACCAGCGAGGACACTTCTGCTGCCATCCCTGCTGGAGGAACACTGGTGCCAGGCTCAGCAAGAGGTGCACCCCGCTTCCTCCATCTCCCCATCCCATCCCAGTGGCAGTAGATCGGCTGCCCAGCTTCCTGGCAGCCCCCAATGCCCGCGACGGCCAGCCCCTGCCCCACCACCAGTGCTCCATACATCTCAACTGCGAGGGCACCCAGCTCCTGCATCAAGCATTCACTGAGGCTGCCCACGGGCACCCCTCCAGCAGGTAGGAGCCTGTACTGGCACACCTTGGTGCAGTGGGGAAGGGACAGGACAGTCACGGCTGTGGATGCTGGGGAAAGAGGTGTGGAGTGGCTGGGTCCCTCTCTGCCTGCCCAGTTGGTGTACTGCTCTTCCAGGCCCATGATTGAGCTCTGCATTCCCTCAGCGCTGGACCCAGGGCTGGCCCCGCCAGGCTGCCATGTCGTGTCTCTCTTCACACAGTACACCCCGTATGTGCTGGCAGGCGGTCAGTCCTGGGACGAGCAGGCCAGAAATGCATATGCAGACACGGGTACGTAATGCACACACAGAGCCTGGTGACACCCATGGGCAGAGCTGCCCTGGAACTGCACAGGAGTTTGCTACCATGTCCCCCCAGGCTGCCCACCTGAAGATGTCCCTTCATCTTTCTCTAGTGTTTGACTGCATCGAAGACTATGCCCCAGGATTCAAGGCATCTGTCATTGGCAGGGACATCCTGACGCCACCAGACCTGGAGAGGATCTTTGGGCTGCCTGGAGGAGTGGGTACCATGCGTGTCAGCTCTGAGCATTGCTCTGGTGCCAGTGCTAGTGGGCACAAGGGCCTGGGCCAGGCACAGCTAGCTCACACAGAGCTCTGTTGGCAGAACATATTCCATGGAGGGATGTCTTTGGACCAGCTATACTTCGCCCGGCCAGCACCATCCTACTCTGGCTACCGGTCCCCAATTCCTGGCCTGTACCTGTGTGGAAGTGGAGCCCACCCTGGTGAGCAGAGCTGGGAGCCAGGACCCTCCTGCAGGCCTGCAGAAGGAAGAAAGGGGCATGTGGAAGAGGTGTGCCAGCATTCCCCATTTCTCCTTTCTTGCAGGAGGAGGAGTGATGGGAGCAGCAGGACGCAATGCTGCCCAGGTGGCTATCAAGGATTTCAGGCACCTCTGATGACATTGGTGAAACTGACTTCACCAACAAAAGGCTGTGACAGCTGCATGCCCTACTGATGCCATGCAGAGCCCTGCCCATCCCCAACTTGCTTCCCCACCTCAGGGCAGAAGCATCTCCTGAGAGCTGGGTGTAGGCTGGCAGGACCCTTGTGCTCCCAGCTGCTACCATCACCTTGAACAGATGGCTGCTGCCAGCCTGCCACAACCCAGCCCTGCCCTAGTGGCTCCTGGACCCTGCATGACCATGGCAAGCCTCACTCAGCCCCTGCCTGTGACCATGAAAATAAACCCTGGCCCAGGCTCTGTCATGAACACTCTCAATGTGTGTTTTGAGCAATTAATGCAGCTCCTATTGTGCAATCCACACTTGCTAGTAGTGCAGCCTTGGGGGAGCTGCCAAAGAGGACAGGCACTTTTCAGAATAGTGAACAGGGACAAACAGCCCCTCACCCTCTTCTCTGCTCATTGATGCAGGCTCAGGTGCATGCAGAGCTGTTTGTATTGAGTTCCTCAGCTCCGGGCAGGTCCAGACCATTAAGTACTTAGAGCAAGCAGGGAGCTGCCTGGGTACTGCTTTGGTACCTGAAGTCCCCAGCTGTCCTCGGTCCCCCGGCTCTTGGTCGCTGTGTGTACAAGCACACACGTGCCCAGCAGCTCAGAAACCACAGAAGCCAGGGCTAGCAGCTGCCCCGTGGTGCTCATACGTGCTCCTATTCCCGACGGAAGCTGCCTGCACGTGTTCTGGCCCCGTCCCTCCCTCTCCAGGGCAGATGTTCCGTGCTGGCCACTCAGCCACAGCCACAGCAGGCCCGGGGTGTGCCCCTCATCCAGGCTGCTGCCGGGAGCCGCTGGCTGCAGATTACAGAGCTCACATCCTCTCCCTGCCCTCTTCCTCCGCCAGACAATGCTCCCGATTCAGCCGCCCGCCTCGCCTCCTGCCGGGCCCTAAATACGGTGCTGAGAGGGTGAGCTGCTGCACCTGAGCTGGCTGAATCAATATTGACCGGCCAGGAATAGTCCCGCAGCCCTCTGAGAATAGCCCCGCACGCCCGCCCGCCGCCCACAGCTTCCCGCGCACGGGGCTGCCCTGCTGCCGGCCGCCTATTTTTAGCTGCTCCCAGTGCTCCTGCCCGGGGTTGCAGGTGCTGGCACCCAGTGAGCCCCGAGGGAGATGAGGGGCTCACTGGCTGACACCTCGGGGCAAAGGGGGCGCCTCCGGCCCGCCACGATCGCATGAGCGGCCGAACACAGTGCCCGCAGTGCAGCGAGAAGAGGCTGGCAGGTGCCAGACGTGGGAGAGCCCACCAGCCCCCTCACTTCTCTCTTCTTGCTGTCCCCGGGAGCAGAGGCAGAGCTGGGAGCGGGACCCAGCACCTGCCTGCTCCGCACCCTGCCAGCATCTGCCGGGGGAGGAGTTCGGGGGAGGCTCCTGGCTTCACAGTTAAGCAATTGATCTCCAGAACGTCGAGACGAATGAGTCACGGGCTCCGCTGCTGGCCCCAACCCTGCCCTTCCCCAGGGCTTTCCGTGGCCTCCATTCTGCGGCTGGCCAAGGACTCATATCGCAGCAGAGGCTTCAGGACATGCCCTGATCCCGACCCAGGCAGAGGGCTGGGATGAGGGTTCCCTGCAAGGGGGACCCAGAGTTGTGCATCCCTGCACAACCAGAGGTGCTGGAGGTCCTTGCGAGACGTGGCGATGAGCTCACGGGCTATTCCCGGCCGTGTTGATCCTGGCTCCTCCCGGCAGGATCCGGCTGCTTTGACTCCAAACAAACAGTCCGGTGGCCACCGGCACATTCCTGGCAGGTCCCTGGGCACGGCCGGGGCACTGGGTTTCCTGTTTATCCGCATCCCACGGCGGGGCACGGCGGGCGTGTGGGCAGCAGGGTGCCCCGGGGACTGGCGGCACCCCAAGCCGGAGGTTGCTCCCGGGGCAAGTCGGGGCAGGGGGGCATCACCAGAGTCCACGTCCCACGGGGCGGGGCTAAGCCTGAGGACCCTCACAGCCAGCCTGGTTTATGGATGGCACAGGTGATGCCCCGAGCCCTGTGAACTGTGCTCCGGGCTCACTGTACCATCCCATAGCCTGCCGTGGTCCCTGTGCCCCCCGAGTCGTGGCCCCACTGCAGCACCTCCAGGCATCCCATGCCTGTGCACCCACTTGAACCGCTGCGTGAGTGGGAAGCTGCAAGGAGTGTCCCTGGCACAGCAGTTCGTCATCTCCAGAAAGTCCATTTTGTGCCCGGCTGCGGGACAGCCCAGTGAGGGCAGCATCCCTGACCGAGGGAATTTGGGCTTGGGCGAGGTCCAGCCTCACGGCAGGTAGGGACTATCCGGGATACTCAGATCCCCCCGGCTGGGGGAAGGACAGGGTTTGGGACAGAACAGGTTTGGCCCGGTGTGCGATGAGGCAGAGTAGGGCCGGGGGTGGGCAGGGAGCAGGGCTGGGCTCCAGAGCAGAGGCGGGGAGGCGGGGGGCCCCCTCGGGTCGGCCCACCCCGCCGCACCATAAAAGCGGCTGCAGGCGGTGCCCGGCGGGAGGCAGGAGCTGCGGGATCCACCGCTGCCAGCGCTACCGCTGCGTCCCCTCGCCACCGCCTGCCCCGCACCGCTGCCGGTCCGGCACCGCCATCCCTTGCCACGGTGAGTGCCGGGGGTGACCCCGGGAGGGGAGGTCTGGGTACCTGGAGGGGCGTCCGCAATCCCACCAATGCTCGGAATGAGCATGCAGGGGAAGAGGTGAGGTAACGGGGACCGGGCTGTGTGCAAGACGGGGAGGAACCCTGGTGTTCAATAGAGAATCCAGGTGGAGGATAAAAGGGGGCTCTGTGAGGCCCTCACCCATGTCCCGAAGCATGAGGCAGACAGGAAGCAACAAGAGCACAGGGCAATGTTCGTGGGGCTGTCGGTGCCTGGGGGGGCTGTGTCAGAGCTGGGTGACCTGGTGAAGGGTGTAGGGCTGGGGTATGCTGTGAGTATGGCAGGGACCAGCCCATGCATGCCCCACAGCACAGGGACAGGGATGTCACCGCCGGGCAAGAGGGCATGATATCCCTCCACCATTGCCCAGCTACTTGGGCACAGAGCGGCTGCAGCTGCACTCCCACTCTGCCGTGGTCCCCAAGGACTCACTGTTGGGCTGTCCCCAGGCATCCCACTCACAGAACTATGATGGTGATGCCAACTGGCGCAACTCACGTCCTGCTGGTGCTGCTGCTGTGCTGGGTGGCCCCCAGCAGGCAGGAGCTGGCCCCGGTGCGGCTGCGGCTGGGGGGACCACGGGGGCCAGCTGGAGAGGGCCGGCTGGAGGTGCTGTACCAGGGCCGCTGGGGCACAGTGTGCGATGACGGCTTCGACTTCCACGCGGCCACCGTCGCCTGCCGACAGCTGGGTTACACCGCAGCCATCACCTGGACCCATAGTGCCACCTACGGCCAAGGGGAAGGTAGGGGGCAGGTGGGGAATGCGGGGCAGGGATCCTGACGAGGGCAGTGTGCTTCCCGCTGGCTGTGGGAGCCTCCCCACCGGGCTGTGGGTGCACACAGCTTGCGGGACACACAGGATGGGGCCTGTGATGCTGTCTGCGTCCCCAGGCCCCATCTGGCTGGACAACGTGCGATGTGGGGGCAGCGAAGGCTCCCTGGCAGAGTGTGTCCACAATGGCTGGGGCATCAGTGACTGCCACCACGGCGAGGATGCTGGTGTGGTGTGCTCAGGACAGCGCCTGCCTGGCAACTCCCCCCAGGCTACCACCTCTGGTCACCCAGGAGAGGTGAGTGGGGGCCCATGGCATTTGCCTGTGCCCAGCAGGGTACACCAGGGCGACTGGAACAGGTCCTACTAACCCTTTCCTGGCCCCTTTTCTGAACACTCTGCCCTCGATGCTGGAGCCCCACGCCCACCCCATTCCTGCTGTGGCAGGTGTTGGGACTAACCCTGGAGGAGGTGCGGCTCAAGCCCATCCTGGCCCGGGCCAAGCTGAGCATGCCGGTGCTGGAGGGTGCTGTGGAGGTGAAGCACAGCGGGCGCTGGAGGCAGGTGTGCGATGCCAGCTGGAGCAGGAACAACAGCCGCGTGGTGTGCGGGATGCTGGGCTTCCCCCGGGAGAGGCACATCGACACCAGCTTCTACCGGTAGGGATGTGGGAGACACGCCCTGCACCTGGGCATGAGGGGCAGGAGCCTGGCTGGACACGCTGTGGGGACAAGAGCCTGCAGGAGTGGTCACAGAAGGGCTGCACATATGGGTGGGTGTGAGAGGTGCCAGCATGGCCCGGCCATGCCTGGATCCCCTTCTTGGGCCTTTGACAAGGGTCAGAGTTGACCCAGAGTTGACCCAGAGTTGCAGCATCCAGAGGTCTTTGGGGATGGTCACCATCATGGCTGGCAAACTGTGGGAGAAAGGAGAGGAAAGACAAGTGTCCCTTGGTCCCTCCCACCCCGTCTCAGCCTGGGACTATAAATACAGCCCATAATGAGCCCCTACCAGTGCCAGGAGTCACGCAGTCCCGCTGGGACACATGGTACAGACACGCTTGACACAGTAATTGCCAGTGGGGAGAGAATGCGATGTACCCTGGGGTCTCCATCTCCTGCCAAGGAGGGCAGAAATGGTGGGGCAGGGGGTTCAGAGTTGGGCAGTGCCAGCATGCTCCCTCACCTCCTGGCTCTGTACACCCACAGAAAGCTCTGGAACAGGAAGCTGAAGGACCCCAACTCCAGGTAGGACTCAGCACTGTGCATGGTGGGCAGGGCACCTTGAATGGGCCCCCAGCATGAGCATTGGGTGCGGGAGAGTCTCTGGCACCCGAGCTGACCCTGGCCCCGTTCCTCTCCCTTGGCAGCCTGAAGACCCTCAGCCAGAAGAACAGCTTCTGGGTACACAAGGTGCGGTGTCAGGGCTCAGAGCCCCACCTGGCCCGCTGCCCTGTGCAGGTGGCCCCACCAGCCCCCCGCCAGCACGCCTGTCCCCATGGCATGCACGCCATCGTCAGCTGTCTACCTGGCCCTGCCTTCCAGAAGGGCACGGGCAAGGGCAAGAACAAGACCACCCCAGGAAAGGTGAGCCCTCGCAGAGTTTCACACCTCTCCCACCGACAGAGAGTCCCAGAGCTGAGCAGCTCTGGGAGCAGCCACCCCATTTGCACTTGAGGAAGAGGCTGGCTGTGTCCTGGGGTTGCTGACTGGCTGCCCCCCCGTCCCCAGGTGCTCCCAGTGCGGCTGCGAGCGGGCACCCACGCTGGTGAGGGCCGGGTGGAGGTGCTACGCCACGGGCAGTGGGGCACCGTGTGTGACAAGCAGTGGGACCTGGCTGCAGCCAGTGTGGTGTGCCGGCAGCTGGGCTATGGGACAGCGAAGCAGGCCCTGGTGGGAGCCCGGATGGGACAAGGTGAGGCAGATGTTACAGCATGGACTTGGGAAACCTCTGGGCTTGGAGGGGTGTGATGGGGAAATCAACTGGTTTAATGTGTCCTGGTGGAGAATCCTGGGATGCTCACTCAGCTCCAGCCTGCCCTGAGATGGGGCTACCCTGTCTGCTTCTGCCATGGCAGCCCCATTCTCATACAGAATGCCCAGACCAGGGAAGGAGGATGAGGGTCCTGCTCCAGGATGGTCATGGAGCAGGGAGCACTGACCCTTCCCGTGCTTTAGGTCTGGGGCCCATCCATATGAGCAATGTACAGTGCACTGGCCATGAGCGCTCCCTGGGCGAGTGTCGCTTCCAGAATGCGGAGCAGAACGGGTGTCGGCACGAGGCTGACGCTGCCGTCCGCTGCCACATGCCCTACACGGACTTCAAGAGCCAGGTGAGTCCCTGCCCCCTTCCCAGAGCCTGCTGAACCCCAGCCCTGTTGCACAGTCCCTGCTCCCCAAGCTCTATGCCCAGCGTGGATGCTCAGAGCAGCTCTGGGATGACCCAGGGGATGCGGGGACACAGAGCAGCACCGTGATGGGGTTCTGCAGGATGATCTGGCGGCAAAGTTGGCCTTGTAAAGAGGAAAGGAGGAAGAGGAAGATGAGGGAGATGTTCAGCTGGATGTGCGGGGCTGCTCGTTCCGTTGCAGTGTGGGATGGGAGAGCTGGTGGTCTGTGGCACATTCCAGCTCAGCCCCTCTCTGCCAACAGGTGCGGCTGGCCGGGGGCCGCAACCCCGAGGAAGGCGTGGTGGAGGTGCTGGTGCCAGTGCAGGGGCAGCTGCAGTGGGGTGCAGTGTGTGGTGCACAGTGGGGCCTGAACGAGGCCATGGTGGTCTGCAGGCAGCTGGGGCTGGGCTTTGCCAGCCATGCCCTCCAGGTGAGTGGGGTACCAGCCTGGGGCCAGAACTGCAGGGGTCCTGCAGGATGGATAGGGTGAGCATGGTGTGGCCAGGGGCTCTGGGATGGGATGGCAGGGGGACAAATCCTGGTGGCAGAGTCAGAGCGGGGAGGAGGCCGGGGAGGCAGGTGGGTGCTGGCAAGGGCTGCAAGGACTGGTCCAAGCCCTCTGCTCCTCCTCTGTTCAGGAGACGTGGTACTGGGCAGGCAGCCCCGATGCCACCCAGGTTGTGATGAGCGGGGTGCGCTGTGCCGGCACCGAGCTGGCCCTCCAGCAGTGCCAGCGCCATGGCCCTGTCCATTGCCCCAGCGGCGGGGGACGCTTCTCAGCAGGGGTCACCTGCACTGCCCGTGAGTAGCACGAGCCCATGGGGTACTGCTGGGAGGTGGGACCCCCTTTCTCCTGCAGGAGAGTAGGGGGTGCTATGCAGGGCGGGGATCACCTTCTCAATCTCTGCTAATCCCCTCCATGCCAGATGCCCCAGATCTGGTGATGAACGCACAGCTGGTGCAGGAGACAGCCTATCTGGAGGACCGACCCCTGGGGCTGCTCTACTGTGCCCACGAGGAGCGCTGCCTCTCCCGCTCTGCTGACAACATGCAGTGGCCCTATGGCCACCGCCGCCTTCTTCGCTTCTCCTCCCAGATCCACAACCTGGGAAGAGCTGATTTCCGACCGAGGATGGGGCGGCATGCCTGGACTTGGCACCAGTGCCACCGGTGAGTGGCCCGTAGGCAGGGGCTGGCAGGGAGCTGCCCTCTCCTTGGGCCAGGCAGGGCACGGTGGCACCCGTCCCCAAGAGGCTGTCCCACCCAGGGTAATTAACAGCGTCTGAGCCAGCACTGTCATTACGGCTTTATTTGGCTTCAGGGTTGTAATTTGCTGAGTCCCTGGGTGCTGCCCTGCCGGAAGTTCTGCCGGGGTTGCCTGGCCAGCCACGTGCTCCCTGGCCGGGCACTGGTCCTGTGCTCAGCCCCTGTCCCCACAGACACTTCCACAGCATCGAGGTCTTTACCCACTACGATCTGCTGACGCTCAATGGCTCCAAGGTGGCCGAGGGGCACAAGGCCAGCTTTTGCCTGGAAGACACCAACTGCCCCGAAGGTGGGTGGTAGCTGCAGAGCTGACAGTGGCCCCCATTCTGCTCTCCAAAGGGGCTCTGTCTGCGCCTCCCTCACCTCCCCTCCTTGCTGCAGGTCTTCAGCGACGCTTCGCCTGTGCCAACTTTGGTGAGCAGGGCGTGAGTGTGGGGTGCTGGGACACCTACCGCCATGACATCGACTGCCAGTGGATTGACATCACCGATGTGCCACCAGGCAGCTACACCTTCCAGGTATGGGGATGGAGGGGTGGGGAACACCAAGCTACCAGATCTCAGGGCTGGGGTGTCCCCTCCATGAGCACAACAGCATCCCTCACCCTGCACATCAGGGTGCTGCTCTGTACCCTGCCGTGCATGCCACAGCCCTGCCTGGCCATGGCATGGCCATGGCATAGCCAGAGGTGCTCCCAGGCTCCCAGCTTGCCCTCCCCAGGTGGTTGTGAACCCCAAGCATGAGGTGGCTGAATCAGACTTCTCCAACAACGTGATGAGGTGCCAGTGCAAGTATGATGGGCAGCGTGTCTGGATGCACGGCTGCCACACAAGTAAGGAGGGATGGGAGCATAGGGGCTATGGCAGGCAGGGTGAGGGAAGTGATGAGGCTGGGGGTGCCACAGGTTTCTTGTGCCCCCACACGCCCACCTACCCCCACAACGTCGCTCTCCCCAGGTGATGCCTATGGTGCCGACGTGGTGAGCGATCTGGAGAGACGGGAGCGCCTGGCCAACAACCTCGTGTGAACCCTTGGCATTGGCATGGTCCCAGCAGCGCCACGGGAGAGTCCAGCTCCCACGCCCCAGCCCCTGTGCCCTGGCAGCACTGGACTGAGCTCAGGGACTTGCAGACTTTTGTATTTATTGATGCTGCTGCAGAGGATGGAGATGAGCGCCAGGGCCGGCAGGGAGCACCTAGGGGTGCCCAGTCCCGTGCTGCCAGCAGGACTTGAAAGAGTGGCCCAAGTACTGCAGCAGCCCTCACCTCCACAGCCCCAGGGCCCCCAGGACAACTACCTCAGCCTGCCCAGCCCCCATGCTCCAGCAGACTCAGGACAGTCCCCAGCCACCCATGCAGCAGTCCTGTCTTCAATAAAGGTTCTGGGAGCTGGGAGCAGGGTGCTGTGCTGTGGAAGAGGGGGTACTCCCTTATCAATCCCACCATCACCTCCTCCTTTCCCTGCACTGTTTCCCTTTAGGATCATGAAGCCAGTCCCCAGCTGGGAACAACTTGGTCTAGGCAATGTGTCCCCAGCCAGGCAGTGTTCCCCCTGTGCCACCCACGGCCACCAACTCTCTGGCTGTCTGCATGTGGCTGGCATCAAGCAGCTCTGGCTTGCCATCAGTGGTGCCCATGGGCCAGGGCACCCTGGCCCTCAGCTGGCTAACCCTGTGCATGCAAAAAGACCCAGCCAGCTCTGTGGCAGCACGGGCTGGCAGCCAGCCCCGCAGCCACTGTGTCTGCAGCTGACGTGCTGGGCTTTCCCAGGCTGTCCTGGCAGCTTCCCAGACATGGGAGCTGTGGTAGGGCCACTCTGTCCCTCAAAGCCCTTGCTCCTGGGCACAGTGTGGGGACACAGGGTACACTGTGCCCTTGCTCTCTGTTTCTTACCTCCCGTGGTTTCTATCTTTTTTCTTACAACAGGTAATAAAAGGGAATGTCACCAACACACTGTACTGTCTGTTCCCCAGATTGCCAGCCACGGGCCAGTGGCACCCCTCTCCTTGCACACCTTTGTCCATTCCTGCCTCTCTGGCAGGCACCAGCCCAGGGTGGGGGGCTGTCAGCACCCACCTTGGCCCAGGACAAGTCAGGCTGCACCCACACGTGATGCTCCCTGCACGTGGAGTTGCTGCTGGGAAGGGCGGTGATGCCCTGGAGGGGCTCGAGGCCGGACACCGTGGCAAGGCACGTGCTGGTGGAGGCTCACTCGGCCAGGGTTAGGCTTTGAGGGATGCCGGATGGCGGGGAAGATGTTTTCCACATGAGAGCAGCTTTGCGCCCTGAAATTTCCACCGCCCAAGCCACGAGCTTCCGGGAGCGGCAGCCGAGATGGCTCCCAGCTGGCAGCGCTGCCGGACGGTGCAGGGGCAGGCAGCCACCACCACGGGGTCATGACCAGCTCCACTGCTGCCAAGCTGGGGGACAGCCAGGGGACACGGGGCAGCCACATGAGCTCTACAGCGACCAAAAGCATGTAAACTGCTGGTAGTGGCGGCAGAAAAGCAGCATCCCCATCCTCACCTCCCGTGAAAGGCCCCAAAACCTCAGAGTCTGCAGAGCTGCAGGGTGGGAGTGCTGGGGCACACAGGGCTGTTTTTCAGGTGCTGAGAGATGATGCAAAGCAGAGCCAAAGGCAGGTCCCAGGTGCCAGCCTCCACCCGGGGGCAGGGCAGGAAGCCCCCAGCCTGCCATGGCCTGCAGCATGCCCACATCACAGCCCCGTGTGGGGCCAGGAACACGGCCCTGCCCATGCTCTGACAAGGGCCCTGCTGTTCAGGGCTGCAGCTGCTCCACGGAAGTAAACAGGGCTCCTGCCAGCACATTCCTGCCCGATCCCTCCTGCCTGCACATCCCCCACCCCCGCCGGGGACACCCAGCACCTGGGAGGGGTGGACATCCCCACAGCACTTCGGACCATGTGCAGCTGCCCCTGGCACGCACACCCTCCCCTGGCATGAAGGGAATGGGGAGCCAACACCCAGGCAAGCAAATAAAATAAATGGCATTTATTAGCAAAATAAAGGACAGAAACTCTCACTCACAAGGCTCTTCCAGGTGGCCAGGGCCACCCCACACAGCCCCCTATGCTCTCTGCTGAGCTCCCTGCATCCTGCTGTTGCTCCTGCTGTGGCTGGCAGCCTTGGAGGGTCTGCCCTGGGCAGGGTGGGCAGTGCTGCCTGACAGCAACAGCATCCCCACAGCACCAACCAGCCCACATGCTGCTCGGCCTTTTCGGTGAAGCAGCCCAGTGCTTTTGGACGCAGCGCAGAATCTGTCCCAGCTCTGAGACACAGAGTGCTCTGCCTGCCTGCAGAGAGGAACATGGGCTGAAAGTGCAGCCTCCCGGCTCAGTCCCGGCCCTCCCAGGCATCCTCCCGCTGCTTGTTCTCCAGGCGCTTCCTCTCTGTAGAGACAAAAGGGTCAATGACACATCCCTACCACCCCACCTCCCTGTGGAGATGGCTGGAGTCCACCCTGGTGCAGCCCCCTCTCACCCAGCACCCTGTGAGAAGGAGCATGCACGAGGAAGGGCCCCCTACACTGCAGCCCCTCCAGGCACCCAAAACTCACCTTGAGCTTCTTGCAGCTTCCTCCGCTCGGCATCTCGCTGGGCTGGTGTCTGGTTGCTCCGTACCCCCAGGGCACCGATCACCAGCCGCCTGGCCAGGACAGCTGATGTTTCAGGGCGCTCCTTGGCTGGCTGCAGGTACTCTGTGAAGATGGAGGACATTAGTGGGGAATTCTGGGAGGGACAGGGCAGCCGGCACAGCTGTGGAGCCATGCTGGCTGCCCCATCCCTCCCCAGTTATCAGGATGATGTTGCAGCACAAGCACGATGGCACAGGCTGGCACAGGGCAGCACCACTCACCAGCATAAGCCCTGGCTTTGGCTTTAGAGGCACGGGTGCCCTGGGAGAGTGGGCGTGTCTTCACCATCAGGTGCTTGGTGCTGAGGGCATCGCGTGCTGCAGGAAGAGAGCAGCATGTCCACAGGAAGGGCCAGCCCCACACCCAGGATCTGGCTGTGGGAGAGGGATGCCTCCTCTCTGCCCATCCCCAGCTCAACCAGGAGCAGTACCTGTTATGGGGCTGGAGAAGATGCCCAGGGCGTGCGTATCATCCACCCATTTAATATCAAAGCCTTTTTTCCTGCCAAAGAGAGGGAAGGTCGGCGAGGCATCGGCACCTGATGGGCAGCTATCTGGAGCAGAGCCCAGGCAGGGAACCCCAGCACCAGGGACAGAGTGCTGGCACACTCACTGATAGCTGCAGAAGACACGCATCAGATCCTCGGTGCGGAAATCCGAGGGGAAATCGTAGATCTCGATGACGTGGGGCAGCTCATCATCGCTGATGTCTGGCGCAGCAGGTTCGGCCCCGTAGTAGTTGAAGCGGGGTGACTGCTGGCTCTCCTGGTGCTTCCCACCCCCTGAGAGCTGCAGCAGTAGGAGAGGCACAGCACTCAGCAACCCATGCCCACCTGCCTCGCAGCAGCTCCCAATCCATGACAAGTGCTCCCCAGATAGCTGTCCAGGCCCCTGCATCCCACCCCAGCACTACAGATGGATTCATGGCATTGAGAATTAGGAGTTATCACCCAGGGTTCTCACACCATGCTCTTGCTTTTCCCATTATCAGCATCCCTTCACTTGCCACGCTCTGTGGCCAGGTCAGGGACATGGTAGGAACAGCAGGGGTGAAACAGCACATGCATCTCCAAACACACCCCTCCTTCCACAGTGATGTGATGACCTGAAGTACCTTTGGGGAAGAACAAGGAGCAGGATAGTAATGCCAGGAGGAAAGATTGATGTCTCTCTGCCACATGGAAGCACCAGGCTCAGCACGCCCTGGCTGCAGCCATGCACCGGAGCAGCCTATCAGCACCCCAGATGCCAAGATGAAAAAGACAGTGCTCCACTGAGGAGCAAGTTCTGCTGGTTAATCACCTGTGCACCTAAAAATTTATGGTGTATTTCTCATTTGAATTTGTCTGATTTCACTTTCCAGCCAGCAGTTCTTGTTCTGCCTCTCTGCCGGATTAAAGAACCCCCGGTCCCTGGTCTCCTCCCCATCACAGCACTTACTAATGTAAATCAAGTCCCTTCTCAATCTTCTTCTTGATAAAATGGGTTGTACACCTTTAGTACCTCAGTGGGGCACTTTCTCCAGCCCTAAAAGATGATGGCTGTAGAGCTTTTCTACCTTACATTTTTCAGCCTTTATTTTAAAACACAGGCAGCAGTGTCCTGCTGCCACAACACAGGGGTGCAGCCAGTCCCTATTTCCCTCTGTCCCACAGCATTGCCAGTGCCAGTTGGTCACCCTCCACCATGTTCTGCTCAGTGGGCCACCCTGCATCGCTTGCTGAATCCTTGATTTCCAAACCACACCGTGCCAGTGGCCAAGGGGATTCACTGCCCTGCTTCAGCTGAGACACCAGGCCAGGTGCAGTCCAAAGCCACTGACAGCTCCCCTGTTCCCCCTGGAGTGTGGGGCTGGCATGATGCCAAGAAATGGGTACATAACTCAGGCAGGTTCCCACCCCGATCCCCTAAGCGATCATAGCAGAGCACACCACGACTGCAAGGTTAGAGTCCATAAATCCCAGCCAGCTCAGTCGATAAAAAGTGCTCATTCCGACAATTTTATGGGGAAGATGGATTCACGGCAGGTAAGGGGGCGCTGCCATAGCGCCTGGATGCCGGCGGAGGGTAGAGCTGAGTTATGGAGCTCACGGGACAAGCCAGCACTGCCAGCAGAGCCTGCTGCCCTGCCATCACCCCCATGCAGGGCAGCACACTCATCAGCCACCCTGCACCTGCTCGGGGGAAGCAAGGGAGCCATTCCCAGGCAGGGTAAAGCCCTGCGGTGCTGCTTGAGGGAGCAGAGCACTCAGGTAGTGCCAGGCTCCGGGAAGATGATTAGAGAGCAGGAGCACAGAGTGCCGGAGCAGCCCGTGACCTTCACAAATCACCGAGTGTGGCGGGGCAGGAAGGACAGGAGCCGTCTGGCAGCAGGGCTCAGCCACGCGGCAGGCACGGCTCAACAGGTCCCCCAGCACTGCCAGCCTGGCACGCAGCGTGCCAGCAGCTCCCCAGCCGTGGCGCAGGGCAGGACTGGGAGCCGTGGTGCGGTCCCCAGGCCTGGCAGGCATCCTGGGGAGGGTTTGCTGATGGATGGACAGACAGATGACAGGGAAAGTGAAGCCTGTCCATCACATCTCGCTGCTCTCTAAAGACACACTCCTGCCAGAGCAGGTCGGACGGGTCTGTGGCTGCTCGCTTCCGCCACAGCCCTGGGCACGCACGCAGCGTGGCCCCGCCACGCCGCACCGCCCGATGGAGAGTCACAGAGCCTGCAAGGGAACGGCCGCAGTGCTTAATTACTCTGTGTTCAAACTGATTTCTACCCTGAATTTGTCTGGTTTCAGCTTCCAGCCAATGGTGCTCACTGTGCTGTTTTTTTCCTGCTAGATTAAAGAGCCATCCACTATCAGAAATCTCTCCTCCACACAGAACGTCATAAATCTTGCTCTCTGCCAGCTATCTGCATTGCATAAGGATTCGGCTTCGAGGAAGACGTTACTAATTTTCTTGTTCTTTATGTTAATTAACAACAGCTCCATCTTCCCAAGAGCCTGCGCCCTCCCCAAGCAGCTACATCCACCTGCTGGGAGCTCAGAGGGCTCAGGAAGCATGAGGAGCCATGTGGGAATCTGCAGAGGACAAAGATGGCAACTTTCGACAAATCCCTATTTCAGGTTCTTATTCACCAATTTTGGGAAGCTCCCTGGAAAGCTCAAACTTGTCTCTGAGCCTGTGCATAGGAGAGCCAATTTAGATACTCCTTGGAGTGAGAACCTGTACTGCACAGCACAGGTGCCCACAGCACCTACAGCACCCTATGGCTGCACCATAACAGGGATACTACTCCCTGACCTTCCTCCCCCGAGGACAAAGCCATGCCCATGGTATCAGCCCACAGAAAGCCAGTGCCACCTGCACCAGCTGCCTCAGAGCAGCAGTGCTGTCCTCTTCACAGAAGCACTCACCACAACCTCTGCTCTGGAGGCTGGGGGACAGTGGCTCAGGGGTGCACAGCCAGGCAAGGATGGGAATACCCAACGCTCTTCCACATCACCCCAAATGTGAGCCCTCTGTGTCCCACTGTCTCAGCACCATGCCAGGCTCCAAGAGGACACATCAGGCCAAGCAAGGCCTTGTGGACAAGGTGGGATCTGTGCCCCTCAGTAAGAGTGCTCTTGAGTTAATCTGATCCATTCATAGACAGTTATCAAGGTACCACCCGTCACTTCACACCCTGCTGCCAGCCAGGGGTAGGCAGACGCTGGATGTAACAATATTAATGTTGTTTGTTTCTTCAGGTACATTAATGTCATTTGGAAAATTACCAGTTTGACGCTACTGATTTAAAATGCAATAAGGGACATCCAGCCTTGCTGCAGGAGCCAAGCTTTCCTCGTGAATGGCAGCAAAATGGTGTGGGTCCTGGCACTAAGCAGCCAACTGTAGTAAATTCAGCAGCATGTGTGCAGGAGGGAATGGCAATGAGCCACAGCTGATTAAGAAGCCATAGTTTCGAGGAAACATCCTGTTGCTGTTTCAATGGGATCCCATACATCTCAGCCCATTTCTTTATCGCCAGCCCTGGTTTCATGAGGGTGCAGTTGCAATTTACAGCACTTCAGCAGGTTTTACTGGCCACACTTTATGTACCACAGAGCGACGATCGCCCCAGCCTCCCCCAGCAACGCAGGATGGGATGGGACAGATGGGTAAGATGGAGATCCCAGATGTTTTGGCACCACAGGGGAATGCTGGCTCTAAGAGCAGGCAGCACAGCCAGCTAGGCTGACCATGCCCTGGGTGCAGCCCACCCACCCCATGCACTCACCCCAGAGAACACAGGAACAGACATTCCCCACACCCCAGTGGGCACCAGTCACCCCCCCTGCCAATCCCCACAAACACTGGCTTGCAGAAGTACCTCCTCCAGCAGGCGTGGGTCCAGGCAGTCCCCATCATCGTTGAACAGCACATCCCAGCTCTCCTCACCACCTAGGCTGGTCTGGCTCAGCGATTCAGCACTGGCACTGGTCTGTCCTTCCTTAGGGGAGCTGCTGTGGAGACCTCCCTCTTCCTTCTCAGCCTCCTGGTGCTTCTGCAGTGAGTCCACATCCTCATCTGGCTTTGCCAGCTCCTCGGCCCAGGACGCAGGTGAGATCCCCTCCATGCCACGGCACAGCAGCTCTAGGGGCAGTGGGTGCTCACAGCTTTCCAGAGGTGCTCCCTCAGCCCCAGCACTGCTATCTGTGCAGGCAGAAGTGCTGCCTGCTTCCACTACAGCAGGCACCAGGTCATCGTCCCCACTGGGATCCCCAGCACCAGCAGTGCTCTCCTGCATGACAGGCAGGAGCTGGGATGGGCTGCCCATGCCCTGCTGTGGAGTGCTCCCCTCTGGAAGCACTGGAACATGGCCCATGCTACCCCTCAAGAACACAGGTTCACAGCTGGCTCCTGGCGCACACAAGGTGCTCTCCCCAGGAAGCTCAGCTCTGCCTCCCCATGTCTCCTCTTCCTCTGGTACCCCAGTGGCACAACCCTTGCTCTGCTCTGCCAGAAGAGACCTCTCCTCCTCCCTCTCCTCCTCCCAGGCTTTCGGACCCACTGTTTCCCCCACCAACTGGGGCACCCTGCCATGGCTGCCCACCCCTGCGGACTGCAGGATAGCTTCTCCCAGGCTTTGGAAGAGGTCTCCAGTAGGATCAGGGGTGCTGTCCCCCAAGTGCTCCAACATGCCACTCAGGCCTGTCTGACAAACCAGTGTTGGGCTAGCAGTGGGTGCTGGGCTAGTGGGGTCATCCCCAGGCTCAGGGGCAGCCTTCACAGCCCCAGCCCGGGCACTCTGTGGGGATGGAGGGTCAGGTTCAGTCCTTATCATCCCGTGGTTGTGGCTGAGCTCTCCCGGTTCTTCATGAGACGCTTTGTCCTGCCTGTCCCAGAGCTGAGCAACAGCGGGATCTGGGCATGGCTCACACACGCTGGGTGATGCCTCCAGGCTTTCCAGTGCAATAGGGCAGCTGCCTCTCGTCCTATGGCTGTGCCTGGCAGAGGCTGTCCGCAGCTCCTTTGGGCTGGCATCCACCTTGTTGTCCCTCCTCGCCACTCTGCCCGCCTGTGTTCTGGCACGGGGGCTTCGCCTCTGCCCCTCGCCGCTGGCCCAGCCAGAGTCCTGCACCAGGCGGTGGTTCTCAGGCTCCCGGCGGTGCCCAACCCGTGTGTCACCGGCCGCCTGTGCCTCTCTCTCGCGCCGCGCTTTGGGCACGTACAGGGCCATGTCGGGCTTCCTGCGGCGCGCCCGGCTGCCCTCCGCCTCCTGCTGCATGGTGCCACCGCTGCCTGCCAAGGAGAGAACAGCGTCACTGTCCCGCCCGCAGCCCAGCAGCCCCACAGCTGAGTGCACGGGGACAGTCCCTGCCCAGGTCACTGCGTCGGGGTCCCAGCACCCGCCCTTGTTCCCTCAGCAACTGGCACACAGTGACAGATTGTGGAGCCCCAATGCTGCCCCACAGCAGCGTGTCTGCAGACAGGGTTTGGGGCCCGGAGCACCCCACAGCCCTACAGCCTTTAGTGGGGCACATTCGGCTTGGGGGAAGCAGGGAAACCCTGACAGAATCACTGGGGCACCTGCCCTACTCCGGCAGCTGCTACCTGGGACCCTCAAGCCCAAGGGACCAGTGTCTGCAGCCAAAGCAGAACACTGAGACCATGCACTACTCAGGCATCAAAAACCACAGAGAAGCCTGAGGCAGACACAGAACAAGAGAAAGCAAACCCCAGCGCAGGGATGCCCTGGCACAGGACCATGGCATGCTGCAGCCCTGCTCACCTGCTGCCCCATCCCGATAAGAGATTTATTTTTCATCATCTTTGGCAGAAGCAGGCACGCCGCAAGCGGCCGGGCCCCCCTGCCCCTATAAATATGCATCAGACAGGGTTTATGGAGACGGATGGTGCGGGGGGCTGCACTGTGGTTGAGGGGAAGGCAGAGTGGGGCTGGGCTGGGGCCCCATGATTAATCACTGCCCACTCCGTTTAGGGGGATTCATCACAGGCCGCTGTCAGGTAAATCACTGGAAAAACACCTCTTCAGTAATTAATGTGAAGTGACGGATGGACAGCCCCTGGGCCCATTAATCTGGACCATCAGCGCCGACCGAGATTATGAATGTCAGGATGCATAAACTGCCGGCAGATCAATAGGGCCAGGAACCCATCCAAGGCTCTAATTTCCGAGGCACCTCCGGTACATTAGCCTCCCCTGCACACAGCCCCTGACCGAGGCGCGAACGCTCTCCGTGGCCCCTCACCAACAGCCAGCAGTGGTGCCGGGAAGGCGAGGGGAGGCCAATCACTGGCTGGAAAGTGGCTGGGGCTGCCCATGCCACGCAGCAGCATCATCCCCTCTTCCTGATGGATGGACAGACTGTTGCCTTGGCATGATGGATGAGTGGCTCTCTGGAAACCACTGGAAAAGCCCAGCAGGGCAGTACCCCTAGCACGACCATAGCGCCCGTGCCTGCACCTCATGCTGTGAAAGTGGGCAGGAATATGAAGTGCAGGCACGGGCGCTGTGGTGATGCTGAGCACCATCCCAGGGCTGCCCCAATCATTTTTCTGTCTCCATAGCTCTTGTCATTTTTTTCCCCCTCTTTGATACACTAATTTTGCTAGCAGAACGATCCCCTTTATCTTTATCGACCGCAAGAAAGGAATGTATCCTACAAACCTTCCAAGGACTGGATTAGTCATTTTTCAACACTGAGGCATTATACATTTTCTCACAGAGTGGCAGCCCGAGTGCCAGAGGGGAGGGGGCACTGGAAGCTCCCCCGGCACCACCATTTCCAGCCACAGATAGCTCCCAACTGCACTGAAGCATGCTCTGCTAAAGGACTTTTCCCAGCCAAGCCCAGTGTCTCAGGCCATGGCTCATTGCTGAATGTCTTGTGGTGGTCAGTGATCTCCCCAGTCTCTCCTTCCTGACAATTTCCAGCACGGGGGACAACCAGAAGCAGCATTGCTCTATGCACATCCCGTGTCACCTCCAAGAGCCTTTGCACATAGAATTTATGGGCTCCTCGAAAGCTTGCCTTTCACCTTGCCTCACCCTCCAAAGCAGATGGTGCAGCATTAGCCAGACGGCTGGTGCTGGGAGCATCCTCTCCCTGCACAGCTTTGCCTCTGCCTGCCACACACTGCTGGAGAAGAGCTGCTTCCTGCAGCCTGGGAAGAAGCAGGGCAAGGTGGTAGATGACCCACGCTGTCAGGGACTCCACAGTGCTTTGTTTTTTACCCACAGGGCAGCAGAGCTCCTGCCCCCAGCCTATTACACACTTCATCGATGCCACAGCCACAGGTCGGCACCGGCTGATTTCATGCTCCGGGAGGCAGAGCAATGGCCCTGGCTTTGGGTCTCATTCACACTACGCTAGGCAGGCAACCCTGCTACTTCCAGAGTCTGGGACCAAGCTTGCCCACAAAGACAGACAGCAACGGGCAGTGCATCCCCAAAAAGGCCTATGCTGCCCCAGATGCTGTCTTGTTTTATGGAGCTGCCTAGGAAAACAACTCAGCATTCCAGCACCAAGCAGGGAAAGGCCATGGTACCATGGTAAAAGTGCTGATGGGAGTGATGCCCAGCTGTCTGGCACGTAAAGCCCACCAGCCCTGCACAACATAGCCCAACATGGCCAGGAGGATGCTGGATCATCAGCCAGGAGGCAGCCAGAGCTCCCTGAAGGCACAGGCTCCTCTCACACTGTCCCCAGGAACACCCTGCTCATGGGCAGCTTGTGCTCATGGTATGCATTTGTGAGGTCTCAGCGAGCTGCCTGCCCGTGTGCCAGCCTGTGTTTCTCCTCTAGCAAACACCTGCAGCACACATGGGCAGCGCCTTCTCCCTGATTTCTCTCCCTGTCCTGTGCAGGGAAGGACCCCACAAACAAGAGCAAGCCAGCCACATCCTGCTCAGGGAACGTGGGAACAGGCACGGATGCTGGGCTGTGGTGCTCATGTGGAACATGCCAGTTCCTGGAGAAGTCTCAGTGCCACACAGCACCCTCTCAGCAGGCTGCCGCATTTCCTGGCAGGGAGCTGTATTTTTAGCCTTCGAGGTTTCTAATTCCACCCAATCCATATTCCCATCGATAGAGTAGATAACCTTAAAGCCTTGACAGTGAACAGGGATGGCAATAGTGGGGGACCAGGAGCCTTGGGGGACCTCACGCAGCCTTGGCATGCAGCTCGCACACCACAATGTCACTCTTTACAGCCTGCAGCAGATTGGACTCTTTGAAGGGGAAAAAAATAACTACAATAACAAGATTAATAAAAAGGCAGGTACAAGGAGATTCTAAACAGCTCCACTGGGGAACCAGCCATTTGCAGGACTCATCCCATGCCAGGCACGTGCCATGGCACACTTACCAACTCCACAACACCAGCCCCTGGCAGCCCGGGCAAGGACTGTCAGAGGTTTTGGCTACCCTGCACCTCTCTTGCTCTCAGCAGAGCTCCAGCCCAGGCCACCTGGCTCAACAGCAGACAATGGGGCCAGGAAAGGACCTGGATACCTGGTGGAGACAGAGCAAAGGCATGAACACAGCCACTGGAAAAAGGCAAAGCAAAGCATTCAAGGAGAGAAGAGCTGTATTCCATCCAGCTCCTGCCTGCAGCCCCACGGGCTTTAAGACGTCCTGTCCCCTGCTGCCAGGAGAAAGAGCTCTCCAGCAGCCACAGCAAACACTGGCTATGTGGGGAGGCAGCAAAAATGTCAAAGGCACTGAGACAGATTTCAATCGTGCCTTTCACTTGCAATACTCTTAGGAGACACCTGGAAAAGATGCTCTTAGGAGATATCTGGAACAAGAGAAGGGGAACATTCCAGACAGGAAAATGATTTGAAAGTCAATAGTGTCCCCTCACAGCTGCAAGGGTGCAGGGGAGAGGGAAGGGGCAACAAACCAGCACGAGGAGTTAACAGCCAGAATGCTAAGGGGAATACAAAGGACTTTACAAATATACCCAGGCAGAATCAGCACAAAAGTGAAAAGGTCTATTAATAAACAAGGAGGGAGAGAAAATTAATGATGGCTCAAAAATAAAGATGACTCAAAAGGGAAAAATCACTGTTTTTAAACAGAAAAATGCAAATGAGGCAGAGGTCTTGCAAAAACAGCTGCAGCAAAAGCAAAAACAGCATGTCCACACAGACACAGTCACCTGGCCAGCGTGGCCAGTGCAGAGATGAACCTATTAACCTGCTGACACACAGTGCTGAGAAGAAACCAGGGCCCTGGTGATGGGTAGAGCAAACAAGGCACTGATTTTCTCTGCAAGAAAGGACAACAAAACCAGAGCTGAGAACAGGATAAACCCTGTTCCTATCCCAAACAAAACTGGCACTTAAAGGAGCCTGCATACCAGCACAATGAATGATGGACACTGGCTTGTCCAGAGGAGTTATTTCAGAAGAATCACTGGGCAAAGGTTTTTAATGAGGCAAGCAGGAGCCAACTTAGCTGAACTTCAGGGTCTCATTTTACACCATCTCTCAAACTTCTATTTGAATAATGAATTGTCATTAGATGATACTGAGCAGCAGGCTGTTGTAAACCCCATCCATTGAAGGCACTGTTGAAAGGATCCAAGAAATGTAAGCAGGAAACAAAGCAAGACCCAGCCTGAGAAAATGAAGGTAAAATAACCCAAAGTAGCTACTCAGGCAGCAAGAGCAGCCTGAAAAGCAAGGCCCGGAGCCCTAAAAGCAAATGACTGGAGTGACCATCCCAAAATGTGCAAGAGGCGTACCTGGTCACCAGCATCGTGCCATGGGCCACTCTAGGGCTGTGACAGCCCCACATCAGGCAACACACAGAACCTCGCAGGTGGTGTGAAGGATACACGAGGATGCCAGGGGCCTGCAGGTAGCCACGAAAAACAGTGTCCAGCACCTGTGAGCACCAGACACTTGTTCCACAAGGCCCGGCAGACTGGCGCACCGAGCAGCCAGGAATCCGTGTAACCCCCCTGCACTCCAGGGCTGACACATCGCCCTGTGACTGTACGGTGGGGACAGTTATGGGGTCTGCAATGTGCCACCTAACCTGGGCATCCCGAGGGTAGCCTGCCAGCGGGCTGGGGAGCTCGGGCTTCAGGTGGGGACCAGGGCTTGGACGGGCGAGGGGAGCAGGGATGGGACAGGGGATAAGGATCAGGGCTGGGACAGGGACAAGGATCAGGGCTGGGACACCACGGTGAGGGAGAGCGGGGCAGCGCCGGGACCGGGCAGGGTGCGCACCCCGGG
>VWZP01005616.1:0-68583 GCA_013396995.1 Dicaeum eximium
GCAACACAAGGTATTTACACAGATGATTCTTCTAATGAATTTGTCATGTTAAACATTTTGGTCAGTGTTTGCTGCAGCTTGGCTGGGCAGCAGTGCAACCCTGAAATTGCACTCTGTGGTTGACTTTGTGTTCCTTGGGAGAGATTAAAAGACATTCAGGGCTCTGATGATGGTGGTGGTGGCAACACATCCCATCCTGGCTGTACTCTGGCATTAATGGTTTATTTTTCAAGTGTGTAGGGTCAATTACTCAGATTCAGCAGAACACTTTTAAGGCATATTGCCCAGGCCTATTTTAGATGGGATTTATTAAGATTCCTGCTTGCTTTGAGTGTGCTTATCAGATCTGCTTTTGGAACGTTCTTCAACTGAATTGTAGAAATGTTCTTTTTATTGTAGTGTTTCTCAAAAAAAATCAGCACGTTAGCAACCAGCTGCCATAGAAGCAAGATCCTTTATTGTTTTAGCCTTAAAAAACTGTGAAACCATATGATCTAAAAGGAAAACTTTTATCTTGTAAAATAAGAAATCGTGAATTCAAAGTTAAGAAATATATTGCTACCTTAATAGTGATCAATTGCTGCAACGGGATCAGTCTTTTACCTCAAAGACATTTTGAATGTATTTCAGGCTTCTTTTTGTATGTTTAAATACAGTATAAACAGTTATAGGAGATTATTCTTTTTGCATTTAAAATGTGATTCAAGAAATGTAAGAAACATTTTCTTCCTGTTACATATTGAATGCAGTCTATTCAAGGTCTTTGATATTTAAAAGAAAACGCCCCAAGTAAGCATCTGAACTGTAGAGTTGGCTTTTCTTTGCACTGGTAGGTTATAAATATTTTAATAATGGAATAATATGTTTCAAAAATAGATCTGGTGTGCTTTGAGAGGTAGGTAAAATGGCCTTTCTGTCAAGAGTGTGGCTGAACTACTTTTCTGTTTCATTTCAGTTTAAAAACCCCCTTATTATGCTACTCCTGGCATCTGCAGTCATCAGTGTTGTAATGCATCAGTTTGATGATGCTGTCAGTATTACTGTGGTAAGCAACTGAAATTCTGTCTTGGTTGGGTGTACTTGGGAATGTGTGATCACATGTGTGTTCAGCATCATGTGAAAACCAGTGTGGGGTGGGATCACTTAATTGCAGTTACTGGGTTTGATTTGTGCGTTATTGTTAAATCCGTTTAGTTTGTGACTGGATTTTTGGGGTTTTTTTCCTTTTCCTTGATTGATAGCAGCAACACATATCAAAATACAGCCATGAATAATTTTATGGCTGCTTCTTGGGTCTTTTCTATTGATTAAAATGGCTGTCTTTAGGCATTTGTTCAGAGAAGCAATTTTTGGCATATTCTGTGTAATTTTAATCTTAAATTATGCTTTAATTTCAAATTGAAGCCAACGTAAACCTTCTGTGAATTTACTTGAAAGATGTAATCTCTTAAAACATGGAGGAGTAAAACCTGAACTGTCAAGGAATCACAGAAGAAAGATAAAAGCTGAAATAATAAATTTTTGTAGAAGGTTGCAGTTAAATAGGGTGCTAAACTAGTGAGCCAAATATAGTACTCATAGCTGTTTGTCACTGCAATTGGCACAGAGAAGAAAACTGTAATCCCTTTGACCTTTTAGAGGTGATAGGTGGTGACTGAAAAATCATGATTTCTGTATGACTAGAAGCACGTTCTAGCTGGGTTTTTTTTTCTGTTTTGTCTTACCTCTGCACTTTCTGTGTTGACTTTACTTTTGTACATAATTCAGGGTAACTGGAGGTTTGCGCCTAACCCCTCTAATTTTTTATAAAGAATAGTTGCCTTTGAAAGATAACCTGTGTGACCTCTTAAAGATAAAACTTGCAATTTTGATATTGAGTGTAGTGTTAGTTTGGAATAGTTTGTTGTGTTCCTAAGTTGGCTGTAGGTAAATTGTTGTATTAAGAAATACATTTAATTATTGTGGCTGAAAGTTGACTTATTTCGTGTTTTTCCCCTTGGTTAGTGCCTTTAATTCTCTTTCTTAACCCTCTTGAGCAAGGCAATGAGAAAAAAACAAGGCAGTTACTGTAAGAGAGCAGTAATTTCTGCATTCTTTGTTACAGCCTGGAAAGAAATCTTTTAATAGCCTTTTGAATGTTGGTAGAAGTATCTTAAAATACGGAGAAAAAGTGTGATTGAGTTAAAGTTATCAGCTGTGGGTTTTGTCTAACTTCTGACTAACTTGTACCATTTAGTCTTGTTATTATCAACAATGCCCACTTTATCACCAAGTGAATATTTGTTTTATTTCATTTTCAGATGATAGTGCAATTTTTCTATGACTGTACATTTGTGTTCAGAGCCTTGGCAACAAAACTCATTTGCTACTAAAAATCAATGACTTATATTACTTTTGGTGGCATTGCTGTCTTGAGCTGCTTCTGCCATCCTTTCAGCTCTGCTGGTACAAATGTAAAACTTCTTGATCTTGACTGGGAACTGATGAAGATTAAAAGAAAAATAAAATCATTAAATACTTTCCATTTGGCTTCTTAATGCAAGCCATTACACACAGACACAAGCTGAGAGACTGATGTGAGGCTAGGAATGCAAAGCTTTTTGAGGTAGCGTGGTCTGTGGAATATAATATAGCCTCCAAAACAACATGCAGCCATGGTGGGAATATTCCAAGGAAAGATGAAATATATATATAGTTATTTCCTCATATCAGTTGGTGAGGCTAATGTTACTATCACAAATAAGGTGGATTTGTGTGGATTTATTTAAGGGTTCAAGAGAGTTTTTCACTTGCAAAATGATAATATCTTGGTTATTTTTAGTAGTTGCTGTGTGTACTTGAAAGGCTTAATTAATGGTTGTTGTGTTAGGGTTCTGGAAGAAATCAGTGTAACAACTCAGCTTGAGTAACAAATTCAGTTAATGTAGCAAAACTCAATATGAGAGTGTACTAAAGTAGAAGATGAGACTTGCTTTACAGCAAACTCTGATCTTTGTTGTTTCCTGGAACAGTTTTTTTTTCATTTCCTCACTTTCACAGCACTTGCTTAGAAGCCCTGTAATGTTTATGCTGAAGTATTGCAACCAGAATTGTATGTGATAGAGGGGACTATGAAGTCTGCTCTTGAGGCCTTAGTAGTTATCTTGGATTCTTCCTAATGAGCAAGATTTTTAGCTTTTTTGTTGGGATCTCTGACATCCTGTCTGTTTGGGTTGTGCCCGGTGTCTTGTTTCATTCTGTGGGTGCCTTGGGCAGAGTTTCTGAGGCTCATCCTCCTCTTGTGCTTGCTAGGATGTTTTATGGCTCCAGACTGGTTCTTCAGCTTGCTGCCTCTTACCTAGTCTTTCTGTTATCTTGGTATTTGAATGAAACCACATCTGTGATGCCCTGTAGTAGTTAACACACCTTAGTTCTGGTCACAGAAAACACCAGGCAGTTTTTCTATTTGTGTCATGGGTCTCTTTGCATCGCTGTCTCTTATTCACTGTTTAGAAACAGGAAGCAGAGGCAGTTTTTCAAGTTTGCTATCTAGTTATTAATCTTATTTTTAGTAAGATCAGGTGATTGCATTCTTGGACATCACTGAAGCAGGTGCAGATAGATAATGGCATTGGCTTTATGACAGACCTGAGAGATAGCGAGTGATTTTGAGCATGAGAAAATTAGTTGGTTTCCAAATCATCTTGTTAATATGTAGTAACAACTATGACTGAGCAAAATCAAATACAATTGCTTGCTTTCATGGTCATTTGGAATGCTTTTATCTCACCCACTTCTGTTCTCTTGCAGGCAATAGTCATTGTTGTTACAGTTGCCTTCGTTCAGGTAAGACAGCTGTTGTCCAAGTAAGATAATTGCTGTTATGTAAACTCCTTTATTAAAAAGACTGAAGCAGTTGTCTTGGTGCATTGTGCTTGAAAGGTTGAGTAATGTGCTTTCATCTAAATCTTTGCCTTTTCTAAAGTGCACGATTTGTCCTGCTTTAACCATGTTGACATTTATGCACCTGTATCAGTATTATACTCAGCAATAAGAGTACTTGTAAGGAAGTCCCTGTAATAAACAGTGTAGAAGTATGTAACATCTAACTTCATAGAAAAGATTTTGAAAATGTAGCTCTTGCTTTAATTTTGTGCAGAAATGGAAACAAAGGTTGTCTTTGTTTCCCAAGTCATAAAAAAGTTGTTTTCATTGTGTAAATGCACAGCTTTAGTCGGGGTGTGCCTAAACCAAAATTACTTTGTGTGTTTGTGCTTTATATCTTTAATTATCTTAATTTTGTAACCTGTTTATTGAGTTAAAGATGAGCTGTGTTACTTTGGTTCTCCGGGGGGCTGAGAGCATGAACACAGTATTTTTGGTACTAATTTATTAAACTGAGCATTCAATAATGTGTCTGATCCCTGAGTTTAGAAGCATTCTAGAAAGTATTACAAAGACCTGAAGATATTGAAGGAAAATGCAAAGGACCACTGCTATTTTTTCAGAAGAAATGCATGTAGGCAAATCTGTAAATTTTTCAGTGTTTGGACCATATTTGCTTTTTAGCCTATCTAATATAGAACTGTTAAGTTATTTCTTATCTGTTTGGAATATTACTTAATACAACTTCATTAATTAAATAAATTTCAGTAGCTGTATTTTATGTTGTGCAAGTTTTCCCTGTTTAAAACTACTATCTGTTTTGTTTTTAAAAAAATGTCTCTGCAGGAGTACAGATCAGAAAAATCTCTTGAAGAGCTTAGTAAACTAGTGCCTCCAGAATGCCATTGGTATGTAGTTTTGTCCTCTGAGTTCTAAAGTAAATCATAAGAAATTTAATCTGAAATGAGTAAGATTTTGGGAAATGGGAAAGATTTTACTGAACTTAGTTCCTTTGTATGAAGTTCTTATGCTGACGTAGAACACACTTTACTTTTGCTCATTTTAACAGTTGTTTTATGAGCCTAAAAAACCACACTGTGTGGTTGTGTCTCTGAACCCTTCCAACGATGTTACTGATATGTAAGCTCTCAGGAACAAGCAGCAAGTTAGAAATATGTTGCTGAAATGTGTAGCACTGCAATGTGCAATGGTGTGAATGCTTTTCTCAGCCAAAATGCCAGAGAAGTCACTCTTCCTGCTCTTTGTGCCTACAGTGTGCGAGAAGGTCGGGTGGAACACACACTTGCAAGGGATTTAGTGCCAGGTGATACAGTCTGCCTGTCAGTGGGAGACAGAGTCCCAGCTGATCTACGATTATTTGAGGTATATTCCTACCTTGGATTTAATATTTAGTAACTTTACTTTTTGTGGGACAGAGGGGAGGGGAAGATAGCCACTAACCACTGAAGTGCAGTAAGTGTTCTTGTTTGGAGTTCACAACTATTTTGATAGAAAATTTGAAATAATTACTTTCCAAATGTCACATACATTCTTAACCAATGTATGTAGTTTCTTACTGTAGGACAGGAGAAGAAAGAATTTTTCAATTTTATGTATAATGTATTCTTGAAAATGCTATTTTCCCCCCCTCAATGTTAAATATGTTGTAAAAACATTGTTTTCAGTCTGAATGCTAAGGTATTTTGGCATCTGGTTGAAGGTGGTTTTCACTCTTTATTTGCATTAAATTTTAAGGTGTAGTTCCACTGTTCTCCAATAGTGGAATATCAGAAAAACTTGTGAAATTGTGCTGATGTAATCTTTTCTCTCTGATGCTTTTTCATCAGTGTGTGTTGTTATATCTTCTAGTTTACTAAATACTTAATTTGTGGTATTAGCACTGCTGGAAGTGCTTGAGTTGAAGCAATTGCACTATAGCAGTACTTGATCATGCTCTAAAAATGAATTGGAATGTGTATATATATTAATCTGTCATATTTTGTTGGTTTTAGTCGAATAATGTCATTTTTCTTTCAGATCAGGCATCCTCAGTTTGCTCAGTGTCTGGGTTATCTGTCCTGTTAAAGTAGTGTCTGGATATAAAAATCTGTATGTCCAGGTTATCCGCAGTTAATAGTTAATTAATCAGTGTTCATTTCATAGAAAAATTCTAAATTAACTAGTTTCTTGACAAATTTGTCTGGATTATGTTGTTAGCCTCTGTGGTGGAGTTGGTACTGGAGTGAGTTTATTTGTTATGACCGCAAACACTCTGCTTCCCTTGGCAATTGTGCAGTCCCTGCATTGTTATGAAACTGCTGTTGCAGCAGCACCTACTTTCTTGTTCATATCTGATACCATGCTATGATAGCAGCATGTTAAGGCCTCTTGCAAAGGAAAGCAGAAATGGAATTAGAAGTTTCTCAGCTGTCTGCAGCCCTTCACTAGATGAGAATTTTTTCCATCGTAAACTACTCTTGCACATCATTAGAAAATAAGAGCGTGTCATCTTATTTTCTTCTGGTGTCTACTGGGCATTGCTACAGGGTGGTGGGTTTTAAAAACAAATTTTATGAAAATCATCTTTTCAGAGAATGTGCAGAACAAATCTAGTTCTTTCACATTGATGCTGTCCTAGAAAACAGTAGAAGTGATAACTAGGCACTATTTGCTTTGGGAAGGCATTTGTGTAAGTGAAAACTTCTTCAGTGGTCTCATTTTTTTGGGGACAGTCTTAATTTTCAAAATGAATTTGCAGATCTTTTCTGGCCTAGGTTTTCTGCATGTTAATGAGTGGTCCATCAAGTTTTCTGATCATCTTCTGTAAAGCCAGTGTTTTGAATAAAAAACTAACATACCTGTAACAGTGTAGATTTGAAACACAATTCCTTTTGGTAGTGGTGACAAATATTTCAGAGCTCATGGCTAAATTTGAACAGTAGCAAAGTGGCATCTTCATCTTCCATCTTTGACTCTGGTGAGAGCTTTGTATTAGTGCTTGTTGCTCTGTTGATCCTTAAAATATTGACGTGTCTCCTTATCATATGAATAAATTGGTTATGTTTTAATGGTCAAAATTGTGAAATTTGCCTTTACACTTCCAAATACTTAGAAAATACTGTCATGTTTTTTACCTATTTTGTTTTCAAAGGCTGTGGACCTTTCTATTGATGAATCCAGTCTCACAGGTGAGACAGCTCCTTGCTCTAAATCTACAGCTCCTCAGCCAGCAGCAACCAATGGAGACCTTACTTCTAGGAGCAATATTGCTTTCATGGGGACATTGGTCAGATGTGGAAAAGCAAAGGTAAAATCATTATTGAGAGAGAAGAATATGTTCCATGTTTCAACTATTTGAAGGCAGTTGTTACTTTTTAAGTTTACCTCCCAGTGATTAGTGTGATACTTTTCAGAGCTTTTCTCACTGGTACTTTTTCATACACTAGTTTAGTAAGAAAACTATGGCTGTGAGAGCTCAAATTCGTAGGGAGCAGATGATGTGAAACTCCTCTGTCTAGGCTGTGGTGTTTTACTTCTAGAGTCTACACTCATGTGTTTGAAAGTGTGTAACAGAAAATACGGTTCTGGCTAGTGTTAGGTGTTACCAGTTTGAGTTTTGCTACTGGTAGTTGGTAAGTACTTCAGCAGTGCACAGAAAAGCAATTTGTTTTAATGAGGCAAAAGGTTTTTTAGGAAAAATTCCCTATTTGTGACAAGAACTAATTATATAAACCAAGTTAAAATTTTTATTGGGCTAAATGGCATTTGCCCATGATTGGAGTCAAATCTTTCAATAACAATGACTAACATTAAAACTTCAGATTTGATTTGGCTTTATCTTTATGTTGTTGGTTTTTTTTTTTTTTTTAGGGGATAGTTATTGGAACAGGAGAAAACTCTGAATTTGGGGAGGTTTTCAAAATGATGCAAGCAGAAGAGGTAAGAGAAGATATTTAGAAGCAAAGACATAATTTGAAAATGTATATGTCATTCATTAAAACTTGGAATTTACTCCATAGGAGCTTAGTTAAACATATATTGCTTTCAGTATTTCCCTTCCCTCTAGTGAAGCAAATCTTTTAGTGCTTGGTCATGAAAGTAGTAATTGAATGCAGTGCAACAAAATATCCATAGCTGACCTAAAGATACTAGCTGTGAAAACAATACTCTCCACCTGTCTAAATATTTACATAGCTTTCTGTTTTGCTAAATTGAATTTTCTGAAGATTATTAAATATGTTCCTTCTGAGATATAACTGGTCTTCCAGGGCTCTAATGCCTCTATTTTGAAAATCGGTTTTATTCTTGCTGCCAGGAGCTTTTTTGGTCTTGGAGGAAGTGCAGTAGCTTGTAGTTGGCATGATGTTTTGTTTTTTTAATGAAATTTTTGATAAGACCTTTTATATTAGATTTGTTGCACAAAGCCCTAAAAGAATATTTCTAATAAATATTTAATTTCATTGAAGTATTTTTGAATCTCATTGAATTCTGTGAAATAATAGTCTGTTTTCCTAAAGTAAATGTATGGAAATACAGGGTATAACTGCATCTTATTCACTGACTGTCTTGAATTTTGCATCTGTGAAGTAAAATGTGATGCAGTTCATTTGTTAACTGCTGCTTGTTTGCCATTCATCAAGGCTCCAAAGACACCTCTGCAGAAGAGCATGGATCTCTTGGGAAAACAACTTTCCTTGTATTCCTTCGGTATAATAGGTAAGATAATTTATGTAAAATAATTACAAAATATTATCTAATGGAAACTAGTGTGGAAGCCTGTGAAATGGAAGACTAAATCTCTAAAAATCTTTTGGCTTCTGATTTCATTGGTCACTTTGAGTTCGTGTCATGAGTCATCTGAAAATTGCATAATGGGACATAACTCTAATCTTAAGAGTGTTTACTTGCTTCTTCCTGCAAATGTACTTTACTGACTTTTTGTCCTCCAAATGCTTCCTTTTAAATTGCAATGTGTCTTGGATTCTGATTCAAGGTGTGCATAAGTGAGTACCTCACTTAGAGATATGATTGGACAACTTGACTGGCTGATACTTTCTTTATCTTTGCCATACTGATGGAATCATGACAGTGAAATAAATAATAATTTTTTATAGGTAGCACAATGGTAAGCTTTGTTCTGGTTATTTGAGTTTTTTCTTGTCCCCATGAGGCTACAGTACCTGCTGGTTTTACATTTATCCCCTTGACTGTTTTCTTTATAGGAGTTATTATGCTAGTTGGCTGGTTGCAAGGAAAGCATATCCTTGATATGTTCACAATTGGTGTGAGGTAAGATTTATGTTTTGAAATAATGTAGATCATGCATTACAACAAGTGTTTGAAAGCTGGTGGTCTATTTTATAAATATGCCAGCATACACTGCTCTTAACTTCATGTAATTCAAAATGAAAATAGAAAAGCAAATCCATACGTATTTTTAATGATGCAGCGTGTTCCTGTCAGTCTCTTAAACTTTACATTCATATGGTGATTTCTGAGTGTCTTGTGGAACATCTGCAAACAGGCAGTACAGTTGTACAGTTTGAATTTTTGTTGCTGAGTAAATAAAGTAGCTGTAATTTTACAAGGCATATGACAAAACTAAGTTACTGCAAGCTTTGTGTCATGTAGTTCAATAACTCATCTTCTACTATATTATGCAAACTTAATCCCAGTGTGTTTGCTGAGAACAGCACTGAATTTAGATGGTCTAGCTCCATACTCCTAGAAAGTTGTTGGGTTGCTGATTACGTGGGCAGTGCATAAGGCAAAAGGGTTTCTTTAAGTGACAGGATCAGACTCTGAAGAATTATGCATTTGTGGAGGGGAGAAAAGAATCCCAGAAACTGCATCTTTGAGCATTTACACTGTCGTCAAGTTTTTATTTGTTTATTTTTAAATGACCTTCAAGGCCATTCCCTCACTTAATTTGCTGCCACATCATGTTCTGGCAATAGCAATTGTGGATCAGTGGTGGCATTTCCCAGTTCTGTTTAGTGCTGACTACACTTACTCTTCACAATCTGGGCTGCTTTGCGCAGCCCTAATTAATGTTTTGTGTAGGCAAAACAGATGTACAATTGATTTCTCCCTCTTCCCTACATTTCTTCGTACTTTTGCATAAATAATGAGTAGAAATGATGTCATTTATTTCATTTGTTGCTGTCTTCAGCAGGTTTTTTTTATAATGAATGCTATACAACTAGAATCACATGGTGACTCCTTCCTTTCTGTTTTAATCTTAGTGACCAGTCAGCTACTGAAACAATGTTCTGAACTGTAAATTCATCACTGCTCATTGTGTATTCCTGTATTCAAAACCAGATCTGTGTATTTACTTTCATTACAGTTTGGCTGTAGCTGCAATCCCTGAAGGACTCCCAATTGTGGTAACAGTGACACTGGCCCTTGGTGTGATGAGAATGGTGAAGAAACGGGCTATTGTAAAAAAGCTGCCTATTGTTGAAACTTTAGGTATGACTAACTTAGAGGTAGTGTATTTGATGTAAATGTTAACAAATGTAAATGAAAACAAAGCAGGTATTCTTATTTTACTAGCAGCGTGTTGGTATCTTTAAAATATTCCTGAATTGAATGTGTGTTACACTGGAGCAATTCAAGAAGATGTTTCTGTGGGCCTTCTAACTACTTTTTTTGAACGGAAATAAAAAAATCTGCCAGTTAATAGCATGTCATGCTAGCAGTATGCTAAACTGATTGTTTGCTGTAAGATGTTCTTGTCAAGTAAGACCTGTAAAATATTTTTTAAATTAAAACTTTCTGGTGTAAATTTAGGAGTGATATCGACAGTTGAAAACAAATTCATGTTTGAATATTAGAAAAAGCTTTGTAATCATAATGCATCTTCAGGATGTTATGCCGCTCATATTAGAATGTAAAATAATTAATAAACTTTAAAGCTCAAAGTTCTGTGTGCAGGTTGAATCATAAAACATATAAAGCACAGAACATGGAAAAGAAATAGAAATACTAAGTTAAAGAACTCTGCTGCATCTGAATTCCTTTTTGCAATTTGAAGATTGGGAAATTTTTTTTCCAGTGCCTCTAGTGGAATTAGTGTTGCAAGGTTTTTTGTTGCTTGTACGGTTCCTGCTGTCATGTCCAGGAAGGTCAAGATGCTGCAACACTTTCAGAATCTCCATTCCAGAGTTAAAAAGGCATATATGAATCTCACATTTTTGTAATTTTTTCAAGCTTATTAAAATTTGCAGGTTTATTAGTAAGTCGCACTTGTGACTTAGTAGTGTAACACATATGTTACACAAATATTGTGGCTAGTGTTAAATGCATGTTGTACTTTTTAATAAAGAAGAATGACTTCTGTAAAGCAGGCTCTTAGTTTTTTTCCTCACCAGAAATCACAATTGAGATTTCAGTAATGTAGCTTGAGGTACAGCAGAATAAATAAAGGAGAGGTAGTGAGTGAACACATTTTGTATAAGTTGTGAATTTGGGATTTAAATAAGTTTAGGAGTTTTTTTTTTAATTTATTGGACAAATGATCAAAGAATACTGTACAATTATTCATTAGTAGTTGAAAATTTGCTGTCTCTCACTTGTTTTTATTCACAGACAGCTGCAATATTTCTAGAAATTTGCTCAGCTTGCATACTTTTCTCTTTGTTAGTTACTCAGATTGTTCTAAACAAGAATTGTCTTATAAATGTTAATTTGTTATTTCAGGTTGTTGCAATGTTATCTGTTCAGATAAAACTGGAACTCTGACAAAGAATGAAATGACGGTTACCCATATTTTTACTTCTGATGGGCAGCATGCTGAGGTATTTAGTGTGACACTTAGACTTGAATTTGATTTTTTGTTTTGTTGTGTGTATCAACTGAGACATGCTGGACTATACTGCAGGTAAAGCAGCAGTTAAGAAAGCATAAATTTGTTGCACTAAACTCCTGTCCCTCAGTTCATTTAGTATGTAGCCTTTGAGCTGTGCTACCTAAACCTTGTCTGGCTACAGAAGCTTTTTTTAAAATATATGTTAAGTTCTTAAAACTTCGGTGACTGTACGTCACACACAATAAGAGACAGATGCTAAGATACTCAGAAAAGTTGAGAGATTGTTTTTTTTTGAGTACAGAAAGTTGAGGCTATTTTGCTATTTCAGGAACAAAGAAAACGCCTAAAATTTACATGTTCCAAACATTTAAAGTGGAGATATCCAACTTTTTGCCTAAAGGACAGTTTATTGTGTGAACTATCCATACTGAATATGCACTGTCATTCTTGCTTTTTTATAATGGAAGGACTTGCAAGTAGGAGCAGGACATAAAACAGTGTTGAGATTAGAGAGTTGCTGGAAAGACTGATGATGTAAATCCACAAAAGAGAAGCAAAAGCAGCAGGAATGGAAAAGCAGTGAGGTGTGGAACTGGATGTGGGTTCATTGGAATGTTTTAATCAAGTTCTTAAATTCTCAAACTCCTTGATCAGGGTTTTGTTTCCACAGTAGAGTTAATAGATGGTCTTGTAATTTTATTCTGTAAGCAAAAATACTGCCATTTTTTCACATTGTTTCCTATTATTTGCCTATATTTTCTTATATATCCTGGTTTTTTTTTTTTTCATTGCTAAAAATTTGTATGAATACTGCTACTAGCACAGTTGCATCTGGGTCAAATCAGCTCCTTTTTCCTAATGGAAAGAGAACTTAAAATGGCTGTGAAATACATTAGCTGTTAATGCTGTAGATATGAATAATTTTTTAGGATCCTAGTAGGATGCCTGGTTTTTATGCACTAAAAATACAGTTTTACTGGTTTTAAGACGTTTGTGAGGTCTAAACTGAGAGGCTGTGCAACTGTTTCATTTTTTTTTGGTTAATAACTTGATGGAAATAGGACTCTGCTCTGTAATTCCATTCCCCTGCAGGGGGTATGCATTATTAATCAGGGTAAAGACAAATAGGAGGAAAAAGTTAGAAAGCAAAAGAAAGAAGAAAAAATAAAGCATGCCTAATATTGTAAGGAAACAACATACACTACATTTATTTATGCTGAGAAATAAAATTGATACTGTTTAAAGAAATTAGTGTCTAATATATTTTATTAGAGACTAATTAGTCTCTAATATATTTTTATTGAACTCAGAGTGTTGCTGCATTAGAAGCTGAGTAAGACGAATTCATGCACACTGAGTAACAGCAGCCATTATGAATGGCCTTTTGAAATTCTTCTGTAGTTTATAATAAAAAGCTGAGACCAGTTAACCTGGTGAACACTACATTGCATTGCTCTGGGTGCTTGTCTTGCAGGTCACTGGAGTAGGTTATAACAGGTTTGGAGAAGTGATGCTCGATGGTGAAGTTATTCATGGCTATAACAACCCATCCATTAGCAAAATTGTGGAGGTAAGAGCTTGGCAAAGAAAGGTGAGTTTTAACTGGTGGTGTAGCACAAGAGCTTTGTATGGCATTGACTTTGTGTTCTGTTCTCTCCCCTTTCTCATCTTTTAGGCTGGTTGTGTGTGCAACGATGCCTTGATTAGAAACAACACATTGATGGGGAAGCCAACAGAAGGGGCTTTAATTGCACTTGCTATGAAGGTGTGTACTTGATGGTGCTTTTTGGATTCATGGCAGGTGGGAAATGTGTAGAAATAAGTTGTGGCTTTGTTTTTCTCATTTTCTTCTCTTTTGGATCTCTTAGATTTGTATTGCAACTGCTCATCTCCTATGTTTCTTTCTTGTAAATCTTGGGCGTTCTGAAGGATCAGAAAAAAAATATTTACCAGTGAAGTAAAATCTCTATTTTCATCTTTTTGCACTTAGTACTGTCTTTTTACCTGCCACGAACTGATTTACCTGTTGAATATTGACTGTACTGTCTCTTTCCCACTTTGACATCACTAGCAGAGGGAAGTTGATAACTGATGTATTGGTGACTGCAGAATTTATAGTGCCTCTTAAGTGCAGGGCTTTTGAGTTGTGGACACTGTGCTGAAGTGTTTGGGTTTTTTTCTTCTGGGGAGGAAGGAGGGTTGTTGTTGGTTTTTTGTATAATGCTGTGACACACCCATTACAGCTACTGAGAAATGTAGCAAGGCTCATGCTGAAGCCTGAAAGAAGTTTCTAGGTGTTTTCAATGCTAGTTTGTCAAGAAGTCTATCTAAATTGGAATGGTGTGCTCAAAAGGCAACTTTGGAGATGAAATTGTTCTTTAATTAAGTGATGTTTGCTAACTAAGGTGTTTCAACAAGTCACCAAATCTCATACCTATTTGAAAAGAAAAGGTCCTGACATTGTGGTGGTACTTCTGTTTTATACAGATGGGTTTAGATGGAGTCCAGGAAGACTACATAAGGAAGGCTGAATATCCCTTCAGCTCAGAACAAAAATGGATGGCTGTTAAATGCATTCACAGAACGCAGCAGGTAAACTTCAATCACTGTTCTCATGAGCACTGGCTCTGTAGAATGGTTATCTACCTTGTTTTATATCTTCATTTTTTGCTTCAGAAGTTTTAGAAGGCTGGCAGTAGTGCACAGTACTAGAAATATGGTTTGATAACAGACACAGTTTTAGTTTCAAACTCTGAAGTAGAGAAAAGGAATTACAAGAAATAATTCCCTAAAAGGCATCCTGGGATATTACTTTAAGTGTTTTGAAAGCTGAGACCTTGAATATATACTTTGCTATTTTTCCTTCCTCCTTCTTCCTTCTCAAACATCTAAGCAATTCTGCCCATCTTCTGCTGTTCCAGTGCTGCATAGTTACATAATGAATTAAGAGCAAGAATATGCATTGATGTGCAATAGTAAAATTTCATTTGTTTGAAAACAGGGTTTCTAGTTTTGATGCAGACATCATGTCCCCAGTGTTGACAAAATTTGTTGATGTCAATACTGGCATGGATTATCAATAAAACCCACTCTTTAACCTCTTCTTCTGTCTTCTAGTACTTCCACATACATATGTGCATTCATGTTTCATTTACATCCATATCAATGTTTTTTTAACAAGTATTGATATAATCACTGCAAGTCTGGTAACTGGAGCCTTCTGGACAGTATGTGCAACAACAGACTTTATACTGGATTTATGAAAAATCTTCTAGTACTTCAGACCAAAGCCAGGCTTGATGAAAGTGTTCCGGTATCACTCTGAAATCTTTGCTTTGGAAGAAAGCATTTTGATGCCTTTTAGCTATATAAGTTATATTGTTGATTATCCATGTCTGTGTAAAGAGCAGAAATTGGTAGAAGGTTTTAATCCATGTAAAGACTTACTGTGTCTGTGTTTTGGAATCGGCAGTTTTAAAAGAATGTTGGAAAATTGATAATAGATTTAAAGGGAACATAAATTATTTGAAGACTAAGAAAATACAATGTGTTTAGAAACTTGGAACTCTCATCAGTTAAGCCTATCATTAAAGATTGAGGTAACTTGACTGCTGTGCATATAAATAACTTCACAGGAGGAAAATAGGTACATGAAAAAAAGAGCTTTTTAGTTCAACTGGAGAGAAGATGAGTGATCAGTGATTGGAAATTTAGCTGAGGTAACAGTTCTTAATGGAAAGGGTGGGAAGGGAAGGAATGAGTTGATTCAGCATTGGAGTTAAGTGTTTGAGGTAGCTGGTGGACTCTTAGTCCCATGGTATCATCATATCAAGGCTACATGGCTCTGGAAAATAGAGTTATTAGGTCTTGTACAAGAATGGAGAGGATGTTTAATGACCTGTGCAGTTGGTCTGATGATGAGCTTAAGGTCTTTCACATCTAATGTCCTGTGTAGGTTGAATTTCTGTCCTTTGCATGGCCTCTTAGTCTTTAAACTGTGATTTGCAGTGCCTGTGTCTGATGTCTACTGAAATGAGATATTGATTATTAGCTTGGCTCTTTTTGACTTTACCACTCTTGAATGTACACTGTCTAGAGACACTCAAAAGAACAGATTTTTTAGAAGTGTAAGTTTGATTTGCATTATGTTCTTCTTTTTGTTAACAGAAGTACGCATACGTCATTCTTATGTATCCATGTGTGTATGTACTTGTGTAGGTGTAGTTATACACACACATGCACACAGCAGCTCTTTTTTCTTTCAGGACAAACCTGAGGTTTGCTTTATGAAAGGTGCTTATGAACAAGTCATTAGATACTGTACATCGTATAACTGTAAGGGACAGAGCCTACCCCTGGTGCAGCAGCAGAGAGAGCAATACCAGCAAGAGAAGATGTCTATGGGTTCTGCAGGCCTTAGAGGTAAGGCTGTTTCTGTCTCTCAAAATATCAACTTCATTTAAATGGCACTGCTTGTTGTTAAAAAAAAAACAAACCCTAAACCAGCAACAAACAAGAGCAACCCAAAACACTGAGATCTTCTTTTTTGTTTCGTTGCTTGGGGCTTTTTTGTTCAGTAAATGCCACTGTGTTGTTTAGTTTTTAGGCCTGTATAATAACATGATTAAACTGCAGATGGTGAGAAAAGGCACTGTTGCTTCTTGTCATCTCTTGCACGTGACCATAACTGAACAGTACATTGCTACTTAATGGCTTCCATACCTTATTATAGATGCCTGTGGGGTTTTTTTTTTTAACGTGAATGTATTTATTTGTCCATTAGTTTAGCTCCTGTCACCATCATGAGTTAGGGTAGCACAACTGATTGCAGGTCAGGAGATGCCATTAGAATTATCTTCTGTTTTAACAAGTTGTGTAGAATTTTAGATAAAGTATTTTTCACAAGATGATTGACAGGGTTGGTTACGGGCCGGGATTATACATGACTGGCTTTCTTTGGCCTCTGTAAAGTGATCTCTAGGCTGTTAAGTCTATGCACAGGTTTAAATTTTTTTTTTTCTTTTTTTTTTTTAAAGAGAGGGGAACTCTATGGCTCAGGAAATTCCTAAGATGCAAATTATTAGAAGCTGAGAGGATATGCTAGGAGTGATATTTCTTTGCTGTTTTATTTGAACAGTCATTTGTTCTGTCTGTCAAAAAAATCAAGGGTAATGTTTTGAAAAGAGCAAACTTGCTTTTTCCTTACAACTCTTAACGACATTTAAATATATTTGAATTAAGAATCCTACTTTAAAAGACATTCCAGAAAATATTCAATGAATATTTCAATGAAATGTGCCTCTCAAAAGGTAAAAAAAAACCCAAACTAAAGCAGAAAATAAATACATGATCCTCCCTTTCATCCTAATGCTTAAAAGAAGTGCACGGGGAAATCACGAAGCTAGATGTGGTTCTATTTCCACACAGTCAAAATATAAACACTTTCAGATGAGAATAAATAGGAAAGTTATCTTTAAAACCTGGCTGTTTGGTAAGGAATTCTTTAGAAGACAAGAGTGTACATGAGTAGGCTATTGTGAATGCTCAGCACTGCTACTACCAAGGTTTAAAAAAAGGAAAATATCAATTCCAGCCCTTTGCTTTATGCTGGCCTGTTAGTTTGAAACAGTTATTTTGAATGCTGATGTAAATATTAATTTCAAATCTTAACATTTTAAATTTTTTTTTCTTTTTAAAGTTCTGGCCTTAGCTTCTGGTCCTGAGTTAGGACAGCTGACTTTTTTGGGGCTTGTGGGAATAATTGATCCCCCACGGACTGGTGTAAAAGAAGCTGTTACTACACTCATCACCTCAGGAGTTGCAATAAAAATGGTTACTGGAGATTCACAGGAAACTGCAGTTGCCATTGGTATGATGAGTTCACTTCCATTCATATTTTCTTGTTTTCTGCTTAGCTAATTGTTAGGCAGTGTGTGTATTAAGTCTTTCCTGTTTGTGAGTTCTGTATTTTGGATTAATGTATGGAACAGTGGAATTAGCTGGGGAAAAGACCCAAAAACCCCACAACCCTAGCCTGAAGTGACACTTTGGTTTCAGCTTGAATAGCAGCTTTTCCAATTTGCTTAACATATGACTTTGGCTGTTTGAAACTGTTTACATGTTACATACACTTGATTTCTGATTCTTACTGTTACATCATCACCACCACCCTGCCTACCCTCAGCTTTGGATGCCTGTCTCTGACAACAGGGATGAACTAAAAGAGCCAGTGACAAGGAATAATGATGTATGGCACTTCAGTGCTGTCTAGTACAGTTTTGTCCATATAACTAAGTTTGAACCCTAAGTATTATTAATAAATATTTAAACAAACTACTTAACTTCTTTTTAATATACAATGCATTAAAGTACAAGAACCTTAGCCAGAGTAAGAATTATTTTCAAATGGGATGATGAACAGTTGAATGTGCACGTGAAGAGTATACCCCCAAACTTAGAGTATTTTATCAGAGAGTCTTTTTTCTTTCCCTTGTCTCCCTCATGTTACTTTTCATTTTCCATTGTGTTATTTTTGAACTGTAAGTTCTTTGAGAGGACTGAGCTCCTCTGTTTGTTTATATGACACCTGACAGAATCAACTACAGACCTTTAGACCTAGAAGATTAAGCAAATAAGTATCTAATTTAGGATAGACTTTGTAGCATGTTGTTGTTACTCAAGAGTTCATCTAATTTACTCCAACATACTGAGTCAATAATGTAGTAAGATGTTCTGTTCCAGGTATTTCGAATCTGAAATGCTGAAGAAAATATTAGGATTTAAAGAAAAAAAGGGTACTTAATGTCTTAAAAGGGTAAATTATTATAATAAGGGTTTTTTATGACTTTTTTACAGCTAGCCGACTAGGATTGTATTCCAAAAATTCACAGGCAATCTCTGGAGAAGAGATAGATGATTTGGATATTCAGCAGCTTTCTCAAATAACACCAAAGGTTTGTTTTGATATGCTACTTACTGAAATGTGGCAAAGGATACATTTACATGTTGAGAAATGCTTTTTTTTTCTGTGGCAAGCTGAAGTGTAATTTCTGAGTTACAAATAATATTTTTCTAGTAAGTACCTTTTGGTCTGACATATGACTAGTATGAAAATCTATTTCTTTCAATTTACACAGTTATCTTTTGAGGGAGTTTTTATTACTTCTGTCTCTTTTAATGATTCAGGTTTTATTTTATCTTTCATTCTGCCACCTCTTAGTGAACATTACCCTTTTGTATTATTAGGTCATTTTATTTCTGAGCAACTCAGTTCATTTATATAATCTTAGAGTCTGCATGTTCAGACAGTCCATTCTTTTGTAATTTGTAAGGCTTGTCTGTGTTTTTAATGGTTTTGATTGATCTGAGGTCAGTAGTTGGGAATTTTGAAAGTGTCTATTTATTAAGTTACTGCTTAATACTTTTTAGTTATTAAATAACTAATGGATTAACCAATGTCCAGGTTATGAATGTGAAGACATAATCAAATGCAATAGAGGTTCAGGTTTAGCTATGTTGCAAAATTCTTGCATCAAAATGCTGCTTTGTTTGCAAAGGACTGCAAAATTAGACTGCAGCATGCTTGAACCTGGTGTAAGCAACCCAAAGGCCAATATTTGCAACCAAGAAATGGGCATGTCAGCTTTCTGTCTTTTCTTAGTGACTCACAGAAACTGGGAAAAGAAAAGAATTATGTGGCAAATAGTAATTTTTTGTTTATGTGGTAATACGTGTTCTTAAGGGCTGTCCACGTTAAGTAACTGAAATAGATACAAATTTACTTACATGTGTTTTTTACGGGTTTGACCTTTGACCCAATTGCTTTTCTAGGTGTTTGCTTAAAATCTTATTAGGAATTAATTAAAATCAACCAGTAAGATTGATAGTTGTATACAGTCTAAAGTGATTGGTGAGAAATCTAGCTTTTAGTCAGGCTTCTTGAAATGGAAAAATGTATGGAGATTAGGGAAAACTAATTGCCACATGCTCAAATTTCAATTTACAGAGAAATACAGAGACCAAGAAAAATCTGAAAATTGGTCCTTCCAAGTCAGAATTTTTAATTATCTTTAAAACTTCAGTTGTTCATAATATGCTATAAAATAGTAAAATTGAAGTATCCTGAGTAGCTTGTCACTTGTGCTGATAAGAAAAAAGAATTTTGATTGTAGAGTCAGCATTGGAATTGCCTGCATGAATTTAGTCAGGAAGGCCAGCAGTAGGCCATTATACCTCAGCTGCTTCATTATTTTAGATGGCTTTTAAATTGCACATTCTGTCTTGAAATAAGTAGCAGTAACATTGTTTACCAGAACACATTTTGAATCTTCTCTAATATTAATGACTTCATTCCATTAAAAACACAGCTCACTGGTGCTTCAGTTTAAGAGCTAATAAGAATACAGTTGGCCTTTGATGGTATTTTTTACCCTCTACCTTGAAAGAATCCAGTGCAATTCTTTACATATCTGAAATTTTCACCAGTACTTCATTACTCTTTTACTAGGTTGCAGTATTCTACAGAGCCAGTCCCCGACATAAATTGAAAATTATAAAGGTATGTCTTACAGAGGCTCAAATGCTGCACTGTTGCTATGGGTATTGCCTGTACTGCCTTTATTTAAACTATAATGTGCTACAGTGTGTCAGGATGAAATCAGATATGCATCTGATTTGGCAGTGAAGTGAACTTGAAAATATTACCTAGAAAAATGCATAGTGCCTACAAGGAATTGGTAGGTAACACTGTACTTTCTTCTATGTAGGGAGCTGGGGATTGATTGAGATTTTGTGTCATGTTGCAGTTGAATTGACTAGGAACTTGAAAAAACCATACTTCTGCTACTTGTCAGATGAGATAAAAAGGAATGAATTTCAAGCCGTGTCTGTGGCAATGCCTCTATTCAGAAGTTAACAAAAAAAGGTAGCAAAGAAGGGAGGACTCAGTGTAACAATTGGAACAATCAGAAATGTAACAATAAGGAGAAGTCAAAACACAGACCATAGGGATGCATGCAAGACTTATAAGAAGGTGATAATGGTAATATGGAAATACAATATCTTCTATCTTTCTCTAGAGTTTTTTTCTTTCCCTAAAGGCAAATTTTATATACCCTAGCTTTAAAATTTAGGCTGTCTGAATATGAACTGAAGTTTAACCCAAAATATTTTATAAAAATTATTTCGAACAGAAGCAGCTGCTTTTTTTCTGTAGGACATTACAGTGCAATTATAAGAAATGAGGGAGGGGGAGCAGTGACACAAATCTTGTATCTAGAATAATTTTATAGGAATGGTTATTTTAATCCCTAATTTAAGTTCTTTTCTCTCTCTTTAGTCCCTGCAAAATAATAGTGCTGTAGTAGCTATGACAGGAGATGGAGTGAATGATGCTGTTGCTCTGAAGGCTGCAGATATTGGTGTAGCAATGGGACAAACTGGGACAGATGTTTGTAAAGAGGCAGCAGATATGATCCTCGTGGATGATGATTTTCAGACAATAATGTAAGTGGCCTTTATGTACATATCTTATCCCATATAGCTTTAATGAGATGTTGCTTGGGTTAAACCAATAGAAGTTTCCCTGAACTTGTAAGTGTAGCTGGTGTATTAGCATGTTTGGAAACATAACTGAGGTGAAATTGGAGTCTATTGGCAGTTAATAGATTTCCTTCCATATTTTCAGAAGCATAAAACTAATGAAAAAATATGAGAGCATTCCACTCAATATTTTAAAAATTTACGTACATCTATTTGTTTTCAACTTCAAAGTGTGGTGATTTCAGAAAAGGAAAAAACTGTTAACTATTTAGGTATCACAGGTGAAAATAGGTTATTAGCATCTGGTAACCAGCTGTTTGTACTTGTTCACTTTTTTGGTTGGTGTATTTCAAAAAGAGCTTAGCTGAACTTATCCTATTTTGACTTTAATTCATCTGACTTTTGAAGGTAGTGATTGTTGACAGAGCTGAACTGCTGTCTGGTGAAATAGCCTTTATTTTGAAATTATGCATCAATCTCAGAACACTTTAGTTCCAAAGTATGACACTTAACCCTTGGGAAGAAGTGAAATGGAGAAGTACAGTATAAGAAAATCTACCTATGTAGCAGTATGTCAAAAGATGATGGGAGGTTGTCACACTAATTCAGCCAACAGAAATGTGCTGTTATGCATAAACAAAACAGAGGAGGGAATCATTTTAACATAGGCAGAAGAGTACATAGGAAGGACATCTGTAGTAAGTACTTTACATGGGCTTGGTGAGGTTTTTGCTGTAATGTGTTATCCAATTTTGCTCACTTCATCAGGAGAGTTCTCAATAAGAGAGAGAGAAGGGTGGTGAATGCTAAGGAAAAAAAGAAGTGTGAACTTCCATAGTTTTACATCTTTTCCCCACCCTTTTAATTATTTTGCTTTAAGTTACCAAAGGAATGCTGTTTAATTACTGGGGGAATGGAAGAAAAAATCAGTTTTATTTGCAGCAAAGTAGGTTTGATTTGGGTACCAGAAAACCCTTTCTCACTGCAGTAATTGTGATAATGTGGTAGGCAAGTTGTGACACATGCTAGGGGCTGTGAAGGTAATCTGTACATATTTCATTCTGGTACAGGAAGAATGCATGGTCTTCTGAAGCCATGCTGTATTTCTGTGGTTTTTTTTAAAGTTTATATTGGGGGGGGGACAGAGTTTGTTGGCTTTGTGGATTTTGTGGTTTGGGGTTTTTTTAAAATCATCTGACTTGATTTAGAAGCTCTTATCAAGGATGATGGTAAATTTTGAACATAGAGGAGATCTTACTCTAATAATTACATTTTGAAAGTTAAGCATCTGGAAAGATAACTTGTGATTATTCACAGTCAACAGAACAGTTTGGGTTCTTATAGTCAAGGTGAAAAACAATGACTGGCAAAGTTAAAAGAACCTCAACTCCATTTGTTTCTTGCTGGTTTTATTGCTGCTTAAATTAATAGCGTTTTTGTTTGTTTGTTTGTTTTAAGCTTTTCTAGGCAGTAGATTCATTTGTCTAGTAATGTAATCTTTGTTTTTAATTGCAGGTCTGCAATTGAAGAGGGTAAAGGAATTTATAATAATATAAAAAATTTTGTTAGATTTCAACTGAGCACGTAAGTTTGAAAAGCTATCAGTACCCGAAGTTTCTTGTGAATGAATCAAAGCATTAAGCAGATACATAAATTCATATTAATACTGTAAATTTGAAGTAGCATGCTATATACTGTGCTTTTGAGTTTTCACTATTTTGTGTTTGGTGGCTTGTTATATTTTTAAAGACTCAGAAGATAGTGCAATAAACAGACATGTAACTTTGCCACGGTTCTTCCTGTTGGGATGGGAAAAGTCAGTTACTGAAGGGATAATGAGAAAAAGCATAGCTGCCTTTGGGTCCCTGTTTAAATGAGAAGCTTGTAGTCAGTCCCTCCTTAACTGGAACATGTATTCAAATGGAGGAAACCAGGGAATCAGGAGGTTAGTTTTTCTGAAATCCATGTCCTGGTTTGTAGAATGAGCTAACTATATGAAGCTGACTTTCTTTTCTTGCACATAAGGATTCATGTGCTAGCTGTATAATGTGTATGTAAGACAAGAGGACAAGAACCTCAAATAAAACAAACCCAGAAAAGCTCCACAAATACCCCAACCGACAAACAACAAATACCACCCAAAAAAACCTCCATAACAACAACAACAAAATTTATAACAAAAACTCCTCACACAACAAAACCCAGAAAAGACCAATTTGTTTACCTGTATAAACACTGTAAGAAGTGGCATATACTTTCAGTCTTAGTGAGTGTCCTGTCTAGTCTTACCAAGACTAGACTAGGAATCTGCTGCTGAAAAATGACTAAGTGTAGATGTTCTAGGGAAGTGTGCTTACCTGTTTTTGATGAATCAGTTACCCTTTGGTTTTTTCTGTCCCTCTTTGCAGGGAGAGCATAATAGGGTTCAGTACAGTGATAAATTTGGAATTATTATAAGCCTTGCTGTCCTTGGTTATGAAACCTCTCAGTTTTGAACTGAAAGCAATTAGTGCATACTTGTGTACAGAGGTTTCTAATGCAGAGCTTGCAGCCAGCTAATCTGTTTTTCAGTCTTTGACCTGGCCTTCTCATCTTGCTAGTAACTAGGAGTAGTTGTAGGTATTTTTAGGGAGCTTGAGTAGTACCTTGCCTTGACTGACCAGGCAGAGCAGTGACAGGTGCATAGAGTGAGTTTGTTTTCATCAGGAGTGGAAAAGCAGTTTGTTTTTCAAAACCATATTTAGAAGTTCCACTTTTGGCACAAGGGAAGTATAGGACACAGTTCCCCATAAAAAAATCAATTACGTGATGGTGAGTGATAATTCTGAAATGTTACCTAAAAGTTTGGGCGGCTTTAAAATGCAAATTTGCTGCCTTTTTATTGCCAGAACAATGTTGTTTTAAATATGGACTGTGTCAGAATGAGTATTCTAAAGGATTTTGTGCTCTACCTTTGAAGTTGGACTTAACGTCAGTCATGATTCACACTGTCAAAATATGTATCTACTCTTAAACAGTTGAAGTGTTGATTACAAAGCAGTTATCAGTGGATCTTCAGAAATGTTCCATGCTGACAGTTGCAAAAATGGATTCTTTCAACAGGAGTATAGCAGCACTGACTTTAATCTCACTGGCTACATTAATGAACTTTCCTAATCCTCTCAATGCCATGCAGATCTTATGGATCAATATTATTATGGATGGACCTCCAGCTCAAAGGTAAGTAATTACTCTTAACTCTGTTAGCTTCTGTAGTCCTTTTATTTCAACAAGGGAAATGAAGGAAACAGAAGGAAACAGAAAGGGTTAAACTTCAGTGAGATGTTTCAGAAATAGCAAATTTCTCTCTACAGCTTCCTGAAAGTGGTTGTAGTCAGGTGGGGGTTAGCTTCTTTCTCCAGGCAGCAAATGACAGAACCTGAGGATATAGTCTTAACCTGTGCCAAGGGAAATGTAGGTTGGATATTAGAAAAAAGTCTTTTATGGAAAGAATAATAAAGTACTGGAGTTGTCTGCCTGGGGAGGTGGTGGAGTCAGCATCCCTGGATGTGTTTAAAAAAAGACTGGATGTGGCACTCAGTGCCATGGTTTAGTTGAGGTGTCAGGGCATGGGTTGGACTCGATGATCTTGAAGGTCTCTTCCAACCTTGTGATTCTGTGTGAACTTTCTCTGTGAATTTCAATGTTTGCAGTATCGTTCTGTGGCAATTCTATTTAGTTTGCTTTAGTATCTAATTATATAGGGGCAGCAAGGATACCTAAAGATCCATGAATATGCCCATGAATACTTGGATTGCATGCAGGGTTCTGGCTTCCCTCTGGGTTCTTTCTCTGACCCTCTTCACTGCAGGTAGATGGTGGAGGGAGAGATGGTGAGGAACTAGCATTAAGTCCTCTTTTTTCAACTCAGAAAATCTAATCCTCAAGTTAGAAGCAGTGAATTAATTTTATGATGATAAAAATGTAAGATGTTCTTTTAATTGTAAGCCTTGGGGTGGAGCCTGTGGATAAAGATATTATTCGAAAACCTCCAAGAAATCTGAAGGACAGCATTCTGACCAAAAACCTGATTGTTAAAATACTGGTTTCATCAATAATTATCGTCTGTGGAACACTGTTTGTCTTTTGGAGAGAGGTATGTCAAAAGTGCAAAATTTAGAGCAGTAACAACCTAATTTAAAAGAAATCCTTTTTATACCAGCAGTTGGAATTCAGAGTTAATATGAACTTAGTAGTGATTTTTGGCCATGCTTATTTAATACTAGCAGAGTAAAGAGGAAGATTTTTAAAATAGTTGTTGAAAAGTGAAAAACAGTTTTATCCCCCAATCTCTATTTTAACATAGATTTCTCCAGGCTCCAAATCTACTTTGGAAACTTTGCCCATGGAAAGTAATTATGTAAATCTTCTAACCAGATTATTATGAAACAGCCATTTGACTTTGTTTTGCCAGTAGAGAAAAATGTTGTGTGAACATTTGGTAGTGCATCATAGAATTCCTGCTATTCCATGTGCTTGAATAAATGTTGGTCAGGAGGCTTCATTTAAACATTAATCAGCTTGAATTATAAATTTTTATAAATTACAGGTGTGTAATATTTGCTGTATGATTTAATAAATCAGCTTGGGGCAAAAAAGTTACTTTTGCTTTCATTTCCTAAAACTTATTGTGGAGTTATTGTAAGAATTTTGTTTAATTGACTTTGTTTAATTGTGGAGGGTTTAAAGCATGCTGAAGCAATTTAATTTTATTTTGTTGGCAGTTAAGAGACAACGTAATAACACCACGAGACACAACCATGACATTCACCTGTTTTGTATTTTTTGATATGTTCAACGCTTTGAGTTCTAGATCTCAGGTAAGTGATTCATCTAGTCCATTTACACAGTATTGACACAATAATCAGAGTTTTCTTTGAGGAAAGATCTTGCTGTGTTTCTTTCAAGCGTTTTCTTGCAGATTTACTTCACATCTGCTATTAAGCTCAGAGTTTCATGTATTTACTAGGTAGGATTTATTAAATTACAGATAAGTTAATTACTTAATTTGTTTACATGGTGGTGTCCTGACAAAAGGAAGAAAGTTGCTATTAGGAGCTGAAGTGTGCTGGTCCTTTATGTTGCTATGTATACTTGGTTGGCTTTTTCTCTTCCTGGAAATTCTGTCAGTTCAGCAGCTTTACCAGAACGTGAAATTTCTTGAAGGCCTTAGCTTTTGTATTTTGTAATCCTAAACCTATAGTTCAAGGAAAATTTCTGAAACTGTTTTGTATTTTTTTATCTGTATAATTTTTCATTTTAAGGAAACAAGTCTGAAATGTTGTGATAGTATACATTACTACATTTACTGTAATTTGCAGTCTTATTTGTTATGGAATAGTGTTGGGGTAACCTTTTTCTGATGAACTGTACTTGTGGAACAGTGAGCTCCATATGCAAGTTCTTGACTATGAAGACAAGACTTGTACTCTTATTTACCAGGGAGAAAAATGCAATTAGGTTGTTCAAGAACTTGTTCTAGATTATCTAAGATGTCAATGGTAATATTTTACATTTTTTTTAAAGTCTGGATAAAAAGAAATAATAGTTTCTTGTCTATATATTTAAGATTACATGTACATTGTTCCATACTATTTTTTTACAGACAAAATCTGTGTTTGAGATTGGACTTTGCAGCAACAAAATGTTCTGCTATGCTGTCCTTGGATCTATAATGGGGCAGTTATTGGTCATTTACTTTCCTCCACTTCAGAAGGTTTTCCAAACAGAGAGCCTGAGTGTCTTGGGTAAGAACAGTACCCTCTTCAAAACAGTGCATTAAGGATAAATTTATAAATGTGGTGGGTAGTGGTGCTGTAAGAGCACTTTGTGCTGTTTGCATACAGCAGAAATTCAAAGCCTGCTGATACTTTTCATTTTGTGGGTAGGGTTTTTTGGGGATTTTGTTTGTTTCATTGGTTTGGTTTTTAATATTTTGAATTGTTCTAAATGTTTTCTTTGGGAAGCATGATTTAAATGCATATGATACATAATTGATCAGTGTGTTCTTAAATTTTTATAAAGGTGCTTATTTATTTTGGAGTTTTTAAAATAAATTTTGTTGCAGACAAAATTATTGACTGTAGGTTTCTGAGCACTATTAATTTAACAATTTCACTATTTTTTCTCTAAATATAAACAGCTTATTTAGAAATCCTGATCCTTTAATATTGATTGCATTGTCATAGGGTAAATAGGAGGATTTAAAAAAGCTATAGATACATATTGGCTTCATTAAGACTTAGCTTTATTACTTTTGTGGTTTTCTGGAGTTAAGTGATTGTAATGAAATCGTGTATTTATTGCAATGAAATTGTAATGAAAACATGTATTTATTGTAGCATAATTTCTGTTTATATTAATATTATTTTTTCAGAATTAAGTTATGTTCCTGAAAATAAGTTTGTGAAGTCCTTTAAAACCTTTTAATATCTTGTGTGTAGTTACGATTTGTGTGTAAACCATGCATATTAATCTTCTTGGCCTGCAAAAAGTTGAATCTTGCTTCATTTCTCCTGAACTTTCCCAATGATTAGGAGAAAATTTGAAAGTCTTGTAAGTCTTGTTCTTTTTTTAAGCCTCCCCTCAGCCTTAAATAGAAATTTTAAAGAAGGCTAATTATCTCTTCCAGATTTACTGTTTCTTCTGGGACTCACTTCCTCTGTGTGCATAGTGACTGAGCTAATAAAGAAGTTTGAAAGAAGCAAGGAGAAGATCCAGAAACGTGGAAGTTCTTCTTCATCAACTTCGTCTTTTCTTGATGTATGATGCATATTGCATTCTTGTGTTTGCAAACTTAGCGATTGCTGTCTAAAGATGTTGGAGAAAGCAAAACAATATCTGGAGGATAAAGAAATCCCAAGGGCTTTCGACAAGTCCTTTGTTTCACTGGCGAATGACGAACTTCATGTTTCAAGACTGTTTAGAATTTAACTTCCAGCTGTGGGAGTAACAAATGAAATTATGCAACTTTGGTAACATTTTTCCTCAAACATAAATTTACTTTTAAGATTGAATGGTATTGTGGGGGGGGGAGGGGGTAGGGGTTAATTTAAAGAAATATCTAAGCCCAAGTCCCATTTTCTGCACTTAAAAGATATAACTGTGTAAAATCCTTCTCTTAGATATAAATATTTTAGTTTGTTTTTATTTAAAGCATTGTATTATTCTACTTTTATGGTGGTGGGACTTTGCTACTAATACAAGGATAAAAATATTTCAGAGGCATTCCACTGGGTTTAGAGTCTGTCACAAGAGTGCCATATTCTAGCTACTGTATTTATTTACTTTTTCCTGCAATGTGTAAGCGGCTCAAGTACCTTGTGCTACAGTTTTTTTGTATCCCAAGTTTGGTTTTTTTTGCACAGGATGTGACCGCTGTCGGATCGCTGTTTTTCATTTCTTTTTCTGTGATTGAAAAGCCTATACTGCAATTTGAAGTAAATGTTTGCTTTTCTTATAAGTGTGTCGTCTCTTTGTTTTAAAAGAAACTGGCATTTACACCAAATGAACAAGTTTGTTTTGATATGATTGCAGATACAGGCTTTGTTTCATGTCTTGTTCCATATTTACTTTAGCTTATGACTGTTAGATTGCTTGAGTGATTATAAGACAGTAGTTATGGAGATAATTTGTAGTGTACTGAATTAGAAAATTATTGCAATAATCCTCATTGGGCCAAAAAAAACCATCCCTCTCTCAAAGAAGCTTCATTTTCCTTCCTTCTTCTTTCCTTCCTGTTCATAAAAAGAAACAAACCTTCTTCCTGGTAGGGTAACTTTGCATTTTCACCCACAGAATTAGTTTTGGAGCTAGAAAAGCATTGTAATAGATTTATTTTGACATTGTAGAAGTATTTTTAATATATTACAGTGTCTGAATACTGTTAATATTCACTAATTGGAAATAGTGCTTTTCCTCAAAATAGTCTTGCCCTGTTATTATCAGCATCATCTCATCATCCTTTCAGGAAATGCAAGGAACTATCACCTAAAGAATCTTGAAAAGAGGATGTCTAGAGATCTGTGGGGAGTCAAAGACACAGTGGTATCTCTTTCCCTTGTAAACTTGTGCCAAGTGTATCTCTCCTCACTGTAGCCTGAAAATGTGGCAGTGGCATTGGCCTGGCCCACGCTGTCATTTGAGGAGGAAGTGTCATGGACAGATACTGGGATATTTCTGCACTTGCCATTGTGACTTGCCCCACATGCCATGCTCAAAAGTGCAGTATGAATTTCTCTGCTAATGTTACTGTAATAGTTTTCTTCTTTTTGCCTGTGGGATTCCTAGACTTTGCCAGGAAATGGGGCTGCAGACAGGGCATGAGTGCACATTCAGTCTGCTTTATTACATGCAGTTCATCCATGGCTCTTCCTAACCCTCAATATGCCCGTAATACCTGGACTACCAAAGTGCTGGAGATGTGATTGTGTAAAGACAAAGATCCTGCAGCACTTGGCTCTCATCTCTTCCTGGGGTTGTTGCCACTGAGCTGGGAGGGGGCCTGAACAACATGACCTCTTACAGAAATCCTCTTGTGTCTTCAAGCAAAAGTTTCTTACAGCATGTTTCTTCTTCTGCCTTTCAGAAGTTGGACAAATTTGACAGTTGAACAATTACTCTCTTTGGCAAGTGAGGCTATAGCTGTTTAATATTGTAGTGTGTTCAGTATTTCAGTACAATTTCAGAACACTTCATTTAATAAAATCCTTTGTATTCATTAATAAAGACAGATAGTAAAAGCTGACAGTGCATGCTGATGAAGAATCTCGAACAAACTCTGATTTTGGGAAGGGACAACAACTATAGCTTTCACATAGTAAGTCTTAACTTGTGGTTGATATTCTTCCATGGGATTTGACTGCTTTGTGCTCTGCTCTTGGTCTTGGAGTCACAGAAATCTAGGTAAGTACAGATGAATGCTAGATTGTTGTCTTAGCTTGGAAGTGTCATTGCCAGGTCTTTAAACAAATGTTACCAAGTGCCCCTTTCCCAGCACAAGTCCCACTTTCTGAACAAGGTATGTCATTCTAGACAAATAAAATTTCAGTCCCTAAAGGACAATTTTGTCTTATTACAGGGTGGGCTTAGTTGAATGTAGTTCACTTAAATTGTCCAGAAGTTTTGGTGCTGTTTTCCAAAGGAAGGCAAAATACTAACAAGTAATAAAACTAGTTCAATGTCATTATATATAAAACATGCCTGGTCTGAATTCCATCACCGTTATTTTGGCTCCTCTTGTGATTCATTACCAGTTTACAGCAGGTTTGAGAGATTTTTTTTTCCAGAGTAGTAGAATCAGTAGTGGGAACTTTCCATAAAAATTAAGAGGCATTTCTTATGGGGTGGAAAAAAACAACAACCAAGGAATTCACTTGCTTCTACTGATGTATGGAATAAAGAATTTTGGTTTCAGTAAGTAAAGGCCCTTTATTTTTTAATTTTCCTACAAAGAAGATGGAAGACCTATAATGAGTCAAAAAGGAAAACTGTAACACTTTAAATTCTGCATGTAACTCTAGAATCAGTAATTATTTTCTTCAGCCTACAGGACTGTGTGTATCATTTCATTAGCAATAAAGAACAGCTGAATTCTGCATTGAGTATTTCCACTACAGTAATTCTTAATAATTGAGTCTGTTTTCCCAAAGGTATTCTCAAAAATGCCATGTGGTCATAGCAGTGTTTTTATCATAAAGTGGAATATTTGACCTTATCCTAGTCTTCTGAATTATCTAATTAAAAATATGACTTCTTACAAAGTCTCAAGAATTTTTACGGTACCCAGCAGTTTTCTGATGTGGGATTCGGAGTAAATGATGAAATTATGATCTCTCTTATCACCAGCGCTAAAAAGTGAAATCAAACACACCTGTATTTTTGTATTTAAGACTTTTTTTGCATGTAACTATTTCTGATGTCTAAAAACTCTAGGGAATTACATGCTGGGTAAAATAAAACCTACGTGATCATAATGGAAAAGAGGATGATTTGAACAATTAAGAATTTCAGTTTTAGTCAGTAAAATCAGTAACTTTAACCCCTTTCAACTTTTAAATAAAAAGTCATCTGATGGAAATGTGATGCAGTAGGTTGCTGTACACAGATGCCTATAGAGAAATGGGTTGAGAGGTTCTGGCTTTGTGGTGTGGTTAGGCGTACTTGCCATCTGCCGGTAGTTCAGTAAGTAGCAGCTTTTGTACTGGAAAAGAAGTTACATCTTGTTAGGCCAGGCTGTATCTCAAAACTAGTTTTCTCTTTAATGTAACATTTAATGATCTATTCTCTTGACTATATTTGGGCAGTATCAACACTCAGCTGTACGGTAGAGGAGGTATTTCCTTGTAAATCCTAAGATACCTTGAGTAATAGGGAGCATAAGCAGGACTGAAAACTTGGGTACACAATGCAGGAATCAAGCTTGAATTCTGGTAAGTTATTGGCTAAACTTTGATGATTAGAGGTGGAAGTAATTGTTTTCCTAAATGCAAGAAAAGATAGATGGATTCTTGAGAAGAAAAAACCCAAATGTAACTATGTTTTACATAGGGAAAACCAATAGTTTCATAAGAAAAGCATTTATATAAATTGACTAATTATGCTGGGAAGTTTGCTAATGCAAAGCGCTGAGAAATAGATGATGTAGGATTTAAAGAAAAAATTATAAATTAGTTTTCAGTATTACCATGTTTATAGCAAGGGTTTTTCAAGTAATTAGTGTACACAGGGGAAGTCAGAACAGGTCTGTTTTTTAATATAGCCACTGTAGAAAGAATAAGAGTGACAAGAGCTCAATAGCAGAGGATTGTACACAACTACTGTGACAACTACTGAGAACTGGCAAACCTGTAGAAATTTGCTCCCATGTGACAACTCTGTGTGTGTGTGTAACTCTCTTTAAACACGTCACAGGGGGAAGGGGGAGAAACAAAATCTGAAGTTTCTCCCTGAGTATTGACAGAACCTGTAATAATGTAAGCACAGCTTCATTAATCTAAACTGTTAGACTGTGACCACTGTGTTCCTCAAACACAAACTATAAAGTTGGATTTTTTTGTGAATGAAGTGTTCAGGGAGATGAGGCAGAGCCAATTATAAATGTTCAGGAAAAGAATTCCTCTAAAATAGTCCTGCTTTGAAATGCTAAACAAATTTGCTCTCATTTTCAATTAGACTGATACCCTTAAAGAAAAACAAAACACCACAACTTTTAGACAGCGTTTCTTTTATACAAATGTAAGTTACAAAAAGGTTAACAAAAATCCCCTGAAGCAAGGTTTTTGGTGAAAATTGAATCAGGAACTTGTGTGAAAACAGTTGAGCAAATTCCAATACAGTCATATGTTTTAATGTTACTTCTTTCATCAGCATGGCATTAGAAGTTATTCCAAGAATAGTGCTTTCAGTCATCCACTTCCAGTGATGCAAACCTATTAACACTGCATAAATGCTGAGTTTCTGGCACAGCACATTGGATGGCTGCTTTTTTCTTACTAGATGCTTTCTTCTTTTTGCAGGACTCTGATCTGGACTTGGTCATCTTCTGAAAGAAATCTGGAGGTACCACTGACTCCACTGTATTTAACAAAACCAGATAGAGCTGAGCCATTTTTGGAGATAAGATAAACAGATTTTCCACTGAAGATGCTGATTTAAGCTCTTGATACAGTCTGTGCACAAGGGTCCCAGTGTAAAGCCTGCTCAAAAGAAGGAGAAAATCTGCATTTAGAATTACACCTCAACAGGACAGGTACAGAAACATGCTGCTTGAAGACAAAAACATAGAGTATCCAACAGTCAACTCCTATGCTAAGAGTATTTTTCTTTATAATGCCTTTAAAGAAGGGAGTTCTACTATAAGTACTGGCTAAAGGAGTTTGACAGAGAAAATGAAACGTATTAACACATTCATTCCATCAGGGGCTTGTGTGGAAAGCAACCGGAACAACCTTACCTGCTTAGGTCTGGCTCAGAGAGAGGAGTACCAAGTAGCTGGTTGAGATACAATCCCATCTGAAGACAGCACTGCCACTGGCAAAAACTGTGTGCAGCATCCAAATCAAAGTCGTTATTTTGCAATTTCTTTTCCTTCCATTTTAGAAACTCGTTATATGCAATGCTGTCATCTTCAGCAGGTAAAACTGTGGGATCTAGGTTATAAACAAAACAATAACTTGGAAATAAATGTTCTGCTATGAACAGTGCAAAAGGTATCTGCAATGTATAGAGACTTCTCCTGTATAGAGACTTCTCCTGGTTCTACCTGAAAGGAGGGTGTAGCCAGGTGGGATGGTCTCTTCTCCCAGGTAACAATTGATAGGGCAAGGAGAAATGGCCTTAAGTTGCACCAGGGGAGGTTAAGGTTGGACACTGGGAGGAGTTTCTTCACAGAAGGGGTGATTAGACATTGGAATGGGTTGCCCAAGGGGGTGGTGGAGTCACCGTCGCTGGAGGTGTTTAAGAGCGGACTGGACGTGGCCACTCAGTGCCAGGACAGGGTGGTGTTTGTTTAGTCATGGGTTGGACTCCATGATCTCAGAGGTTTTTTCCAACCTAATTGATTCTGTGTGATCAAATCCAAACAAGCTTTCCATCTCACTACAACCCACTTGGAAACCCTGTCAGTCTGGTTTCTATAGACAAGAAACTGTATAAGCCTGGCATGCATCGTCTTTGCCATCAAATGAAGGACTCCTGGAGGAAATGTCCAGAACCCTAACAGGTATAAATATTACTGAAGCAATTTCTATGATTATTTAATACCTTCAAATTTGCAATGCATAGGCAGAAGAAGTGTGCCTGGGCAACTCAGCATTTTTAAGTACAAATGTTTTTAGAAAAACTCGTAAGGAAAAAAATATTGGAATGCTTCAATAGTAGTTTTTTGATGCCTGACTATGTTAAGCTTATTTTTTGTAACTTATATGTGAATTAATATTTTGATCCTAAAGAATGTACTTATAAATGCAAATTAATGTTTTACAACGTTTTACCTATTTTTGCTTATGTTTTACTGTTTTATCTATATAAAATGTTAAATTGATGGTTAGCACCTTTTCTTTGTGCATATCCATGCAAAGAGTGTGACACCTCAGGATATAGTGTAAATCAAGGCTAATTCCTCTAAATTTGGACAACTCCCTGTAAGTGCAGTAAATTAATTATGGTCTGGATTTTTGTAGTAGCTGAACACCTAAAAGTGTGTTCTTTGGAGACATACCTGGATCATCGGTTATCCTCTGAAGTTCTCCAGAAACTATCATTAGAAGCAGAGCCTTTAAGTGGTTCAGCTTAACTTTTGGTTCTGAACAACGTATCCAGTAACACATTACAGCAACAGGGAGTTGCAAATGACTTGGGACAGGTTCTAGGAAACTCATTTTCACTCCCAGAGTCTCCAGCAAAAGCATCTGACGGCATGAAACAGGCACCTGAAAATAAATTTAAAAATTGGAGGTAAGAGACTTATCTGTTGTGAACAATTTCTAAAAGGCCAGAAAGTTCCTGGTTAAACTAGTGACTACTTTTTGATAAAAAAAAATTAATTTTCATAGATATTCTGAACAGGAAATACTTTTTAAAATACTTTAAAAGTATATTTAATTAGTATATTTTAAAGTATTTTTTAAAAATACTTTAAAAATGACACAGTTAACATCAGGTAGAAAGATAAAAGTAACTAATAAGTAATTCCTAGCACATGTTCCCTTTTTGCTGAGCCATTTAACTTCCAGAAAGTGGCATTACAAGCTTTGTCCATAACTTCATGCATGCAGACTTGCAGCAGGCTGTTCAGCTGCGATCTGAGTGCTTTGTAAATCTCGATCAGGATTGTTTTGCCTACTCTTAGGCAGACATTCCCACAGCAGAAGAGAAACCAAAGTCAGTTTTGCCTGGAGCACTTTAAATGCTGAACAACATTTCTTCTTCTAACCTTCTGTTCAATTGATAATTCCCATATATTCACTAAGGAAAACTGTTGTAGTAGCAAAGCTCAAATTCATTAAACAAACAGCACACACCCCAAGGTTGAAGTAAGGTGTCATTAACGTCTCTTAACATGAATCTTGATTTTTCACACTCCTATGTGTTGTGTATTGTTATAAAGGCTTGTGCCAATAACCTATGGAAAGAAACCTGCACTTTGGACCCATGGCTATCTCTAGCATTTAATGGGTGTAGCAGTGACAGACTTGGTTCCTTTACAGAAGACCCACCAGCAAGTGATAAAAACATTCAGCACTGCCCACACACAGAGATGTGTTAACAGTCAATCTGAACGTCAGAATGGATAGAGCGTACGTGCCTTAAAAACGCAGAATTAAAACACACAGATTGTATTTCTAGATGTTGCAGAAATTTCTGCATACAAAACCTCAGTTGTGCAACTTCGAGAATGGGAGATTATTTCCCATTATGGTAAGAGTTACAGTCCTAATCATTAGAATTTACATAGAAGTGCTACAATGGTGCCTGGAACTAACCTAGTACAACTTTCCTGAATTCACCTGATTTTCAGGTGCTGTTCTGCTCTGTCTGGCAAGCATCAGAGGTTCATGTTAGCAGGAGCATACTTGGGGCAGGTAAAACTGCTGGGCAGCTGCAACATTTACACTTGAAATAATGACTTCTAGTAAAAAGGCACGGGTCAGATTTTGTTTCAGAACACTGCTCTGAAACATTCCACAGCCTGATCAAATACAAATTAGGTTTTGTAGTGTTAAAATTGGACTTTGCTAAACTACATGAAATTAAATTCCTTCCCATAAAAAGCAAGTACTGGTGTAAGAAAATATACAGGATGAAATAAGGGCTTCCAATGGAAAATGCAGAGAGTATTGAATATACACACATTACAACTTCTCATGTAATTTGTCTTGGTACACTTGGAGGAGGGTGGGAAGGAAAGGAGATGAAGACAACCTGACGTAGCTTCTTAAATACCACAGATACTTCTGTGTTAAGTAGTTACTTACTGAGGTGGCTTAGTTCAGACATCACATCTAGTGGCCAGATGGCAAACTGAGTCCCAACTATTTTTGTGTCACTGGTGAAACACTGTTAACTGTGATCTGTCCTGACAACCATTTACCTCCATTAACTTGTCCAAAGGAAAACGATCATCACAAATATCTGGGGGTAGGCTTGCTGCTCGAACAAACGTTTTTTTTAGTGTCTTTTGGCATCTGTCAAATTCACATACAGTGGGCAGCTCGTTGGTCTGCTTACTCGGAGAAGCATCTTCAGCACTGTGAGATACTCTCAGAAGCAGTCCGTAGATAACTTGTCGGATGGGCAAAGCCGTGCTGTGAGCACTGGGTCTCTGCATGTTCTCCACCTGAACGCGGAGGAAGGTGCTCCTAAGTATCAGGGCATTGATGACGAACGGGGCCAGCTTACCTTTCGCCAAAGCATCGAGTACCCACTGCGGCACGTCTGCTTTCCTGGCAGCCTCGCACTCATAGCTCCCATTCTGAAAGAAGTCCTCAAGGTTCACGTCAGACGGAGCATAATCCTCCATTGAAGTACACAGAAGCTCCCGTATTTCCTCCCTCTGGTGTTTCTTGAGGTATTTCAGCACGTTGTCGACGGCCTCGGCGGGCTCCGCGAACTGCGCCAGCCAGTTGAGCAGTCCCTGGAGGCGGAGGTGCTTCCCGGCCCTCCCCGCCGCGCAGCCCCGCGGCAGGCGCACCTTGCTGAAGAACGCCTCCAGCGCTTCCAGGCCGATGAAGTCGTTCCCGTGCATGACGGCGAAGAGCGGGAGCAGCGCCGTGCTCAGCCGCCCGAAGTGCCCGCAGAACCTCTGGGCGGAGAAGCAGCGCGCGGGCACGTAGCGGCCCTGCGGCCCGGCGGCGGCGGCGCGCGCGCTCTGCCACTGGAAGTGCGACAGCGGGCAGTACCCGCCCGCCAGGTCGAACACGAAGAAGTCGCTGTCGAGGGAGAGGACGGGGCAGCCCCAGCGGTTGGCCAGCCCGGCGATCTCCCGGTCGGCCTCGGCGAAGCACTGCACGAAGGGCACGCCGAGCCGGCCCAGCGCCTGCACGAAGGCCTCGCGGGTCAGCAGCGGCGCCAGGCAGCCGCCGGCGCCGCGGGACAGCCCGTGGGCCGCCCGCAGCTGCTCGGCGGCGCGGCCCCGCAGCGTGGGCAGCTTCCTGTCCTCGGCGCCGCGCCCGCCGTCCAGCACCACGAAGGGCGCGACGCCGCAGGCCCGCAGGACGCCGAAGAAGTCGCGCACGGCCTCGGCGAAGGCGCCGTAGTCGCCGCCGCGTCGGAAGTCGGCGTCGGGGGCGAAGCAGAGGCGGTGGTAGAGGCTGCTGCCGTCGATGACCAGCTTGGTGTCCCGCACCCGCAGATCGGTGAAGAACACGCCGCGCTCCTCCACGAAGCCCGTGAGGCCCTGGACGCCCATGGCGCCGGAAGCAGCGCCGGCAGAAACGGGCGCAGCCCTCCCATCCCGGATCCGCTTCCTCCCGCTCCTCCCGCCCGCCGTCTCCTGGCGACGGGAACGCGAGCGGCACCGGGAGCCCCCACCTGCCCCGGGCCAGCCCCGGGGGAGACGGGGCACCGCAGCCCCCCTGCCGGGACGGGCGCTGGAGCGGCAGGGGACGCGGCACACGGGAGGAACGGGACGCCGCCCTCGCCCCTTGCTGTGTGGGAATGCGGGTGCTGCCTTGTGTTTCGAGTCTTACACAGTCTTGTATCAAGGTAATAACATCGCTGAGGTTATCCTAGGGGAGCTCGGCTTCCCGAATGTGCGTCAGGGAGGTACTAAATTTGATAGTCGAGTACATTTGACCCCGTTTTACCACCACCCTCAAGCTCCTTTGCTACCAGCAAATAATAAAATACAACTCATAAAATTTGATTATAATTTCTTTAGGAACAGCAAAAAACTGAGCTAAGTGAGATGATGTCACTTTAGCCTTGGGTAAGTTTAAAAAGATGTTGCAGAAGGAAAAAACAATGAAGATCTACTTTTTTTTTTTTTTTTTTTTAAATTTTCAAAGTGTTTAAAGGAGCGGGCCAGTGAAGAAATCAGCAGGAAAAAAAAATCAAAGTAGTAAATATTGAAGATATTTAGAGCTAAAGACTTTAGAATTTGTGCTGCGGGTGGTGGAAGGTGGCAAATGTTAATGTAACACAATGGTTCTTAAGGAATAAAATGAAAACCTGATAAAATTGGAAAATGGCCTCGAATGGCATAGAAGGGATTATCTTGGAAGCAGAAAATGTCAGAGTATTTTAGCTGTTGCTAAAGAAACCTGAAGGTTAATCTTTCTTAGAGAAACTAAGAAAGGTCAGGGAAGAAGTTGAGATGGTTTGCACTCAGCATGTGGAGGTGGAGCTATAAAACCTTAACCAGCATCTTTCCTTGAGTCTGCAGCACAAAAAGGAAGATTTAATTCTAGTCAGGGAAGAAAATATTAAAAAATAGTGATCCAGGCAATGTAAGCGCATTAGTTTGGTTGGCATCAGCAAGATGCCTGGCTCTGGGATGGGACTTGGGAATGGTGGGTGGGACAAAGAAAACTCCTTACCAAAGATACCAGATAGGGTATACTGAGATTTTTTTTTAGGAAAAGAGAGCTGGAGGCTTGGTTGCTTTGTGTTATCTCTAGTTGTTCTGGACTTTATTGGAGCAACTGATGTTGCTGCTTGGGAAACACTTGCTCAGTGGGAGGTGGACACTGGTAGGAAAGGAACACGAGGAAGGTTGGGCTAAAAGTTTGGGTGAGGTAGGAGAGGCTGTGGTTCATATACTTCTTGAAGCATCCATCAGTCTTATGGCTGAGTCAATCTTCAAGGTCTGTTGGCTTTTAAAAGGCAATCCTTTCAGCTGCAGTGCTCAGCCATCCACCTCTTCTGTGCCATTAAAATGCACCTGTGATGCCACAAGGGCAATCACTGGCCCCTGCCTTATAGCACTCTTCAGCAGTAGACACTAGAGTTATTCCACAAAGTTACATGGTAATTATTACTATTATTATGCAGGGAGGGAACTTGGAGGATTGTCATACATTCCTAAGTATGAAAATTTGAAGGTGAGCTGTGTTAAGTGACTTCAGAAAGAAAAAAAAAGATAGCTCAGCAGTTTTTCTAATGCAGTTATTTCTAAAGGAATTTATGAAGGCATGCATAACAGAGGAATTAGGAGAATAGGATAGTAAATAAAAAGTACATCAACTTTCTAGAATTGGCAACATAATATTTTATGGGGTTAATCTTTCTGCCCTCCCCTCCTCTACACCTGAACATGATCCATTTGAGCTCCTTCAGACAGATTTGGAGTTACAGAGAAATAGTTTTCTAGCTGACATTCTCTCCTTAGCATTGGCATTTCAGAATTTTTGTCAGTATGGCTGAAAGAGAATAAAGAAACAGTATTAGGAATGCTGTAGTTTAAAAAACATACAGGATTTGTTTTATTAAGATGTCTTGTAGTAAATAAAGTTTATCTGTGTTTTGCAACATGGTGACAGTGCAATGTCAGGCTTTTTGGTATAGTGTGACAGCAGCTCAGCAGGTGGGTATGAAATTAGGTTCTTGTGTCTATACACACACAGTTAGTTGTTTCAATATACAAATCTGTAATCTTAATTTAGGCTCTGCATTCATTTGGAAAAGAAGCCAGTGACTTGGAACCTAAAGTTTTACAGCTTTTAAAATTAGGCAATTTGTCTTTGCTCTTCCAAACCCACCACCACCACAATGAAAATCCTGTTTATGTGCTTGCCTTGGCCTTGGAATTATGTGGTGAACAAGGCCAGTGTGGGCCTGCTGCTCTGCAGTGCTGATGGATGCTAACAATAGTAGCACTGATCTTGCAAGACCTTTACTTGCTCCAAAGGATCTTCCAGCAAAATGATGCAGGTAGCATTATATAAAGGCAAAGTAATGAAAGCAATATTGTTTTATTATGTGCAGTGAAACACCTCCCCTTTTTCATTTGGAAGGAGGAAGGTTGAGTAAACAAAGTTATTCTAAAGTGATATTGAGCTACTGAAAACCACAGAAATGCCAGGGCTTGGCCTTTGCAGTCCTTATATTTGCAGAATTAGGACCTCAGTTAGACAAGAATTCCCAACCAAAGCGAACTTGTTGGGAAGGTTGGAAAGGGGAGTCATGAAAGGACACAGTGAAAGAGAAATGAACTTTAGGGAGAGTTGGGTTTTGTTGAAAGTCTTGCAGATTTTCTGTGAAACTGATTTGCAGGAGATACTAGTAGTGAGTCATGGTGAAGCTGTGAGGTCAGCCCTGGAACAGATGGTGAAATCTGAGGGGTAAATGAAAGCAGAGAAAACAGAGATGGGAGAGAACTCAAATTATGGGTGGAGGTTATCCTACAGTATGTACAAAAATCTTGAAATTAGTATCCTGAAATGCAGATATTTTTGGTGTCAGGTACTGTGGTGGTATAAAGATAGGGAACTCTCCTATCAGTTCAGTGAATTAATTCAAGATTGATTTAGAGAAAGACTGACTTTGTCACGTCTGCATTATCTGGAGTTTGTTTATCAAGTCTGCTACCCACAGTTTAGCAGTTAATGATTGCACTTAATTTGTGTTTGCTGCAAGCTGGGTAGTGTAAACAGTGCCACAGAATTAAATGAGAAGTTTCATAAGAATAATCCATTGACAAATCAACATTTTTCTGTTTCAGGTGATTTCTGTGAACATCCATGGAAGAATAAAAGGATTTGAAAGCTACATCCTTGAGAAATTTGTGTAGTTTTTGTGGCACAGAGAAATGCTGAAATTTCAAGAAACTGCTAAGCATGTCACTGTTGCCAGATTTAATTCTGCTTGCTCAGATGCTGTGATTGCAAGAAGATACACTATTCAGAGGAAACTTGGCAATGGAAGCTTTGGAAGTGTGTATTTGGTTAATGACAGAAAAGCAAAACAAGGAGAAGAATTGTAAGTAAACCCTTCACATGCTTTAAATAAAAATGTTTGGAACATATTTCTTGCATTGTAGATATTTTCTTTGTATTTGAGTCTCATCTCTCAGTTTGGTGTTATGTTGCAACCTTAACTGTCTAACTTTAGTGAGGATGTAAGGTAGAAGCAGACTTCTTTGATAACACTTAATTGGATGCCTTCAGGAATTAATTCTATGTTACTGTAAAGACTCAGACTGTTGGAGGGGTCTCAAAAGAATCTGCACAGTATTGATGTTCTAATTTTTATAACTGAGTAGTCTAAATGCAACCTGAGAGGGAAGAGTTACAGAAATTCCAGTAAACACCTTTCTGTTTGCTGTATACCTGACTGGTAGAAGGTTTGATTTTTTAATTGCTAGCAAATCTTGATTTTTTTTTTTTTAGCTTGCCTGAATTTGGAGAAGTCTCATCAGTTTTATTGATAAAACTTTTGGCATCCTGAAACCACAATGACAAAAGAACATTTTCAGAATGTTGACGTTCCTGTATGTGGGTTTGATGTTGGGTTTGTAGCTGGACTTCCTGTTGTGTAGAAGCGTGTTTGTCTACCTTGATACTTACACCAAGTGAAATTTAACTATAAATATTTTTGTTTTATCCAAAAATATTTGTGAGGCTGGTCTGAAGTCTGAAACTTTTAATAAAGTTGGTCCTTAGCCAGAAATACAGAATTCTTTTTAATGGGGTGTGGGGGAGTGTCTATTGGTCCTTATTGATGGATACATTAATGAGCAAATGATTAAAGAGCTTTTTCTTATTCATTTGTGCCTCACTTTTGCTACTTATGGTACACATTATTGGCAATATTGATTTAATAAGTGTGCAGCCAAGACATAATTCTGTCAATTGTTTTCCTTCTACATCAATTTACAGCTTCTCAGGTCCTTGGATTAGGGTTAGGGTCTAGTAAGTTCTTAGCTTTTTTTAACATGGCTTAAACGGTTTTGACTCTGTCATTGCCTTAGCTACACTTTTCTCAAAAAAAGTTCTTTAATGAAATATTTTGTTAGAACCAATAAAGAGTATTTTTCATTTTATTTTTATATTAAGATAGTCTCCCATGCACACAGGCTGACAGGAACTACCTGATCTTCTAAGACACTTTAGAATTCAGCTGTTACTAAACTCATTCTTAGAATATTAACAGTATAGTGAAATGTGGGTCTCACATATTTGCTGCTATAGCACAACCTGCCAAACCTCAAAAACAAGGAACATGCCTTAAGCTTTTAAGTAGTTTTTTTTTTCTTAAGAATTTTGAGTGACTGTCTTGAACAACATTCACTGCCTGCAGCATTTCATACCTCTGTTTTGTTAGGGATGAGCCTGAGTGTGTCCTCTGCAATCTTCAGGACAGAGACTGAATATCAAATGACATATTTTTGCTTTTATTTTAATTTTTTTTATCAGTCTCTTTTTGTGACCACAGTGCAATAGAAATACACCAGTATTTAACCAGCCCAAGTGCTCTAGGATGTGCAACGCTGTATTTAAGCCTTTTATCACGAGGGGGTGCTCGCCTATCACAGTTCGTTCCTTCCACTCCTCAAGCGTGAATCGACGAGGGGATCCCCCCAAATTTCTGCCACTTAAATGCTAATGGATGACAAAGCCACTGCCCCAGCTGAGCACAAAAACACAGGTAGCATAATGCTACAGAGTGTAGGATTTAGAAATACTGGTTTCTTAAGGTGGTAAAATATGATAGAAGTCACATTCTCAATACTGCTTTCATATAGAGCTCTACTGGTTGCTGCTTATGTTATATATATATTTGAATGAAAATTTACGTGGTTAAAAAGAATGATTTTAATACAGCTCTGAAGGCACTTTGATAGAAAAAAAACCCCAAAAACAACACAACTGTGACCCCTGCAGAATTAGAATTGTATTTTTATTGTTTCAGAGATGACCTAGAATGTGCTGAGAAAAATGTTATATGCAGTGCAAATTCAGCCACAGATAATTTCCTGAAAACTTAAAATAGTCTAAAGAACTATGAAAAAAGATGAGGAATAAATCATAGGAATACAAACTCCCAAGGAAAGTGACACATCGATACAGGAGCTGTTCAGGGATATCTTTCTCAATTTTCTATTAGTGCAATGTCTACAGAATGAGTTCATGCAGAGACTAACAGTAGTTATTGTGTAATTTCAAGTATGCTCAGCAAAACTTCTGCATGATTCTAGAAACAGTTTTAGGTTGTGCCTTGTTTTGTTACCTCTCAAGGATCATACCTGCAGTGAGTGAAGTGTTATGCACAGAGTTGCTTCAGCTGGGAAGGAGAGAGAGTTGATTATTTGGGGTGTACCTCAAACGAACAGATTTATTTCACATAAAACTTTTGGGGCTGCTCAGGCCAGCAGTGCCTGCTTTTCAAAGTACATGCCAGCTTTATGCCTCTCTCCAGTTCTTTGTATGGGTGGGATCAGGATTATTGACTTTGTTAGATCATACTAGATCAGTATGATGTGGTTGACTTGCCTACTCTATAAACAATAAGGTTATGAAGTACCAGAAGTATAGTAGCATATGTAGGTCTCTAAGTCCCTCTTAAGTGTTTTAATTGTTGCATTGTATGACACATTCCTTGCCTGTTGCTTTAACTTCTAACTGTGTTTGTGTTTGGTTTGGTTTGGTTTTTTTTTTTTTTTTGTAAATCATATTCTGGTGCAAGAACTTTTGATCCTGTTGTATGATTCTCATTGAGTATGACAGGGGGTCAAATATCTCAGATAGAAGTCCCTGCAATTTATGTGAAAGCAGCAGAGCAGAGAACAAAAAGAATGCCCTCATAGAGAGAAAGGTCAGAACCTGGGAGGTTCTTCACTATGAACAAAGTTTCTCATGTACTAAACAATCTATACAGGAGAGAGATTATCAATTTCCCTTCTTCTTTTGGAAGAAACTACAATCAGAATTCATGTCTTAGACCCTAAAGTCAGTTAAGCACAAGACACACATCTGTACAAAAGCACGCTTCTTAGTTCCAGTTTACAGAGAAATGCTGAAATTTCAAGACAGGATGTCTTAGATTGTGGATTATTTGATATTTATTTGTTCCTGGACATCATGGACCTAGACCTGCCCAAAGCATTTTACTTGTTTTATATAAAGAAAGTAGCAGGATTGTAGCAGCATATTTACAACTAAGTAATATTCCTGTAGCCACTTCTATGCTAGTCCCCCTGAATATCTTCTCAGTTAATGATAACAGGTAATAATGGTTAAAGACAGTCTTTTACAGCAGAGATAAATTCAGCACTAGTCTTGAAGGACAGTGCCATCACTTAAAGAAAATGGATGTCCTAATCAATTGTGCCGAGGGAAGCTGTGGGTTAAGTGTCACTGATTCATAACCATGGGCAAGCAGCTGAAGTACACAGTAGGCAACAGGGACTTCTAGTTCATAAATATTCACAAGGTATTTACGTGTGCCTGTGGTGGAAAGGACACGCTGCCAAGTGCCAAACTCCCCGGACTGCTCCTCTGTGTGGTAACTGCGGGGTGTCAGCTCAACTTCTGCATCTGACTTGCATTATAGCTTTAATCCAGGCTCATGCTAGGATTCCTTGGAAACTGCGCGCTTAGCTGAATAATTTATCATGTGACTTTCAATTATTTATGACTTCTTATAACAAATGGTATAAAATCTAAAGGTGGGAGAGATTTGTTTCTTATGAATATCCAAGTGACAGTCAGCAGATTGCTGTGTTGTCAAATTCCTGTTTGCTGTCTGTTTGCTTCTCTGAAGGTATTCCAAGGGAATGGTCATTTGATGCTGAATTGATTAAAACAGAAACAAATTACCTCCTGCTAGTTGCTGTGTACATATTCATCTAATTACACTGCTTTCCTTTATTCCTCTCCTTCATTTAATAATAAAAACTAGAAATTAAAACTGGAATTTATTAGGGCATTTTAGATTTGTGAAAGAATATTCACGATCTCCTTGAAAAGTGATCAAAGGTGCATTTGCTCTTGGACCTTTCTGATTGTGGCTTATTTTTAAATAAGCTTTTCTTAGTGAACCATCTCTTGCTTAATTCAGTCACGTGTACCTGGGCTTTTCCATGTAAAGCTGAGCTACTGTGCCATGCCTGCTGACAGGCTACAGTCGTGACTGGCCCAAATAGGAGACCATTAGAGCATTGACCTTGTGGATTTAGCTAGAGCAGTTTGAGAAGTGAGCCTTCATGAGCTTTCCACCTGAGTGGCCAAGCGTGCCTTTCATATTCTGTGAGCAATGTTACAGCAGTCAAGGCCTAGAGCTAAATATCTGAGTAATTTCCTTGCTGAACCTCTATGTAAGAGTGGCTGATGCTCTCCTGCATCAGGGTACACCTGCAATGGAAGTTGCCAGTGAGTGAAACTGTAAATGTTTTGCTTCAAGTTTAGCAGGCAGTCCCAGCTATGGCCACAATGGTTTCAAGTAATTTCTAGTGCAGGCCAATACGATCCTGATTCAAAGACAAGTTTGATAACCTCAGACTCACCCAAAGCAGCTCTCACTGGAAACCATGTGGGAAGGTGCTTTAGTCCCTACCTCCTGCATCCCTGTGCCCAGCTTTTCCTGCAGCCCAGCATGGCACAGTAGGGCTCCTCCACCTCAATGTAAGAAAGTTTAGGATGCTCCTGTCCTGGATAAGGCTCTGTGGGTGCTGCAGGTTAGCTGGCATTGGAGCACAAGATGTAAGAGCTCACCCTGCCCATGCTGGTGATGGATTTGGCAATTTAATGTCACAGCCATGCTGCAGTGCTTTGCACAGGCAATTACTATGTTATATTTTCTAGTTCCTTCATAATCAAAAGCATAAAACCCAGCATTCTGTGGCTTCTTTGGAAGCAAAAGATCCATACTGGGACATGTTGAGACTCTTTGGCTTGTGTAACACACGTGTCTGTGAAATCCTCCTCAGCTCAGTGCTGTCTGATACAACCTTTACATCTGCACAGTCACCTTTATGAGCTTTGGTGATATTGTGGTGGTGTTTTGTTTTGGGTTTTTTGTGGGTGTTTTTTTTTTTTTTTTCTGCTCTCCTTTTAATACCTAAGTCAGCTACTTTTTCATTTTTAGTGGGACTTGTCCATTTGACAGGGGAGGGTTCTAACTAGGTCTTTAATGCACATAAGTGGTAGGCAGCGTGCCTTAAAGGAAATACTAATTGGGTTTACAATAAATCTTGTCCCCACAGAGCCAAGCTCCAAAGAGCTCAGTGCTGCAGCACTCACCACATTCTGGTCTGATGTGCAGGCAGTGACCAGTGCTGGTGGATGAGTTCATTGTTTTGGGAATTGTTTACAAGTAATATTCTCAGCACTGGGTGGAGAGCTGTGCTTAAGGCATTATTGGTGAATTACCTTTCTTTGAGGTGCACAGCAGAGACAAAATTTAATGATTTTGCAGTTAAGCAAGTGCCTTGAGATCACTTCTGTCTCATTAATTTTCCTGGAACTAGTTTTCATGCATTTGTAAGCTAGTTTTAGTAAGAAAATGGGTGGAGGTGCAGTATTTAGATTGAACAGTGGCCACCTGTCTCAAAGCTACCGTAGGTGCTTGAAATATTAGATGTGCCTGTCTACTGTATCTTCTTATGGGCTACCCTTGTTGGCAAGGTGTTTCCTCTCAAGTCTGCATCAGGGTGGTTTGGACTTCTTCCATGCAGAATGAGTCTCCAGTTTTTTGTTGCATTCAGTACATTGTAATGATAAAACTGCTGCAGTGAGTGGAATAAATTATGGATTTGCTGGACAGTCTGTGTACTTTTCCCTATTTTTTCCTGTTTTGTTTTGTTGTTGTGCTTATGTGACTTACTAATAACTGTAATTCCTAGTTCATTGTTTCCCTTACATCCATGGTGTGCCCTTCAAATGTTCTAAAACTTTTTAATGTTGCTGGGTAGTTGCTTATGTTTTGAATTGCATGTTTTCAGTTTTCAGTTTGTTAAGACCAAAGTATCATACTCAGAAGGGCTTAAAAGTATTAAAATATTCTTATATGATGTTATATGCAATTAATTTCCTCAGCACTGCTGGATTCCCTTTGCCTTTGTTTGTAGACTATTTAGTAATGTGCTTTTGTAAAACTATAAACCATGCTTTTATCTTTTGCTACACTCCTCTCTGTTTTTTTTGTTGTTGTTTTTTTCCCTTTTTNTGTTGTTGTTTTTTTCCCTTTTTTTTTTTTTTTTTTTTTTTTGGTACCATAGATACTTGAATGCATATCAGAAATAAACATTGAAGGAGATGCCTGATGGAAAGAGACATGTAGGGAGAGTGGAGTGAATTTTGTCATTAAGGTTGCAGCAATTACTGTTTAAATTACTTTTGGGAATTAGTTCCACTGGAAGGATGCTTCTCAGTTCACCTCTGGGTTAGAAAAAGGCTAAAATCCAACAAATTGGTGCCTCTGTGTGAGGCAAGCTACTCAAATAACAAACTAACTTATCAAAAAACCCCAAAATAAATTTTAAAATACTACTAAAAAACGAAATCCCAAAACATTTAACTCTTATTAAAAAAAACAAATTTCTACCTTCATCACTAACTCAATCATAACAAAAATCTAACACAGATGCATACTGTGTGAGCCTTCTGTCCAGCTCTAAGAATTCTCCACAAATCCATTTCCCACAGAGGGACAATACCGTTGGCATAAATATCCTTGCAACAGTGAAAGGAACATAATTCTGCTTACAAATATATTTAAATTCAGAAGAGAACCAATTAAATTTTGCATTAACAAGTGTTTTAGTTGAACTTCCATGGAATGCATTCTTACAGCAATTTTTAATATATCTGGTTTCCCTTCACAACTCCTATTGTTCAAAATAGTCTGTTTTCTGTGAACTGATGAATATAAATCGTTATATGAAGGTCTTTCTTCAAAATTTCAAATTGCAACTAATTTAAGAATTCAAACTAATTCCTACAGAAGGAAAATTCTTTTTTGGCAGATGCTCTGGCCAAGGGTGCTAGTTGAAGAGGTATAATATAGCAATTATGAGATGTTTAATCCTATTTAAAAGCTTGAAGACAAAGTACTGCATTCAGTCTTGAGGTCTGTAATGGTGTCTCCTCTTGTTTGAAAGCAAATGTTAATTAGCAGAGAGCAGTTAATTGTAAAGAATATTGTCTGTGTAATGAAATCACAATGCTGGTTTAGAGGATCTGTTGTGTGATGGAAGTCTTCAAAGATACAGAGAATAAACCAATTATTTGGTCCTTGTATTTCTCAAAAATCCCATTTAAGTTAGGGACAGCATGGTGCTTAATTGCATTCTTAAGGAAGACTGGGCTGTAGGATGGATGAAGGTTGGATGTAGGTTGGATGAACAGTAGAGGGGGATAATGCAACATGTAACCATAAAGTAGTGCTAAATACAGGTACATTCACAGGTATGAGTCAGTATCTCATCATAATTTTTAGTAATTTTTCTGTTAAGACACAAATTTCCTCTGTTTATTCACAGTCTATTAGTATTTGATTTAGAGCTGAAACATATGAATGGACTATAAATGTATTTACATTTTATGTTTTCATTTCTCTCTAGGTAAAAGGTTCTTATTTCAAAAACATGGCTTTAAAGAAAAGTTCATCCTTTATTAATCAGTGCCTAGTTTTATTCTTTCATTTTTAATCAATGTAGATGGCTACCCAAAGTATCCCAAAGAATTAGTCACAATAAATGCATTTTTATATCTAAATAAATAATTTAATTTAATCACTTGTTCAGTTCTGTGAAAGATAACACAATTGCTCTGCTTTGGTTTATAATTACTGATTTTTTCCAAAATTGGCACATATGGTTGACAAAAAAGTAATTTTAGTTATGCCCCTTTGTATAAATGAGTTTGCTCAGGGCAGAAGAAAATTATATAAGCTGTATTCTTTGAGGCTAACTTATTTCAACAGTATTCTTTTTCCAGAAAATATATTCTACATTTTTTGGGATACTAATTAGGAACTGTTAATTTCCAAATAAGCATAAACTGTTTTCATCATGAGTTGGCCTGTTCAGTGTTAGTGCACGTGTTAGAGCATTTGAAAATTTGGCAACTTGAAAAATATTTGTAAATGGTATAATTGTGACTTGCTGATGGAAATGGAAAGTGAATAATCCATTTCACTTGCAAATTTAAGAAATCTCATCGCCATTCAAAGATATTAAGGCGAGGTTAAATTAGCTAAAGTGCTTATTCAGAAAATGAAATTATATTAAATCCATCTGCAGATATTACAGTGCTCATATAGGGATTGAACTCATCGTGGTTAACTCGGGGATCAGTTCTTAGTGTCTGTGAATGTTCATGAACAGTGTGAATAGGATGTTTTGGAGAACAGAAAAAACGAGTTGCTGATGACTGTTCTGGCATTACAAGGAAGTCAATAATGTCCAGAGGGAGGAAAAAAGAAGTGCAGCATTTGATTTAAGAAGCTATGCAGCAATACTTGGTATTGAAAAGGGGTTATGGCTTGACTAATAAATCCACAGTGGGCGTGGGAAGCCAAGATTTCCTATTAGAAGTTCTGTAGTAATACTTGGGTCTGAAATGCTTTGGATAATGAGTAAGTTTGTATATGTAAGGAGGAATACCAAACAGTACTTGTTTGCTTTCCACTGCAAGTGTGGTAATCCTCTTGATTTTCCCATAGAAATCAAGTGCTCTTAATTTACTGTGTTTCTTTCCTTAGCTAAAACCAAGAATTCTTCTTGGTAGTCCTGATTTGTGTATGCTGATTTACTGTATTTCATTATTTCATGGTTCCACCAGCTTCCTCTTTCTCTGACAGATAGATGCGTGTCTTTAAATTATCTGACCATGCAGACACTGGTATTCCAAATATGATGGACAAAATGTAAGGAATGACTACTTGAATTTTTGTTGCTAAGTTGCCAACTGCAGAAAAGAAGTAGTAATGGTGACCCTGTCTGTAGGTACATGGTCCTTTGTTACCAAATTTCCCTAACAGTTTTAATAGTGTGGAAGCTTTATTCAAACTTTCTGCATGAAGGTTGTCAACCTCTTCTTCATTTTGGTCCCCATTTGCAGAGCTGTACCTTCTCTGTTTGCCATTTGATAAGTAGAATAGAAGGCATCATTAGTTAGACTGGCACTCCTTTAATTTTATTGTTTGTGACCAATTTCAGGACCCAGTAAGAGGTGATGCATTTTTACTGAATTGAACCTGGTCCTTGTACTGAGGAATTACCAGGGTGAAGTGTTAGCTCTGCAAAGGTCAGCATGGACAGAAAGGAAGCACACAATTATGGGCTATGCTACAATTTTTCATAGCAGCAACTCAAAACCTAAATGAAATTATAATTAACTGCAGTTAATTGAAAAACTGCCTGTGTAAAATGAAGTTTCTGTTTAATTAAAAGCTTCAACTTTTGATCATATATTTTTAGATCGCAATTTTTCTGTTATTTTATCAGATCTATTTATTCTTGATGTTACAAAAATGATATTTCTTTTACTTCCTTCTCAGCAAGCAAATTTACCTAGGCAATAATTAATATTGCAGTTTACTCAATAAACAGAGTACATTTTGAGAAACACTGCCTTTTAAGAATTGCATGTGGTCCAATAAACCAAATTATATAATAATAAAGTATGTCACCGATGGGTGACATACCAGATGTATAAACAAATACCAGATGGGTTGTAAAACATCCAATTTTAGATCAGTACAAATAGACTGAGATAAACACTGCTGTGGTGTATTGTCAGTCACTAGTGGGATTCCCACTGCGTGCCTGAATCCTGGAGGATTCCACGTTCATGTTTGGTTTTTTCTTGCTTTAAGTCTCGCTCTCTTTAGCCCCACTTGCTCCCCATTATTGTGCTTTCAGACCCACTGCTTGGCTGCTTTTCAAAGCGTGGCAATGCAAGCCAGCAAGGTTTTGCTAATGAAATCAGAAGGTGTTCCCAGAGAAAGTGTTCCCAGGGAGGGGGTGTGGGCCTGTTGAGGCATGGGCACTGTGGAGGCTGGGATGTTGCTTTTTGTATTTTGGGGAGTGGGCCCATCTCTCATGTTATTTTCCCACCCTGAAGGGATGGCTGTTGTTACCTGTACCAGACCCAGCTTCCTCCAGGAAGGATGTACATGGTCACACTTGGATTTTTTTACTCTTCAGATATGAATGCTTTCACAACAAGACTCTTTCAGTCGTGATCAGTTTGAGATAAAGTTTAAAGTGTGTTTCCATTATTGATTGAATTGTAAGGCTTTTCCCACACAGTTAAAATCCAGAGGCTGTTGTTCTGTATTTGAGATATCTGCTAGCGCTTGTGTAATAAAGTTTTCTAATTGTGTGTTCATTGACATTTTATCTTATCTTTACATACATGGTCTAGTGGTGGACTTGGCAGTGTGAGGTTTGTGGTTAGACTCGATGATCTTAAAGGTCATTTTCAACCTAAACAATTCTATGATCTGCTTATGTGTCATATTCTACACTAAGTCAAATTTATAATAATACTGAAATTTAAATAAGTGTATCTCATTTAGCATTCTATCAGAAGGGGTAGTTAAGTATTGTATTTGGAAGATACCCACATTTTTGTGGCTTTACCCGGTTTTCTATATATGCCACCTAGATCTCTGTTTTCTTTGTTCACGTGATAAATTGAGATTTCTTAGTTCATGCAAACAGCTTTAGACCTTTTATATCCTGCTTAATACTTGAACTGAAGTGGCAGAAAATATAGGAGCAGATTTTTTGAAAAAAACTTGGCTTTCAGGTGGCTCTGAAACAAGAGTGTATTATTCCAAAACCAAAAATAAATGTTCATTTAACACTCTTCAAAAGGTTTGTTCAAAATACTTCAAACAGTTTACAAAAAATAGTTAAGTAACACAATGCAGGCAGTTTTTTCAGCAGATCTACAGGTACCATGTCTGAATTATGAGCAATGATGGCTCACTCTTTATTATTAGCCAACCATAAGATGCAAGTTAGGTCATAGAAAGAGAAACACTTTGTCTCCTTCAAAATGTAGAGCTGGATTTTATTGGTAGAGAGGAGATGCAGGCAGGATGGTTTAGCTAAGAAAGGTTTGTTGTTTTCTTATGATTTCTAAGCTTTTATTTGTGGATCTATCAACCTATTTGACATCACCAGGGGTGCCAAATTTGAGTCATCTTAGGAGCCATATAAAGCACAGAATGTGCTCATTTTAGCTGCCTGTTCAGGTAGAATTTACTTGTATAAATGCTGAAACGGAGTAGGGTGAATTTAAGCACTCTTTATATGTTTTATGTATTAAAAAGAATATGTTAATTTATATAGATGTGTTTCTGGCTGCAGGCTTTTATTTTCCTTGTTTTTCTTCTAAAAATAACAGAAAAGAGCCACTTCAGATCTGGATACTTCTCCATTTTCTCAGTGAGGCTTCTGAGAGTCTGACATGACTTTGTCAATACTTAATGAACGCAGAGTTTTTTTAGTACATATCTTAAATGTTTAAGTGTATTTACTGAAATATTGTCAAAAGCTTTGCAGAAAGTCTGAAGTCTAGTTAGGTTCTTCATGTTTAATGCAGTAAAATAAACCTTATCTACATATAGACACAGTACACACATATACCAGAGGTATGCAGATATGCCTAATCTCGATTGCATACAAAAGTTTTCTTTCTAGAAGCAAATGCCTTCCAGCTGTGGGTATGAATTAGAATTATGTTGCAGAAAACCAAAACCTTATTTACAAGAAGTATATATTCCTGATTTCTTCTTCTGGGAATTAATTTAAATAAGAAAAACACCTTTCATCTTGTCTGACAGCTGATGACAGCATTTAGATCACTGAGTGACTAAGATGACAAGCTATCGGTACACATCAACACATCAGGCTTTTATTGCTGTCTTGGGTATGCAAGAAACTTGTATTAAGTGGTCTTTAACAAGGACTCATCCTGTTTGTCAGTTCTGTGACATGGTTTTTATGAAGGAAGGGGTAATGACCCCAGTAATGTCAGCTGAAGATGAGGAGATTGCAGTAGGTGTTGCCTGTCTGTGTTCCATGAAGCTTGACTGCAGAGATGGAAACAGATCAAAGGGCATGTTTTTTTTGTCACAATTCCTGATGGGGATTAGGCAAGTTTATATGAAAATTCAAACATTGCTAGTCATAAACTAATTGTTCAGACTTAGGAAAAAATTTTCTCATGAAGGAACACAGCTTTTTTATTTCCCCTTAGATAAGATGAATTATTGTAGTTTTATCACTGTCATGTTTAACTACTGTAACTTTACAATCATGCTCTATTGAATGGGGAAATTACTAAAACCACTGTGGAAGCTTCCCTTCAGTCTGAAATTTGTCTTTCATGTATCCAAAAGTTTGGTGAAATTCACCACTTTGTTTCAGTAAAGAAACATCATATTCTGTAATAGTCTTCAATATCTCCTTTAGAAAAGACCTGTGATCTAGTCTTCATTAACTGATAAAGTAAATGGAAAGTGTTGTATTGTCTTTTTTAAACATTTCATCAGGAAAATCTTGGCAAAATGTGCTTTCTTATAGTGCCCTGCACTGTATTTGCCCTTATATTTTTCCAGGTCAAGTTAACAGCAAACTGCCCTATTCCAACTTCTGTATAGAGCTAATTCTGAACTACAAATTCTCCTATGGCACATTAATGTGTTAAGGTTGGAGAATATTAAAAATCCCTTCATTTTCACAGCATTTTCCAGGGCATTTAGGGTCTTCCTAAACAAACATTAAATACTAAAGGATTAGAATCATTGAAACAGTATAATTAGATTCTAGCCCCAAATCTAGATTTGTACTTTTCACTTGCTCAGGTGAAGGACAGGCTGATCTTTAGAAAAAAAAATGGACAGCCTGAGTTTATCACCGGAAAAACAGCCACAGAAATATTACTCTCTGTGATTTTTCTCATGCCTCCATGGAGAGACTTGGGCAGAAGCTGCAAATGCAGTTTCTTGCTACTCCTTATTTAATATATGAATCTTGACCATATGCTCTGAGTGGGTTTGAAATCACTTAGTTTTGATATTTTGTTTATGTTTGCTATTATGCAGTAATCCATAGCACTGAAAATATGTTCTAACGAAAACAGTGCAGTAGGTAATTAGTGGGAGAAATATTTCAAAACAGTATTTTTAATATGTTGCTTAATCTATATGGTGACTAGCATATTTGTTTGATTTTTAATGTATTCTCATTGTTTACCCATATTTGCCTCATCATTTCATGTTGCCAGTAGTTAGTCAATGTTACTATTTTGCATTTAAGGAAATCTTGATGGGATTTGGATGTTACATATTTTTATATTTTTCTGGTTTTATTAATATAAAGATTTCTTTTTTTTCCCTCTAGAAAGGTCCTAAAGGAAATCTCTGTTGGAAACATAAAGCCTAATGAAACAGTTGAAGCAAATCTGGAAGCACAACTACTCTCCAAATTAGACCATCCAGCCATTGTCAAATTTTATGCAAGCTTTGTGGAGCGAGATAGTTTCTGCATTATCACTGAGTATTGTGAGGTGAGACTGAAGAAATTTGAAAAAATGTGTGTATTAAAATAGGGTCTTCTAAGAAGCCATTTTATAAAATGTTTCCATTTGAATTTTACTCTTTATTTGTTGCTTGTGGCATCACCTGCTACTTGTTAGGTGTGTTCCTTTCAGATAAGGAATGTTACCTGCTCACGTGGGACTCACAGGCAAATAAACCACAGAAGCAGAAATAGGTAATTTTAAGTGCAAGTTCATTTGGTGTTACAAGGGCTACTAGAAAGGCTTAAATGCAGACACACTCACTGCCAGATGGGTGGGAGAACTCAGGAAGGTTGTACCACTTGTGTGTGATGTGCTGCTGATGGGTGAGAGAGTATGAGATTGTGGGCGTGGGGGCACAGTATAAAATCTGATATAAATAAGGAAGGGAAAACTCACTTCTGATTTGGAGGTGATTACAAGAAGCTTAAGCCTGATCACATGGATGATGAGTTTGGCAGCAACATTGGCTTTATAAAATGAAAAACAGTGTGAGTCAAAGACCAGAGTGTAGTGGATACAACAAATATTAAAGCAGGATGTTCTACAGTATAGTTACCATCAATTTTTTTGACTCCAGCATTTGGTTTAAGAACATATTGCTGGAATCTGTCTTGAAGCTTTCAAATAAGAATTTAAGCGTATTGAAGCCAGTTTTTTAGTAGTTTATATCAAACAAGTGCCTACTTTGTATTAAATATAAATGTGCTCTTTCAAAAAAAATCTGTCATACATAAAGTGATATTTTTGTGAAACTGTGAAGCAAACTCTTCAGCTATGCTTTGCTAGACATGCTGAAATGCTTTGGAAGACAATAAACTTAGACTACCGGGTTATCTGTACACAAATCACATTTGATTTAGCTAATCCCACTTCAAGAATTTAGCTTTCATGGTAATAATTAAACAAATACCATTGTTGTCATTTATTTCTTCCGTGGCAGCCTTCTTTGATGACAGTTAAATGCATATTTATCGCTGGGATATTTAAAAATTAAATCTGAAATGTTACAGTTCTGTGATACAAACTGAGTATTTGTTCACATACTATTTTAACACCCATGCAGAAGCCTTTTTGCCGTTCCCTGAATGTCTGACAGCTGGGGTTTGAGAATATTGTCAGCTCTTTGAGGAAATCTGGAGCTCAGGACTGAAAGATTATTCTAACTGTCTAGCTATTCCCATGCACTCATAGTTTTCTCTCTACTAGCAGTACAAAGTGGCCCAATACCAGATCAGTTAAACATGTTGGAATAAAGAAACCTATTTCAGCAGCACTATAGTGTCTTTCATCTATCCACTGCTTTTTACTTTTTTTTTTTTTTTGGCATAAAGTTATAGTTGAATAAGAAAGAGCATGATAACAGAGTAATTACAAGCATGAGTCCTTGGAGCTTTGGGGTTTTTTATGCAGGCAATATACAATACCCTGCATGAAAATGTTGTGGTACAGAGTTACCCTAGGATCTGGGAGTCACATCCGTAAAGAGGTGAGAATGTATTACAGCAAAGCAGGTAAAGGAAGAGGAAATGGATTAATTGGCTATGTACTGAATCTTTTCAGTTTTGAGTCTGCTAGGTGAGGTCAGGATAACACCAATAGGATGGGTTTCTGACTTTTACCCAAAGGACATGTCCCGTGGTATCGTTGCATTTACAATATATTTCATCAAATGTTCAGGCAGGGAATAGTACAAAGCAAAGTTGCACACAGTGCTATAAGGTTCCTTAGAAATACTTTTATAAACTTATAAATAACTTATAAATACTTTTGTATTTACTTATCTATAACCTGGCTTTGTATGTGGTGGAATTTTGGTGTTTTGACCTAAAAGATGCCTGTTTAAACCATGCATTAATTGAGAATGAGAAAAATTTAATGCTACCTGATCCTTGCTTCCAAGTCTAGTGCGTTCAGTTTCTCATGCATAGAACAATTACCAGATTGGCAGTAATTGCTACTCTTGGGCAGACTCAAAACAAAGAGCACACATTAAGTTGGCATGGAAACGGAACTACCCCCCTGAGCTCCATTCTGTTTTCTCCAAAGTACCGTGACTTATTCATTAGCCACGATGCTTTGTTCATTCTGGCGTGAGTAGCATGGAGTGAGCCTCCAGCGCAGCTGCCCCGTGCTACACCTTGTCCTGTGAAAGAAATATCGAGAACATTGGTCTCCATGGCTCAGCTTCACATCTTTCATTATAACTGAATTCAATCGAAGTTATAGAAAAGTATATTTGTTCTGTTTTGATCTTACTTGTTAAGCTTCTTAGACACTTTCCCCAAATCAAAATCTTATGGGTAGCATAAACATTATCAGCTAAGACTGATTTCAAACAATAATGCCTTAATGAACCTTGGATTTCATTTTGTAGTACAAATTTGACTTCAATAATATACAGTTTTTACAAAGCAGTTACTTTTAAAATTGCATCATTTTAATGTATTGTAAGGCAGAACTCGTTGTACTCTTCCCCCAGACAATTATTTATGTCTCTTGACTGTGGTCTCAGCTGTGATGTGAGTACACATATGCTAAGGAAATCTGAGCAAAAGGAATAACTAAAGCAGTCAATGCCTGTTCACGTTATCAGCTCTAGATGCTAAACTGTTTTCAATAATTTACTGGTGTGTTTGGTACTCTGATATTTAAATAGAAACTGCATCTTGGAAACTCCATATGTACTTAATTTGTTAAATTGTTGAATTCCTTATGAACTTCATTAGACTGACCTTCCAAAATGTGAAATTGGGTTAACAAATTTTTTCAGAGTTTCACAGCAGCAGTACTTCAGCAAATCTTTTATGATGTGTTTTTGTTTTCCTCTTTTTAGACACAAAATCAAGGGTAAATTAATTGTAGGACATTGAGACCACCCTTCCCTGCTTGAAGGTAAAAAAGCTATGCAGTTATGTGAGGGCACATGTAGTGCATTATTCAACTGCTTTTGTTCTCCTTAGACCTTTTGCAGGAATTGTCCCTCAGCTTCAGAGTATTCACTGCCACAACTCTGTACGTTCTGCACTTATTTTTCTTTGCATTTTTCATGGCAATGTGTTATTGTGAGAGGGGACACATTGGGACAGGGAGAAAAGGTGATTGGAGCCTGCTGCACTTCATCTGTCCTCAACTGGGTAGTACACAGTCCCCTGAGGCCAGCAGCCAGCTGACACATGTTTGAGCACCCCTCAGTCCTGGGCTCTGGACGCTCTGGGGCATCTGGCTGGAACAGTTTATTTTATAATAATGACTCATTGTTTTCGAGGGACGTGAGTAGACTCAGTCACAGCCCATCTGGCTGCCATGCCATGGGGTACCCAGCAACAATTTTTCTTTCCTTCCTCTTCTCTGCTGCAAGCAACCAGAGGGAAGCTGCTGAACATTTGGAGTTGCAAAGGGGAAGCAGCTGCTGAGAGTTCCAAGTTCCCAGAAGAGCTTCTCTCTGGGCTGCAGTAGGGCAGCAGATGGAGAGCTGAACCCATATTCCCTTCCCTAGTGTATGAGATGATTCAGACATTTCAATTAAAAAATTGCAGGACATTGTCAGGGAACGCATTTTTGATAGATGACAAAACAGATTTGCTTTGTTTTAACACACTCACTTTGGAATGTTGTAACTTAGAACCAGAAAGGCCATAGAAATTACCATAAACTCATGTCAGAAGCATACAAATATGTAGATCTGCAAGGACAGAATCTGCTTATTTTGTAGCAGCACTACGAAACACTGTGGTGTTGGGAACAGAAAAACAAGAAATGCTGAAGACATCATAAAATGGTGAGAATCAACAGTGCAGAGGAATAAAGGGATGATGATGGGAAATGATGGTACTGGTACAGCTGTACAGGTGAAATAGTTTCTTGGATATGGCACATAAAGCTGCTGATTGTATTGCTGTAGAATGTATAATGTAAAAGTAATGATTTATGGCTGATAAGCTGTCCTGATGTAAGGTAATTAGTCACTAGAATGTAATCAGACTCACAGTCTCTTAGCTCTGGCATTAGCTACCTCAACACATTGCTTACCATTAATGTGTGTGCATTCTTGTAAACAAAATTAATTTATTTTATAAACTGGATAAACAGTCACCTGACAACCATCTGTATATTTTTGAGCAAAAATAATGGGTTTCCTGGAAGTCTCAAAATCGTCTTTCACTGTGTTGTTCTACAACTGGTATTTCCAAATATCTGGATTACAGTTTTCAAGTAGTCTTTTTCTGGATATAACTTCTGGTTTATTGGCACTCCCTGCTGTGTGTCCTATTGTACTATTCCTAGTGCTACATCAAGATCAATTGTTGTTTAATGAAGTATCACAATAGCACATGCTACATAATTTTGAGGCTTTAAATCTGCTTTGTTTCTGGCAAAAGTTTGAAAGAGGGCAAAGTATCTTAATTAAAGAGTCTGTATTATAGTTCTTAAGAGAACAACATGGTTGCTTTGATGCTGACATGGTTATTATAACATAATAAATGAGTGTCACTTGTCACTTGATTGTGTGATGTTTGACTGGAGTGGAAATGTTTTTCTCAAATTTATTAACTTATTCAGACCAATTGGGGCAGATTAATTTTACTTTCCTAAGTGTCTATATCATAGCCAGTCAATGTAGGCCCTCATCATGAATCTTTGCAGAGAAATAGTGTTTCTACAACATGATCCATCCCTTCCAAAGGTAGACAATAAGCTGACAGAGATGATTGTACTAAACAGGTGCGTGTTCCCTTGTGTTGGAGGTTTGGAGTGAACAGCTCAGATGCTGAAGTTGGGTGACATGAAGGAAGAACAGTTGGAAACTTTGATGATCTTGTGTAGCACTAAGAGAAAATGACAAAGCCAGACTGGTTGACAGCATTTTGATCCTCACTTGTGTATGCTTTTGGTGGTGGGAGAGTTCAGAATTCATGTGCATATGTTGATTTTACAGACCTACATGATAAGATGACTGAAGGCTTAAGGAAGTGGGGTCCTGTATTATGATGAAGGAGATAGTATTTGGAAAACTTACTTTAAATGTACGAATATGTTGTGATATTTTGCAGGGTGGAGATCTAGACTTTAAAATTCAAGAGTACAAAGATTCTGGGAAGATGTTCACTCAAAGTCAAGTAATAGACTGGTTTATACAGTTGTTACTCGGAGTCAACTATATGCATGAAAGGTACAGTCATTTGATATGAGAGCATTTAGCTTGGGAGGGGAGTGAATGGACTTAATGACTAGCTAGAGGTATTCAAACAGAAATGAAAGTTCTGTTCACCAAACATTGTAGTTAGTTTATGTCAGATACCTCAAGTGTAATTACCTACCCTGCAGGAACATTGTGCATTACATCTTTTAGCAGGACAATGGTAAATGTCTTCCAGCATTAGACACACTTTTTTTCAGAGCCAAATGTAAAATGGAGCACAGTAGAAATAGTTCAATATTGTTAGAAGAAAATGGATTAAAAGGTTAAAACAAAGTCATCTTTTTAAAGGGGAGTCAAGAAGCACATCCTGCACGTATTTAATGTGAAGCATCCAGTACATATGCTTGATGGACTCCCAGTAAAATCAGTGGAGTTACATACATGCATTCTTTAAAAAGAGATGTCCCTTTTAGCAGCACATCAAAGATTAACTTTAAAAATTACTGCAGGTCATCCAGGTATGAGGAGATCCCAAATGGTTGGAGCAGGGGTAGTGCATATAAATGAATACCTACCTGGTCATCTCCATGAGTGTAGCTCTTGCCTGCAGTGTGATTTAGACAGGCTGACTGCAGTGATGGAAAGATTTCCCTTACTGCCAGTGAGCTGGACATGCACAATGCCTGTCTGGTCCCTTTCTGCTTCATCCTTTGCAGGGCTTGGGCAAAATTTGCTTGCCTGAATTTTAGGTGCAACCAAGCAGTAGGTAGAGAGGTCACCTGTCATCAAGAGCAACTTTTCCTGAGTTGAACTGAAGTTAACTGTGTGGGATGTGTTTGACCTAAACTGATGGATGCCTAATGAGTTTTTGCCAGTGTCAGACTGTACAGGGAAAAGGGCAGAGTGAATTGCTGTCCAAGATGCAAGAGCATTTTTGTTCCTAAATGCCAATTTATCTAGGGCTTGTACGTGAAATGCTGCCCTGCCAGTGATGGGTGGACGCAAAGAGAAATCTCTAGGGATGCTGTGCTCTTCAGCACTCACCTCAGGCCAAAAGGACAGAGGGAAACGGAAATAAAAATCCTGACTGTTTAACTGAACTATCAGTGTGATTTGGGTTTTTTTTCCTCCCTTGAACTTCAATTTATCAACTTACCATTAAAAGTTTTGGTGCCCTGGAAAGTCCCCTTTCTTTAACATATGTTAGAAGATGCATTGTGCAGAATAATGCAGCATAATAATATAAACACTGCATTTGGACTGATGTAGTCATTGTAAGCCTCTTCCAACTGAACTACTTTATTTTGATGTATACTTTTTGTGTTGCATTTTCTGTATTTTCTTATGCCTCTTTTATATGTTCTCTCTATTTTACTTATCTTCTACTTGTTCTCAAACAAATCTTTAAAATCAAATAAGATCCTAAAAATAAACTTTATTTGGTAAATAGGTATATAAAATTTGGTTTCCTGAGAAGTCAGTTAGTTCTCCAATTAAAGCAATTTGAATTTCCAAACAGGATTTTATTTTCTCCTTTTCAGTCATAGCTAATAGTACCTCTCCAGACACTTACAAATAACTGGACAGTTTTAATTGATATATAGTTATTTGTATTTTGTGCTATTTGGCTGTGTGTATATTATGAAATATATTTTTATTCTTATTAGTGTAGGTCAAACAGTAGCTTAAATGGAAAAGGTTAGGCTTAAAAGAATTGAAAACTACCTACAGAAATTTGAAATACTAAAACAGAATAACAGCCCTCTGATTCTGCATAGGAGAGTCTTGCATGACTTCTTCTCTACTGACATGGAAAAAAAGCTGTAATATATGTTTGAATTATGCTCTAATGCAAAAAAAGCTCTTCCCTAGAATTAGAAGCTTGAAGTGTTTACAGCCTGTGGGCTGGTCCTTCCCCATGCCATTCCTAAGAAAAGTCAGCTTTTGTGGATGTGAGGTTTTTCTTTTACACAGCAAAAAATTATTATTTATGGTTTTAAACATAGACCATACACTTGTCGTTCTTGCACAGCTTTAGTTGAACTTCCACACTTTTTGAAAACGCTTATGCTGGAAACTTAATAATTTTTTTTTTTTAAGTGAAACTTGAAAACAAAGTTATCTAGAAATAAGCAGATTCACTCCTTATCTGTCTTTGATATAAAGAAAGGGAGAAGTAAAAGAGAGATAACACAGTTCAGTGATCTTATCTCGATGGAGACCTTTAGCATGAAACCATCCTGTAGTGTCCCATAGTACACATAGCCCATTGCATGTCAGTGCACAAAATTCATCCCACAGCAATCAGGCAATGAGGCCATTAATTAATTTAATTAACCAATTAAATTAATTAACCTCTATTTGAATAAGGCTGACCATTATGTTACCCATCATTTTGCTAACCTTTATGAGGAATTTACAAACACAGATTTTTATAAGGTTACTCGTTATGCAAACAGCAGATAATACAGAGTTCAGACTTACACAGAACCTCTTACTCTTCTGTAGAGTTCTTCAGATAGAGGAAAGAGAAATTAATTGCACATGATTTCACAGCAGTAGTATACTCAGCTTCCCTTCACTTGCAGCTCATTCTGTTGCAGGCAAAGCTTCATTCAAGGAGGCTGCCCATGGCTCAGGGCTTGTCCTGTTCTTTTGTGACTGTGAGCCAGCAAGCAGGTCCTCTACAGAGCACAGATATGGGTGTATTTACAGCCCAGATTTGAAACTGCCCTCAAGTGTTAATTTCTACCCAAAATAACGACTCAATAACCACTTCACTGTCCATCAAGTAAAGTTCTGCTGGAGCCCAGTTAATTCATGTTGCCTTTATAGGTCTGTCTTTTCCTACAGTAAAAGTGTTGCTCTCTTTCTTTAACTGGATTTACGGTGCAGGCTTGGTATTAATTTCTTTCTAATATTAAAGAATTCTTTTCAGGTAAGGTTTCAGCTGGTATCTTGTTTATCTTTTGGCATATCATAGCAGAATAAGTTGCATTGCAGTGAGAGCTATCATCATGGAAAACTGAAAAAAATCACCCCAAATATTTCTTTGTCATATTAACATATGAAAGCATCTTATAATTATTGGTAATGCAAATAAAATACATAACATTTTCATCAATATGTTGCAAGATTACAGTAGCATTACACTGTAATTCAAACTAATGTAACCCAAACATCTTTTTTCATCTGCTTTTCAAATACGCAACTGAAAGCTTTCTGGATCATTCTTTTACTTCAATATACCTGTTATTAAAATAATAGATATCCAGGAAAGTTTCAGGTTCAGAAATTCTGTGGTTATATTTCTACAAAGGAGTACTATTAAAAGAAGGTTGAAATCCACCAATTCTCAGCAGCAATGTGCAAGAATAATTTAACTCAGTGAAAGCAAGTTCTTTTAAAGGATCTGTGTGATGAATGGTAAGAAAATTCCTCATGAATCTCAATTAACACAGCAAGACTTCTGTAAAATTGTGTGTATGTATATATACAGACATATATATATTTATGAAAGAATAACAAATGTCTTAGTGTAATTTCCTTACTGATGTATTGTATTGCTCACAGAAGTTGTCAAATAGAGAACAAATTATTTATAAACAATATGTTATAAACATGGGTGGAGGCATATTGAATAAAACTTTCATTTTTCCCAAAGTGCAAACCTTTTTCTAATGAAAGGCCTTACTTTCAGGACAAAAAATTGAAAGAAAAAGAAGTGAAAAAAGATTGCTATAAGAAACATGAAAAATTCTTTTCCTTGACCCATAAAACCAAAAATTTTTATTTTTCATGCCCAGTCTATGTACATACTGCAATGAATTCTAGTATTATTTTTCATGGTTTATTTCAATTTGTTAACTGAGTATATTAAATAGTATATTTTTTTTCTCTTCTTGCAAAAAAATATTTTCAAAGGAGTTGTGTACAAAATCGGGTATTTAAATTGTGCTGAAGAATGCATATTTTCTAATCTTAATATAGAAACTATTTTGGAAATAATTTCGTTATGTCAATGCCTAAGATTTTCATAATTCAAATTTGAGATAATACTTGAGGATTGCTCAAAAATTTGAAATTGGGTACCATATTTGTTTTTTCTGCCCTCAAAAATCTTAGAGCATCAGTTTCTTTCTTTACATGATCTAAATGGCTGAATGACTACTGTATTTGCATTAGCAAATTCAGTTTCTGTAGCCAGTATGCACCAAATGCTATTCTACCCTCCTCCTGAGCAGAGCTGATGACTAATCCTGTGTGTTAGTAATCATTTTAAAAGTGGATGAATTCTAGTTTAGGTGAGGTTATAAGCAACAATGCTTTTGGAAGCATTATTAACAAGAATTAATTTAGAATATGTTTTGTATACTGTAGAGATACTTTGTTTTCCTAAGGGGCTGCAGAATTACTGTCACACATGTAAGACTTCTAGAAATTAAGAAGGTTCTGTATATCCTTACATGGGGTGTAGCTTATAATGGTTTTTTCCGAACTCAAATGGAAAAATAAGTCTGTAAAAGCTGATTGTTCTGTTCCTTTTCCTTTTCATCTTTGTCTTCCTAAAGCTTTTTCATCTTCCACACTGTTACTGTAAAAAATTGAACTAGTAACTTAGGCTATATACATATTTGTTCTTGAAGTAATGCTTTTGCTCTGTAGGAGTCTTCCCTTAGCTTAGAGAAGCTCATTTTGCTATTTCTCTCATCTGTTATTCTCTTGTGGGGCATCTCATTCTCCTGGCAGAAAGTAAGATGTAATGCTTTTAAGATGAGTCAGATAGGAAGACTTGCCTTTCTCCCTTTCCCTGCAGCTCATGCTGTGTCTGTATCTGTCTTCTTAAGCTGGGATCCCCAGGTATAGTTTTATTATCCTGCTTAGGCTCTCACCCTGCAAGTGTGTGCCTGTGAATGCACCTCTGTGAAGCTCCTTAATGCCATTGTCCATGGATTGTCAGTGGCAGAGTTAGACTGTAGCAGTGGTCTTTCTGCTGGCCTTTCTGAAAAGGGCTGAAGTGAAATATCTGAAATACTTAATACATGACTCTGAATTATTCCAGTTGGATGAGGTTGAATTTCCTTTTCTATTCCAGACGGATACTTCACAGGGATTTGAAAGCCAAGAATATATTTTTGAAAGATAATCTTCTTAAAATTGGTGAGACTTCCATATTTGTAAACATATATTTTCACATGATAGAACAGTCCAGCAGACATTTTGCCAATAAGGAGATTTAAATAAAATCATGTCTGAAATAGCATTTTGATTTGTAGTCAAACGTTTCTTTGACAGTCAGACACAGGAGAGGCAGTGAAATCTCTAGCCTCGAGGATGCTTCAAGCTTGGCTGGACCTGAGCAGCCCCATTTAACTTTGAGCCAGGGGTTTGGATCAGATGACCTTGTGAATCCTCTTCAAACCCACATTGTTCTGTGATATTATGCTTTTGTGGTGTTTTTATTTTGAAGAATTACCGAAAATAGTTTTCTCCATTTTTTAAAACACTAGCAGAATTTTCTGGATGTACAGTCACTTTATCATGTCTGACAATAAACAAAAGAAATTATATTGATACACATATATGTTTATATTAATAGATCATTGTTTCTCCTGTTATTTTTAGGAGACTTTGGAGTTTCTTGTCTTCTGATGGGTTCATGTGATCTTGCAACTACTTTTACTGGGACACCATACTACATGAGTCCAGAAGTACTGAAGCACCAGGGATATAATACAAAATCTGACATTTGGTGAGTAGCCATAATGGTATTTTGGTTGGATTAGGCATTTATCTCCACTAAAGCTATTTCAGGGCATTAGGATCAAATGTTGCAATCTGAAGCCTTGCCCTTTGTGTTAAGAAGCATGTTGGCTTTTATTTTGTGTTATCTGAGACTTTAAAGGAGAGTAAGATTCAGGTCCAGTCTCTGATGTGATACAGGATGATTGTAGACAAAGTTCAGGTTTTTCTAGGAAAAGGAGAATGAAATTAATTGAAAGAAGCAACTTTCTGTGAAACTTTAGATGGATAAGCAAAGAGTGATTCTGGCTGAGAGGATAGCAGAAGGACCTTCTTAGGGACTAAATTTAAAAACATCGGCAAATGTTGAAAACAAGAAAGTGTTTGGAAGTGGAGCTGAAAATAAGAATAATGTGGTGTTAGAACAGAAACAAAAAGGCACTCTGTTTTAGAAGAAGCTCAAAGGTAGAAAGAAAAGTGTTAGTTCTGCATTTAGATGGCACAAATTCTTGAGATCAGGACTTCTGAGGTGATGATTAAAGGATCAAATTTAGGAGTTCAGGTCTGTTAAAAGACTTTAGGAAACTTCTAGGAGTCCAGGTACTCTTCCAATTCTTCTAAGATGAAGAATGATTTTTTTGGAATGGCAAAAATATCTGACTTATTTATATGTGTGTCTTAAACCATCTCATGGTATAAGATTATAGTTAAAAGTGTTGAGTTTTAAAAAATTCTAATAATATTTTATTTAAGGGGCTTTGTTTCTTTTATGAGGTGTTTTTTTTTGTTTCTTTTTTTTTTCTGTAGGTATGTATATCAGAAGATTAGTTTTTTTAATAAATATTTCAAACCCAGGAAGTTCCATTGTAAAACATTTGGCCCCTGGAATATAGTTTGATTGCTTGATAATTTACTCTATCTTTGTCTCAGTTCTACCTTTTCAAAATATACTTGTGGCTGCAGGATATAATTCTAAAAGTAGAGAACAGTCATCTGTGTTTTCAAACGGTAGCAACCATTTTTCACAATTGACATATTCAGTCCAGTCAATGGATTTGTCAGGAATCTCATCTCATGGCCTGCGTAGCTGACTGCTATGGATTTGATGTCAGATTCTCTCTTGTTCATCTGTGGCAAATATCAGTTAATACATGTAGTCAATAAAAATATATTGGGAGAAGATTTCAAAATATGTCAAAACAAATGAATAGACAGGGAAGCCTGCCTTTTGTGCTCTTCTACTGCAAGGAATAATTTCTTTTATTGCAGTGCAAATAGAAAGTAAAATACATATTTAAGTTCTTCTATTTATGGTTACTAGTGTCAATCCATATAGGTCATTGAAATTGTATAGAGTAAGCATAAGCAGAGTTTGGTCCAATACTTTTATAAATCATGTGTTGATCACCTTTGCAAAATTTACAAAAACACAGACAAAACCCCTCCTATCCCAAACTCAGTAACTACCAGCTTTCTGCTTTACTTTCTGCCTTTTGTGATCTTTCCAAAGCATTACCAAGAGCACTCAGGTGAGGGTGAAACTGCCTTCAGCAGGAGCTTCCTGGCCCTCACTGTAGTGGCCCTAAGGAGGAGGTGTGCCCTGACTCTGTACTTCCCCAGCCCACAAACCCCTTGTTTTTTTGAGCCAGGAAACTCTTCTGATCAGGACTCGTGTTTGATTGATACTCTCATCTTTTAATCTTTTCATAATGATTCTATTTGATTTTTTTCCACTGTCCCCATTTAACAGAGGCCAAAAGACAAGAGGACACTGAGCTTACAGGGGAGTCCACCCTGGAGGCTCCAGGTGAGATGAAGTCCTTGGGCCACTGTGCAGGAGCTTCAGTTGCTCGTGAAGAATCAAAAGCTCATAGAGTGCTTTAGGTTGGAAGGGCCCTTGAAGATCATCTTGCTCCAACTCCTCTGCTGTGGGTCGGGACACCTTCCACTAATGAGGCTGCTCAAAGCCCCATCCAGCCTGGCCTTGAACTCTCAGTTTGAAGTTGTTATCCCTTGTCCTATCATTACACACCTCTGTAAAAAGTCTCTCTCTGGCTCTCTATCACTTTATGTGCTGGAAGGTGCTCAGAAATCTCCCTGGAGCCTTCTCTTCTCCAGGCTGAACAACCCCAACTCTCTCAGCCTGAATCCATGGAAGGGGTGTTCCAGCCCTCAGATCATCTTTGTGTACCTGCTCTGGACTTTCCTCAATAGGTCTACATCCTTCTTATCTTGAGGTCACAGTGTTGGATGCAGTACTCCATGTGACGTCTCAGAATAGTGGAGTAGAGGAAAGGATCTCCTTCCTCAGCCTGCTGGTCACACTGCTTCTGATGCAGTCCAGGATGTGGTTGGCTTTCTGGGCTCTCAACACATGTTGCCAAGTCATGCTGAGCTCTTCATCAAGCAACATCCCCCAGATCCTTCTCCTCAGGCTTGCTTTTCCATTCTCTGCCCAGTCGGTATTTGTGACCCAAGTGCAGGACCTTGCAATTTGCCTTGTACTCCATAAGGTTGGCACAAGCCCACCTCTCCAGTCTGCCAGAGTACCTCTAGATGACAGCCCTTCCTTCCAGCATGTCTACCATACCACACAGCTTGTCAGCAAACTTGCTGAGAATATGCCGTCCCTCTGTCCATGTTGCTGACAGAGATGTTAAACAGCACTGTTTGTTAACTTCTGAGGAACTTCAAAAGAGTTGCCCAAGTCTTTTATATATAGCTGAAGTGATATTCTCTCTTCAGACTTATCTTTCTGATCTCCAGCAGGACTCAAAAATTCAGACTTACAAGTGTTCCCATGTTAAACGTAAGATAATGTAAAATATTTTCTGGAAAAGACAGTTAGTGCTATCTCACCTTGTTATCATGATCCTCTCACTTCAGGAGTTCAGTTCAGTTCATTGGAAAGACCTTAATTTCTGCTGCATTACTGATGTGCTCTAAAGAGACACTGTGCTTTTCAG
>VWZP01005654.1:1899-71153 GCA_013396995.1 Dicaeum eximium
GTGTCCGAGTGTCCGTGTGTCCGTGTGTCCGAGTGTCCGCGTGTCCGTGTGTCCGAGTGTGCCACTGTCCGTGTGTCCGAGTGTCCGAGTGTCCGTGTGTCCGTGTGTCCGTCTGTGCCGCTCTGTCCCCTCCCCGCAGCCCCGTCCCGCCGCTCGGCAGCGCCCGGCTCGGGCTCCTTCCCCGCCGCTCCGGAGCGCTGTTCCCACTGCCCGAGCTCCGCTTCCCCTCTCTCCAAACAAAGTTCCAGGACTTTGCGAGAGCAGCGATGATCGCCCCCGGCCGCTCCGGGCTCTGCCCCGCTCTCTGCGCCTTTGTGCTGGCGCTGCTGGGGGATGTGTCCCGGGCTGTCCCCATGGACGAGCAGGATTATTACCTGCAGGAAATTACCAACAGGGATCATTATTACTCCTTTCCATACCCTGGGGAAGAGTTCTTTCCTTTCACGGAGCAGCCCGGAGAGGAAGGACCTATCCGTGCTGCAGAGACGGAGGAGCACCCAGGGTTCAAACCGAGCAGGAAGGAGTTAAAACAGAAGAAAAACAACAAAAAAGGAAAATCCATTCTTGAAACGCCACCAGGTAACTTTCCACCTTCTCATCCAGAGCTTGGAGCCTGCTGAGTCTCACGCTGACTGTGACTTTTGGCATTAATGAATATCCAGTTAATGGCAGTCTTGGTAATAATAACAATAAACGTGGTTGTGGTGATGATGATGACAACAGATTAAATTTTAATATCCCTCAGAACAGACCTGCAGAACTTTTACGTACTTTGAAACAATCTCTTTACTTGAAAGGGAAAGAGTTAAAGAGTCGGAATGTATTAATTCTGCTGTACTCTGGCTAGTCTGTGAACTTTTCCTTCTTAATTATTCTTAATTACACTTGGCAACTGGCTTGCTGTGAAAGCTGCTGTTCCATAAGCAAAAGAACAGAGACAGATTTCATAGCAAAAGGTGATTATGTGTAGTGACATCTCACCTTATCCCTTGTCACTTTAATCTAAGAGAGGCTTCTGAATTAATTTCACTTCTAAACCTGTGAATTTCTCTGAGATTTCACTTTGAAGCCCTCCAGGGGAAGATATGTAAAGAGATCTTCCTGGAAAAGAACTAAGCCCTAACAAGCTCAATTTAGTTATTGACCAGTTAAGTAAAGAAATTAAACAGCAACAAAAATGCCTTATAATAAAACGGCCACCGTTAATTCCATTTTCTAAAGTTTGCAGAAGCCTGATCAGCTCTTACCACCCACTTGTTCCCATTAACACCTAATTGCACCACCCCAAACGAGTAATCCCTTTCTGTGCTCTCTGACTGACTGGTTTGGGATACTTAGAAGCGAGTTTGGTCCCATGAAGTTTAGAATTGTAAAATTTGGGGCCAAATCTCACTCCCCTACAGCTGAACTTCCCTTTACTTCAGGAGGAAACTTCTTGTTAATGACTGGGGCATATGGCACAAAATCTGTGATTTGGAACCATCAGTACAGCAAAACAGGGGATCGGGGGCTGTAGAGTGGCTTTAACTTTGTACAGTGACATCCAGAAGATAGCAAACAAAATATTTGAAATTTAATGTTAACGCTAATAGAAAATAATTAGCATTTGTGCAGCAAAAATATGGGCTTTTATACTAAGAAATAGTGATAAGAAAATGTAATTTCTAACACCTGGAAAACCATTTGTGGGGCAGGCAGCGTGGCTTGTCAGGGTAACTCCAGGCAGAAGTCAAGGGTGGTGGCAGATGCGCCTTGTCTGGGGAGCAGAGACACAAGACATCCCTGTCCCTGTCCCCTCAGGGGCCAGCAGCTTCCCCAGGGGACAGCCCTGCCTGGACCATCTCAAGCACTGCCTTATCAGGTTTATTATCTCAGTACGGTCACTGCAGTCTACACGAGATCGTCTGAGAATGTTCTTGTTCCAATGTGTTGTTTGTTTGGTGTTTTAAATTAAGGGAAAAAAGGCTCTGCTTTCCACCTCCACAGACTGAATCAGGTGGATTGACTGGACGAGGGGGAATGGCTTCCAATGCCAGAGGGCAGGGATGGATGGGATATTGGGAAGGAATTATTCCCTGGGAGGGTGGTGAGGCCCTGGCACAGGGTGCCCAGAGCAGCTGTGGCTGCCCCTGGATCCTTGGAAGTGTCCAAGGCCAGGCTGGACAGGGCTTGGAGCAGCCTGGGACAGTGGGAGGTGTCCCTGCCTGTGGCAGTGGGTGGGACTGGATGATGTTTTAAGGTTCTTTCAAACCCAAACCATTCCATGAATTCATGACCATGGGAAACACTTGGATATTAAAGCTCTGTCATTTGGTTTTTGATTCCTCGTTGTGGTGGAGACAGTCGAGATTTCCATCCTTGGCGGGAAGTTCTGTGGTTCACCTCTGCTTTCACCTTCCCTGTTGGCTTTTTCCCAGTTTTCCCAGCACCTGGGGATTCAGACTTGCTCCAAACATAACAGTGATGAGAAGAGAATCCAATTCAAGAGGGCAAAGTTCATTACCTTTACAGACAGACATCTTCCCCGTTCCCCACCTGCTGCGCTGAGCACAGCGGGCAGGCTCGTGGTGCGCCACCAAAAGCAGCTGGAAATGGCTCAATCCCTCCTTCCACAGCAAGTTTGGGCTCTTTGGACACAGCTGAGCTTCCAAGCTTTCGCCAGCCATGTGCAATGAGAGGTTTCAAAGCCTCTGAGCTTTTAAAAAACCAGCCAGAGGTAGAAGAAGCAACTGATCTCCTCCATCAAACTCCTCCTCCTTGATCCAGGATACGGGTGATTGACATCAACTCAGCAACCTGGCTGCTGGATTTTTTAATACAGGAAAACTCAGTGGGTTTCCCTGGGAGCAGCTGAACGATTTTAACTGCAAGAGGCATAATAATAATCCCAGAGGTGAAGAGCCAGTGAGGGGAATGGTCAGCACTTGTTACAGATGGGAGCGAAAACAGGAGGGCTCCAGCAGGAAGTGTCAGGCAGTTTGAGCTGCAGTTGCAAAAGTTCTGGCTATAATATTTGAAATTTTTCTTTCCTCCTCACCCAGAGGCAGGCAAGGGCAAGGTCCTGCTGGGGCAGTAACTCTGATGCTTAGTGCCATGTCCCCTTGTCACCAGGGATCAGTTTGGAAGGAAGATCTGAAAATCTGGCCCTCACAGAGATCTTTAAATACTAATACATATCTATATTTACTCACATTTGGATGTTAAGAGGCCAGCTAGAAATGGTAATAGCAGCTGTCAAACAGGTATCAATAATAATAATAACCATAAATCTGGCTGGGTAAGAATGTGTGTTGTGCTTATATGTACACAACTGTGTTTATGCATCTCTCCAGATGTGGAATTAATTTATTGGACATGCAGTAAATACTGAAATTTGGGGTTTGTGAGGCTCACTGGCAGCCGGGACATGTGGGATTAATTAGTTGTAACAAACAATAGCCTGGCTGGGAGCTGGGATGGAGAAGGAGGAGGAATGGGAATGTGTGATGTGCCCTTTGGCTGAGCAGCTGGTCCTGATCAAGCCCAGCTTTGAATCAAAGTGGAAATCAAACAGAGCAGTCTCAAGGACATGGCACTAAACAGATGACACACACTCCATTTATTTCAGCTACTTACTAAAGGTGGCCAGAATATAGATATTTGCAATCTGTGAAATATTAATGTAGAAAGAAATCCAATTGATGCCAGCGGGTTTGCAATTTTTTGTTTAAAATATTAGAATCAATATTTGCAAATAGTCAGTTCAGGTAAAAGTTGAAAGCATCAATCTGCCTCTTTGCCCTTTAAATGCCTGATAAATTAAGTGGTACTAGGTCATCCTTGGAAGGCAAATAGTTGGATTGACAGGTTTTGTGTATATAAAGAGATTTCCATTTTCTAATTCCACCCCTATTTGTATAGGTCTCTGTCCAAAGCCCATTCAAATCAGTGGAAAGAGTCTTGTTAACATCAATGTTTTTCTTTTATGAGGCTTTTAATAGTTTGATACATGGTGCCTCAGCTACCATCTGTGGGACAGATCCCTTCAGAGTCTGGGGGTCTCACTACAGGCAAAAATTCATCATCAAGAGATTTATGCCCAATCACACTCCTCAGTGTAGCCCAAATCTGCCCCAATGAAGTCTGTAATTATTTGGATTTGGTCTACAAAAACTTGTAGTTCTTGTAGAGCCATGCCTCCATTCTGAATGTATTTAGAAAATAAAGGAATGGTGTTTATTTGTATGGCATTGCTCAGAGTGGGGCTTAGAGCACATTTGTTCTGTATTTCACAGATCTCCCAGCGTTTGATCTCTGCATAACCCAACATTTGTCTGTGTTTAGCTGAAATCAGGATTTCCTTTGTCTCATCTCCTTTGGTGCTTTCCCCAGGCTTGATGAAACTCCTCAGATGCATCAGTGTTTACTTGCCCCATATTTGTTTATCTTTCTGCAATTTTGCCACCTGTTCAGTAATGCAGTTCTTAAGGGGTTTGGTTTGTTATTTCTTTTTAATTCATGTAGTGCATAGGATGGGTCAGGTCTTTTCTGGGACATGTGTGTGAGGAGGAGTCACTAAGGGAAGGCAAGGAGAGGATAAAATGGACAGTGCAGGCAAACATGGAAATAATCCAGCAGAGAGAATTTGGATTTATAGAAATAGACTGATAGCACTTTAATTGAGATGTTTACCAAGATAATGAAAGCTTGGAGAGAGATCAGTGAGTGAATGAGGAGGGAAAGTTGAATCACAGTGATGTTATTCAGGAAAAACTGGAGATATTTTGGTGCCAAATGGGGGCGAAGATCTGAAGAGTGTGTGAAGTTAAAAACATGGCAGGTTTGGGGTGTTACTGGCATTTTCGTGGTGATTTTGTTCACTAGAAAGAAGAAATGACAGAGTGACACATGAGGCATTGAACTGACAGCTGAAAGCACTCGAGACCTGGCCACCAAAATACACCAGCACAGAATTTTCATGTGCTGGGAATCCCCCAGTGCTGCTCTTTTCCAGTCCTCTGGCATCCCCTCTCCTAAACCTTCCCTCTCTCAGCAGCTCAAAGTGGAGCACTCCTGTGACCTAGAACAGAGATTTTAATTTTAAAGCTTTTGCCTAAAGTTCTCATAATAGGAACTTCTAAGAATGAACTTCCTGGCCCTAGGTGGGAATCCCATTAATTTTAATATGACCTGTATTGCATCCTAATTGCCATGTGTGATGAGCAATGTGGCTTTTAATGAGCTTTCTTTCATCTTCCAGCCTCTATTTTCTCCTCAGCTCTTCTAAAATATGCAGAATAATGAAATGTTCACTATTCCATTTAAGAGCCCATCCTTTAAAGAATGTCACAACAAAAGAGGACAAGAGATGTCTAAGAATGAATAATGAGCAATACCCTCAAAATTGGCCAAATCTTTTTGATTAGCATCTTTCCTTACCCATGGCTTCAATGAATAATGTAACATGAGAGAGAAAAAAATGGGAATAAACACATTTGATTATGCCAGAGAAAACCACTTTCAAAGATAATTCTTCCTGCAGCCTTCTCTGAATTCAACCTCATGTTTAAGGTGAGAAAAATGTCTCTTTAAAAACAGGTCTTTAAAAAGGGAATTATTTCACTGAAGAGGTTTTAATAGTCTCAGCCTGAGCTTAGAGCTGTTCCTGAAATGCCAGCATATTGTGAGACACTCATTAGCTGAATTCAGTCTTGGGGTTTAATGTTATTATCTGTTCAGTGAGCTGGCTAGACAGGTCAATCCCACAGCTCCCAGCCAAATTTCACTTACTCCTTTTGGGTTTGGAATGAAGATTTCTGTCAGCTACATGAGTAGCTGTGGTGCATAAGAAGCAATTCCCTGAATTTTCAATATCTGAGCTGAGATTTTTCAGTCTTGCCTAATTCACTGAGTAAAAAGCAAACTACCAAAAGATTGGTGGTCAGAGTTGAGATTTAAGTGTCATATTCACACAGTGGTTGCTTGTGATTTTATTGTTATTGTGCAAAGGATGCTCTAGATTTGGTCTTCTTGCCTCTGGTGAGGTGATGTCTTGTGGGATTATTTGATCTATGGAAATTTAAATCTGTGTCTTTAACACTGGGTGCTCCAGGAAAATGGGAACAAGTAAAGCTCTGATGTGGTCAAAATTACTTACCTTTTAAAATGCACTTTTAAATTCAGTGCCTGGAAAATGAAATGAGGATTTTCAGAGGAAACTGGCCAGCCCAAAGACAGGTCTCCACCACTGCTGCTGTCTGATTATTTGAGGATGGTGAGGATTCCTGAACCACAAATTCCTGCATCTTTCAGGGTCAAGCCTTGCTCCTCTGGAGCCTTCTTCTGGCTATTTCAGCTTCAAAAGGTGTTGGTGGGGTGTTTGCATATCTAATCAAGCAGTGAGGAACACCTACATTAACCCATCAGTAAAACACCCTGCGATGTTAATTCGTTTCTTCTGGTGCAGCCACACTTATAATTTCCTCGTGGCACAGCAAAAGGAGCATTTATGATTCCATTCCCCTGAGATTTACACATCCTTGTGTGAGCAAGAACAGGGAATTCTGGATGTCTGCTATGAGCTGGAAGGGCTGGAGCACTCTCAGAGAGGAGCAAGGCATTTTATTCTTCGCGCACACGCCAGGCAGGGCTAAATCAACTCGACAGGTGTAAAAGGAAAACTGTTCCTATTTTCTACCCCTGGCTAAAAATGGCAACAAAAAAAAGGTGAGAAAAACAAGAATAACGAAGGGGATGCCAGATGGTGACTGAGGGAGTCAGAGTGCCTGTGAAGGCATCAGAGGGAGTGTGTGTGGATCACTGAAGGCATCTTCAGAGCCCTTGGGTTTAGCTGTTAATCCCTCCAGCCCTGCTCGAGTTGAATTACAAAGAACATTCTGGTGAGTCTGCTGATAGATATCTAAAGTCCTCTTTTGGACATAAAATGTTTCCCTTCTGGTGGGGAACATCCCGGTGTTCTGGAACATCCATTTTATTATGGGTTACATGGAGACAAGGAAAGACAAGACATTCCTTATTTGCTCAGTGATTTACATCACTTTTGCAAACACAAAAAGGCTTTAAAGTGAATTTCTCATTCTGGAGGGGTGTTTAAAGGAGCTGTCTTATAAATGGGAATCAGCCCCAATACACTGTGAAGCATATTTTATGACAATACATTTCAAAGAATTACATGAGGTAATGCTTCTATGTCAGAAGTGGAGAAACTCATTTTACTCTTGGCTTAGGAAGAGTGGATAATTTCCTACTCTGACACACGAATGCCCCCCAAACCTGCACTGCCTGGGCTCTGTGGGGCTGCCTTGCTGGGATCTGACATTGCAGAAAAGTGAAAAAAAGCTGGCAAACTTCAGAGGACCACAGTGACTTCCAGTAGCTGTGACTCATACTGGAGCTGAGTTGATTTAGGAGTGAAAATACCCAGATATGGAATTAATCTTCTGTTTCTTTGTGGTTATTTACCTGTAACTGTACAGGTCTGTAAATAAGAGTAAATAATGGGGTTTTGCTCCTGCTTTCACACAAGCATTAGCAGGATGCTGTAACTGCAAAAGTGCTGCTGCATCCAACATGCCAAGCAAGGAACACAGTAAAAGTTGTGTACATAAGTTAAACATAGATCATAGTTACATGTCTTTTTACTTTCTGCTACACAGTGAATCTGCTCTGGAGCTTCTAGCTACTGACATAGGAAATATCACTTTCAAAGTGGATAGTGGAAGTGATTAATTGAGCTTTTTTTTATGGGGGTGGTGTTAATTACAGGTTTATTTTGTGGTTTACTTTTTTTTTTTAAATGAATTGCCAGACAGACTTCTTGTGTGACTGTACATCAGCCTGGGGCTGCTGGTGAATTATTTAAGGTATGGACCTGGCAAAACTGTTCTCCTATAATCAATGAGATTCCCAAAGACTAAGTCCAACTGAGATCTTCCATGAAGTTGATAGTAAAGAATGATGTGTATATCTATAGTTATAAACTTTAAAAATGTGGGAATTTTGAAAGTTCTACAGTGGGACTCCGTTGGATAAAGCACCAGAGTCCTTTATTCATGTTGATTCTTTCTTTTGGTCCTCAGCAGCTCATCCAGACAGTGGCTGATAGACCTTCCTAAATCTGATTTTCTTGCTTAGGTTATGGGGCTTGAGTGCTTCCTGAAGATGATTTCTTCCTTACTCTCCCGTGTACCACAAATCTAGTGGTTTTCTTGTTGCTTCCCCTCATTTTGGCTCTATGGGATTGGTCCTTAACGAGGCTGGGACCTCGAAGAGACCCTGAGGGTGAAGCCCAAATATCCCTGCTCATCTTCCAGGAGCTCTGCAGTCCCCACTGTCCCCAGACTTGCTTTTTAGCTGTTTTCTCATTTGAACTTTAGAAAGGAAAGCAGCCTCCTCTCTCCAGAGAGTTGTGTTTGAAAGGGGGAGCACAGAGCGAGGCCGAGCTCTCCTCCCTTCCTTCTCCATATCCAGGATTTATGGGAAATGCCAAGCCCACCAACCATCCTGGTGTGCTGGGACAAGGTGCTGTTTTCAGTGGGAGCAAACTGAAACCCTTCTTGGTCCCTCTTTCCCAGAAAAGAGAGTATTTTTATGTTCTCCCCTTCAGAGATACAGCGGTTCATGGTGACAGGTTTGTGGCTCCTCGCGACTTCCAGGGCGCTCCTAAAACATCTGTCAGAGGAAGGGAACAGTTCAAAGTATTTTGGATGTCACCACCCCTACACCACTGGTACAACCACCCCTTAGGCCAGATTTGGCTTGATCACACTCTTTTTTCCCCTCCCCAAGATAATTTTCTATGGTGTAATGAATTTTCCTCATGCAGAAGACAGAGGATATCTGAAAACAAGGGAACAAATCTCAACCTTCCCTAAAACACTTCACTGACTGATAACAGAAACTGCAATTTCAGCCAAACAATCTTTCCTATGTGAATGCCTAAAAGTAGAACTTTAGCCCTTGACAACATGATTTTTCTCTTTTTTTCCTTTAATTGCTCATGTACTGAAAAATACTGTCAGAGGTTGGACTTGATGATCTTGGAGGTCTTTTCCAACCAGAATGATTCTGTGATTCTAAGTTACAGAAGGCATTTCAGAAGCAGTTAGAATTGTTTGTCATCACAGGCTGGATGGGAAATACCCTATCCCAGAGGACAGACCCAGGTTTATCCCAGGGTGTGTAGACTGCACCGTCTTTAAATTCCAGCCAAAAATGCTGGGGAATAGAGGGATGAGGAGAGGAGTAGCCAGGCACAGCACATACCCCAGCTAAGACAAAGAGAAAAGTGTCTGACAGCTCTCCTGGGGGATATTTTATTCCTCAGGCTCCTCTGGATAATTTTGCATCCCAGCAGGGGACTGCAGTCCAGAACTCCTGCAGGCTCCCCAGATGGGTGGCTCAGATCTGGACCAGTTCCCTTGCCTTTCCTTAGATACATAGAAGTGACAAAAAGGGACCCCAAAAATCTCCATTCCATCTGGCAGTGGAACAAAGGATTGGGGAATCATACACAGAATCAGAAATGTGAGTGAACTCTGAGTGTTCTTCCAAAGAGCTTTGAAAATGCTGACAAAGTGAGTCCAGGTACTGCAGAATCCAAGAGATGGATGAAAGGCTTGAGCCTCCGAGGAGAAAATGGATCAATTCCTCAGCTGCCAAACTTGCAGGAATGAGGGCTGAGGGATCTGAGGCTGGTAGCATGTGGAATACAAAATCCTGCAGACACATCTGATTTGTTCCATATTCCAAATATGTACTTGGCTTTTCTGCTGCTTGAATGCAAGTCAAATGGCAATCAGACATGTAGACCCCCTGCTGTCTTACAAGAGGAATAAAATGGGAAAGTTTTAAAAATATGGTAAAAAAGTGCTAGTATGGAGTTAGCGCAGATAAAAAGCCACAGAACTCTGAAAAATGGACAGAAAATAGCACAGAACTTTTCCTCTGTCACTCTTTCCATATTTCTTCTCATTAATCCTGAATCAGATTTTTTTCCTTTCCAATTAGGAAGTGGAAAAATGTGGAGTTTTATGTTTAGGGCAGCTTGCCTTGAAGCTTTCCCTGTTCCATGGCTTTTCAAATGCAGAATACCTGCACTTAACAAGTACTTTTGGCTGCTGTGGATGGGAAGCAGGATGGACTCTCCAAGGCAGCACTGGAGTTAATAAGTCCCAAATCATGCCCTGAACTTCTCACATTAACACACTGATGCTTTGCAGTGACACAAATCTCTTGGTGACAATGTGGGAGCTTTTCTCCAGGGAAAGGATGTCAAACCTCACTGGGCAGCTGATAAAAATTAGATTTCATCTGAATGCACTCCTGGGCATTCCTCCTTAGGTCCATGGGCTGGGAAATGCGCTGCCTTCAGCTTGGATTTTTGGGCTTTCAGCCTGGAGCAGGCAGACGTGAATGCAGTCAGTTTTACACTCACCAATAACTCATATTCCAGTTCTTTTGGAGCTCCTGACACACTTTGCTTTGAACCAGTGAGGCCTCCAATGTGCTAAATGTGGAGCCTGGGATTATGAGCCTTTGCTGGACCATGGCTGAATTGTTAAACAAAGCAGAGAAGATGCTTGGGCAGAATGAATTTTGGGAACCTTTCACGGGCTGCATAAGGCTGTAGGAAGCTGGAACAGGGAGAAGGGAGCTCTGAACACTCAGTCAGCTGGGCTGGAGAGGTGCCCACCCTGGAGATATTTGTCTGAGGCTTGCTTGAACTGCTTTATCTCCTTTGCTCCATAGCTTGGAGGTGGAGCTTCACACCAACTTCCCAGCTTCAGCTCCAAACCTTCCCTACAATCCTCTCAGAGATCCCCAAAAGCAATGTCTTTCTCAATTTTAGCACTTCTCTTTCTGCAGACAGGAATCTCAGAGCCTTGAGAAAATGCCAAGTGTTCAGAATTTAAAAGAATTTAATTTTAAATCCACAAATTCTTGGTGCTTGCTTGGGCTTGAGGCATTTGAAAATTTATTTATTGAGTTATTTTTGTAAGCTGACTTTCCCATGATTAGTTTGAAGGCAGGTAGAGAGAGGGAAGTTGAACAGAGAGACTCTGGTATGTGCAAATGTCATCTTCACAATGGACACATGAAAGCTAAAATGTCACCTGAGAGCTGAAATCCTTGGGAAGATGAGCAAAAACTCAGGGAATCACCTGATGCAATGTGGGAAAGGGAGAGCCTGGCTGCAGAGGGGGCTTTCTGAGCTCATTAAAAATCCTGCTTTTCTCTTAAAATTACTGTGGGGAGGAACTGATTCCCTTTGCAAGCTGGGCTCCATCCTTAGATTTTTCATGTTTTCCAGGGGGATTCCTGTGCTGCCCTGAGGTTTGTGCCCCTGAGTGACCCCAAATTCCAATCAGAGACCTCTTCCCAAGGAAAGCCTCTCTCACTCAGCCCTACAATTCCACTCCTCTTTTCTTTTTTATTTATTTCTTGGGGTGTAGACTTTTTGGTTGTTGGTTTGGGTTTTCTTTTTAAAAAAACAGGGTACTCCAATCCAGGCCTGGATTTGATTTTCTCAGATCTCAGAGATTTTGTTATTTTTTTGTAGATGTTGCTTCTTGATGCTTTGAACTCTTAAATCCTCTGCTTCTCAAGGATGCAACAGTGTGGACATAGAGGGCTTTAAAGAAAACTCTGTTATATGAGTTCCTAAATCTTTTGCTTTTCTGCACTTCTGGATATATCCAAAGAACCTCTGGTTATTTTCTATGTGCACCTGGCCAATTTTTTATCCCTCCACTCAAGCAGTTTTCCACTGTTTGGGATTTAGATTTGTAAGTTACTTCTGACATTTTAGTGCTGTCTTAGAGCTGTGTATCAAGGAATACTCAAGAGTTTAAAGAATTCTGTGTATTCAAAGAACACGCAGTCTATCAAATGAATAATCAGTTAAATAAAGAAGAGTAATTAAGTGAGAAGCAGACAACCCAACCAAACTTATTTTTTCTTTTACTCTGCTCTAGAACTTACAAACTGATTCCTTTTTAAGGGTTGGGAAGAAGTACAAAGCTTGAGTTCAGGTTTATTGTAACCACACAACTTTCCTCTGGAATCACTGTCTGAGGAACAGCTCCAGGCACTATGAAAACTTCCATGCCTTATGAGAAGTGTTTGGGTTTATTAATTTGTCTTATTATTTCCTATGAAATAATAACAACAGATGTGATGCTAGAAGGAAAAAAAAAGTGTATAAATGTCTAAACTTGCTAGAGCAGACACACCAGATCTTTATAAATCTCAGACCTTACACTTTATAAAAGGTTTTAAAAGCAAGCTGGATTGGTTTGAGGTATTTCCTGTCACAGGCTCCTTATTTAGGTCGAGTATTTATCCCAGATGTGCAGCCTGGGCAGGCAGGGAGAGCAGGGTGGCAGCTCCCAGAGACCCTGGGGCTGCAGCAGAGCCTCCCAGCCACGCTCCCAGTGCTGCTGGAGGAGAGGGGCTGGGAATTCCAGGGGCTGAGGGTTGGCTTGGCAATCCCAGCCCATCCTTGAGGGTGTTGCTTGTGCATGGAGCTGCGTTTGCAGCCGTCTGTTCAAACTTTTCGTGTCAGCGCTGAGGAGCAGCACATTGCTGGGAAGATTTCAAATCCACAGGTTGAGTTTTTCCCCAGGCAGCAGAGGAGGAGTGATGATCAGGTCAGAAGGATGATCCTCACCCAGCTCTCACTGCAGATACAGGCTGCTGCTAGTCTGCACTCTGTTGGCAATTTGTGTATTTTTAGCTTTAATAATAAAAATCTGAAGGATGGCATCTCATCCCTCAGCTGATTGATGGCTCTGGGCTGCCTGAAGCTCGTGCAGCTTCACCAGAGTGGCTCTGGAGTTTTCTGCCTTGCATCACAGCCAAAACAGCCCATGAAACCCAAAACTGAAGGGCCAAGTGATTCCATCCACATCCATGATTTACTCGTGTTTGAGCTACATCATCAAAGGAAGTTAATGTGTCTGTCTCATTTTCAGCTCATTTTCCGCCTTGTGGAGAAGTGAAAAAAAAAAAATAGTTTTGTCTGTGCTGGAGTCTAACTGGATTAAAATTTGAATAACATTAAGTGGAACTGACTGGGAAGCTGCTGATTTTGGTCCTTCTCAAGTGTAAATTTAGCACTTGGGAGTGGAGGTGACTGCAGCAGTGGGGATAAAATTTAATGGCTCGTCACCGCTAATGAGAACTTCACATTTCTCAGGTTTTTCCTGCTCCATGTGTGTGGGCTTCTCCTGTGTGCTGGGGAGAGTGAGAAGGTGAAAGCTGGGTGATATCAGAGTAGTGCCATTTATTCCAGTGCAATTAGGTGTTTGCAGAGGATTTCTGAAGCTGTTCTTGTGTATCTCAGCCCCAGGTGAGCAGTTCTGATTCTCAGGGTGGAGCGTTTACCGCCCCTTTCCTGTGTCCTCCCACTTGGATGCTTCCTTTGGGACACCTCAAATCCATGGGTTTTTTTCCAAAAGCATAGTTGTGTTGCAAAATCCTCAAAAACCAGCCAGAATTCTCAGTAAAAAGTGTATTTCTAAGACCAGGAGTTATGGATATTTTCCAGTTTATTTATGTTTAAGGAATTTCATGACTGTGCTGTCACTCTGCCCAGTGAATGTTCTATACCAATATGGATATATTGAATATATTTACTGCTGTATAAAATTCCTACTACAGCTCTCATGGAGGGGGAGGGGAATAACTGCACTGATACTCATACAACTTCTTATATATTTATCCTATTTTTGGTAAAATGCACTCAAATTGCATTGCTAATATGGTTAAACTCGAGCACTTCCAAGATGTCTCATTTATTGAGTCAGGATTGTATCTTAAGATCAGAGTTATTTCTGTCTTGGTTTTGTACTTGTTAATAGTATTCCAAGTTTTAATGTTTATTTTTGATGGCTACAATTAATGCTCTCAGTGGAGAATCTTTGCTCTTGCAGTACACCTCAGTGACCTGGTATTTTTAGCTGTTTCTGGCATGAAGATGTGCTTTTAATGGTAATTTTTGTCCTTGACCCAGCCATTGTGCAAGTGGTCTGTCTCAGTTTTGTTCTCCATTTTTTTGGCTAAGTCTGTCTGTTTGACTCTGGAAAAAAGAGGATGGTTCTCATTTTTGATGGCTGTACTCAGTTTTGTGGCTTTAGCTGGAATTACAGAAAATCTTCACCCTGTGCTTCAGAAAAAAAAAAAACAAAAAAACGTCAGAGGAGACATTTTAAAATAAATAGCACAGAATTCAGCCTTTGTCAAAGCTCATAATAAAAAAAAGCTGATATGATATTTTTTAGGTTGGGTTCTTTTGGCCACTTAAGAAAATTTGTTTTCTTGAGAGGGATGAAATGAAATACTTTCTCTGTAGAGAGAGGGGAGCTCTTTGCAGACATGGGTACAAATTGGAGGGTACCTTGTGCCACATCACAAATCCCATCCTCTGCCAGGCTGGTGGCAGCAGAAGGCAGCTCAGGGACTGAATGTGATGTCTGGAGTTTAGATGAACCTCTGGAGTCTGAAGGCTTGGCCAGAAAACTCCCAGGCACTCTGGAAACTCCTGGCTCCAGCTGTGCCAGGAATAACAGAAGCTCTTCCTGCTAAAGGTTTCATTGCATCTTGAGCCAGCCACAACCTGGGCTTGTGAGAGAGCAAAAATGTGAAAAGTTAATGAGAGAAAATGAAAAAGTGTATTTTTGGAATCTCATTTGATTTCATGTCAGACCTGACCTAAAGAGCCCAGCTAATTCTGCATTTATTCTTTATTTGTTTTTAAACCTTCAGGAGCAATCACAAGTGTATGTTGCAGTGCTGTGATAAATAAATTTTCTCCTGAGAGAAGTCCCTGATGTTGAAGACCTCAATGCAGCATTTGCTGCTTGTCCTGGAAAAATATACAGCTTCAATGCAACATTAGCCAATAATTAATGTGATCTTAGGAGAGGAAATGTTGGCATCTCCTTAATTCTTTATTTGATTTTCGGTCTGGGACTATAATTCAGTATTTTAACTTCTGTGCAGGGGATTTGTTGTAAGTGCACTTTGCTTGCTTTGCTCTCACAGTGCTCTGGGAATGGGTTTTTCAGAAAAAGTAAATAAATGCAAAACATGTTTGAGGAACTTTCAGCTGCTTCAAATGATCTGGGGTGTAAGGTGGCCTGAATTCAGGCCAGAAAAGAAACTTGTAATTGTTTTTAGCAACACTTCAGATAAGAGCAGAGTCAGAAAACCACTCAGACTGAAACCCATGGACATTTTTCCAGGGAAAAGCTGGGCTGTGGCAACTGTGGAGTGTGAGTCATGAACATCTGTGGGAATTTCACACTTCCATGATCACATCATCAAAACAGCAACATCTAGAGACCAAATCTGCACCCCTCCCAATGCCCTCATAAATAAATATAAATACAAATTATTTATGTAATATATACATATATAACAAGTTATTTAGAAAATGGAAAACTTCATTCTGTTTAACTCAGCCCCTGCAAAGGCTGTCCATCACAGAAACATAATCAGAAGGTATTTTCAGCAAGGTGAAGGTTGTCAGAAATGTGCTTTTACTGTTATTTCACCTTGCAGGTGCATTGCAGTATTAAAGTACTTTGCATACCTGTGACCTAAGCATAACTTTAGCCACAGAAATTAGACTGCCAGAGTTCCCATTAAAAATTTCTGCTGTTGGAAGATGAATTATCAACCCCACTTTTCATAGGAAAACCTCTAAATTTAGCTGCTGGGGCAAAATTTATGACATTGGCCTCATTAAGGAACTTTTGTGCAAGACCATAAAGACCTAAGAATAGTGTGCACGGTATAATGAACATTAAAGTCTGAATTCCCACAAAATATACACTTATTTGTGTGTTTAATTTACCTGTATCTGTAGGTAAATTCACAGTTTTGCCTCTTAAGTACATGTTGAAGTGTTTTGTTTAAACAAGACTGAAATGCCCCATCTCCCCTGGGACAGGAGATTGTCAGACTGCACAGAGCTGATCTTTCTCCATTTCCAGATCCCAGCATCTCTGTCCATGAGGAGTTAAACCAGCACAGACTTGTAGGAATTAAAGAGGATTACAGGTATGGCTCTTATGATATGGACTGAAGAGGAAACATGATGCTTCTCTCTGCCCTTCCATTTGAAAAGCTGAACATATTCCAAAATTGATGGAAAATTCTCTTTAAGTAGAAGAATTGTTTGTCTGCTTTGCCTCTGAAAGAGGAGGACAGAATGATTTCCTAAATGCATCTTTCTTGGATACAAGAGCCATAAAGGCAGTCTGGACTTATCTGGCATTCCTTATTTAGACCAGAAGGAAATAAAATAAATGAATAATTTAGGGAAGAGAGATGAACACAAGTGTTTTCCTTGCCTGCTAATACAGCTGTGTGATACAGGACAGCTGAAATTGCAGCACAGCAGCTGGAATGGCACTGCAGGAGTGAAGGAAAGCTTCAGTTTGCTGGCTCTGCAAAAGGGTTTTTGACCAGAGCTTCAGTTGAAGATGCTGCAGCAATAGGACAAAGCCACCAGGAGCATGGAACTGCTTCCAAGCATCCCCAGCCATACAGTTTGGCAGCAGAGAACAGGATGTAAAACACAAAAACTTTTCAACTTTTATAACTCCCAGCTGTACCTGTAGATCACCCCTTGGCTTTGGTAGGAGCAGCATAAACACTGAATTAAATAATATTTTATGAACTGAGCATGCAAAACCAGCTTGCTTTTATTTTTCAGCTCACCTTTATTTTCAGGTCAGACCTGGCACAGGTAGTTCTGGGTAACTTTTGAGCGTGGGGAATTTGAGATTGTTCACAGAGTGGGCAAAAGTTCCAAAGCATTCTCAGGATTGCACCATGAGACTGATTTCCAAACCTGTCTTGAGGACCAAACTTGTTAAAAAAGGCAGGCAGCCCCCAGTGATATAATTTAGTCCCAGTAGAGATCTGTCAGAGCCTGAGACTTCTTCCAGTTGGAGTATGATGAAAGATGCAACACTCTATAAGGAAATGAAATTAAAACAATCAGACAATCAAACCAAACCCCTCCCAGCTATTCCTTCCTCTGGCTTTCATTCCTCATCCTGTCTCTCCTCTGTTTTGGATAATTGAATTGGAAGCTCTTTGAAATGAGGAGCTGTCTGCATTTCAGCTCTTTTATACAACTAAGATCACAGCTGGTGCTTTAGAAAATACATTAAGTTTTAGCTTTTGCCTTCACTACCTCAGAAGGAGACACTTGGCCCTGGATTTGTGTGAGAACTTCCTAAGGGTGACCAAAGAAACAGCAGCATGAATTGACAGCCTGTAACAATTTCCTGAGGGATTTTAGTTTGTTGTGAACTAAAGAAGAGTCTGGGAAATCTCATGTCCTAATAATGCAAAACTGCACCTGAAAGTTAAATACAACCAGGATGAGACATTCCCTCTGTCCAGGGCAGAGTCCCCATCCCTGGAGGGATTTAACAGAGCTGTGGATGTGGCACTTGGGGACAATAGTGGTGAACATCTCAGTGCTGAGGGAATGGTTGGACTTGATGCTTTTCAAGGGTTTCCCAACATAAATGATCCTTTCATACTTTGATAACCTCATGACATTTTGGTGAGTGATTAAAAAGGCAAACATTTGTCTGATAATCACAAAACAGATTTTTCCCAACCTCTTATCTTCCTAAACAAGAGCTCCAAGCACTGCTTTGCTGAAGTAATGGCATTTGCTTTTCTGTCCTCAAGGATGTGCAGAATTTGGGGCTTAGAGAGATGGTCCTTGGTTCAGAATTGCTCTGTTTGTGCTTAATCACCACCTCTGCAGAGCTCAGCTCTCTCTGGGCTCCCAGACCTCTGGAACAGATGCTATTGTGCAACAGGAGGGACTCTGAGTGAAGTTTCCAGAGCAGATTTTAATTAGAAACATAATTTCATACAGTAGCTTGGAATGAGTACAGGCAGGGGGAAAAAAATCCAAGCAAGAGATGAAAAAGAAAACACCAAAAAGAATAATCAAAAGGGCATTTTACTGGCGTTTTGTACTGAAAAGCACTTGACAGGAAATACTGTGAATATCTGTGAAAAACTGAAGCACAGAGCAAGCAGTGAGAACTATGTGAGCCCCTGAAAATGGTGTAAATCTGCATTGCCTCATTGATTTTCTGAGAGCTGCCATTTCTCATTGACCTCAGCACTGCTCTGCTCGTTTATCCCAGGGAGGACCAGCCAGCTTGGCACTGCCCAAATCCAGAAACTTTGAATACTTGTTTGTTTTGTGTTGTTTTGTTGTTTTGGTTTTTTCTTTTTTTTTTTCCTGTTTAATATAAATTTAATCAATCTTTTGTTTTGCAGATTGCCCTCCACTTGGTCTAGAGACATTAAAAATTACTGACTTCCAGCTCCACGCCTCCACAGCAAAGCGCTACGGCCTCGGGGCCCACCGGGGAAGGCTCAATATTCAGGTAACATCCATTTTTCTCCTGAGTGGGAGAATGGCTCCAGGTTGTGCTGCTGAGTAAAGAGAAGCAGTGGACAGTTATTGCTTCTGACTGCTTTGTCAGCTCATGTAATTCAAATGAAGGGGAAACACGGGTTGGAGAAGGGAGGAGGTTTGATGGATAACCTTTGGGTCCGTGGGCTAGTTAGGAAAATCTCCAAGCTTGGTGTGCAAATCCAGACAGACTCTGGGAGCAAGCAGAGGTGGAGGCAGCTCCTTTCCTTCCCAGCTCCTTTCCTTCCCAGTTCCCTTCCTTCCCATCTCCCTTCCTTTCCAGCTCCTTTCCTTGCCATCTCCCTTCCTTCCCATCTCCCTTCTTTCCCAGCTCCCTTCCTTCCCAACTCCCTTCTTTCCCAACTCCCTTCCTTCCCATCTCCCTTCTTTCCCAGCTCCCTTCTTTCCCAACTCCCTTCTTTCCCATCTCCCTTCTTTCCCAACTCCCTTCTTTCCCAACTCCCTTCTTTCCCAGCTCCCTTCCTTCCCAGCTCCTTTCACAATCACCCTACAAGGAAGCTCTCCCAGCAAGTTGCTTTTTTCTGTGTTGTTTGCCTCGTAGTTAATGACAATGGTTAATTGAAAGTGTGGTTTCAAGTGAAACCCTTTCCCTAAGGCAGTTTTTTTCAGAAGCAGTGGTTATGCCATCCAAAAAATGCTTCAGTTCAGAACTCTCTAACATACAATCCTGTTTAGCTTCTTTTGTTTAAGATTAAAAATGTGTTTAGGTGCTTTGCAGGACCAAATGCCATTTTCCCATTTCTCGTGTTTCTGTTTCCCACTTTATTATTAGGGCTGTTCTCTGAATTTAGTCTGTCCAGACTAAAAATGTTACTTTGCATGATAAAGCACAACACTTAGGGTCATAAACAGGATATCAGCACCGAGCCAACAGTGAAAGCTCTCAGAAGTTTATTTAATTTGTTATCTTTCGTTATTAGACCCCTCCCTTTGTGTTTCTCCCCAGCTGAAGGGGTTTGATGCTGGAAGAGGGATCCCCCTTGGTTAAAATCCCACTGTGCCTCTGCACAAACATCTCTTCGAGGAAAATACCTGCACACCCTGCCTAATATTTTTTTCAGTATTTGTTTTAATGTATTAAAGTTGGTCAGAAGCAGAGGAAACCACTTTGCGGGGAGTGGCAGGCAGCCAGCACAAGGTGGGAATGGGCTCTTCCCTTCCAATCCCTTGGGCAGGTACAGGGGGTTGTGTGCAAGGTGAGCTCTCACCTGCAGCCTTCGTATTTATTGGCTTTTGAGAGCCCACTGAGGGAGTTTCCTTCTTTACCTGCTATTTTCTGCTGGGAAAAAACCCTCATGATCACAAAAATGCAATGCAGATGATGTTCAGGGGGTTCTAGAGGAATGCTTAGTTATTTTATTACCTTTAGTATTAGTATTAGTTTAGTATTTAGTCTTGTTTATATAATGGCACAAAACCAAGGGCTCTGATGCAAAGCTCTGAGTTCTCTGTTGGTTCTGGCTATTTATTTTTCATGCTGCTGTTGAAGTTCAATTTATTTAAACACAAGACCATGCTGGTTTAGACCAGGAGTCCATCCAGTCCTGTCATCACCAGTAGTGTGTTAAAATAAATAGAGAGGTGATAAATGAATATATAATATCTATGTAATAAATAGAGTGTTACCAATGGCTGATGTTCCCTCTAAATATAATCTCCAGAGAAGCCAAGGGCACAGTCTTTTACTGGGAAGCAAAGCAGAAGAAAAATGCCACTCAGCTCTTCCCAACATTTCCCAAAGCTTGGATTAGACAAATTTTTTTTACCCCTACTGGAACTATAGATACAATAATTCCCTAAACCCTCTCACCCCACAGGGTTACTACTATGCTAAAAAAAAAAAATTTGACTGGCCTTTATTTTTCTTTAAAACCAGTTTTATTTTGGCTTAGTTAAAAATGAGTAACACTAAAACTTTTCTAAAGCTGGGATCTGCAGGTCCCTGTCACTGGGATTTCAGTGCTTCACTTGACTCTGCATGAAGATTTCTGACTGTCAGTGATATTTAGAGGGAATTTGCTCCTAACCAGGGACAGGTGCTGCAGTGGCTGATGTGCCAGGTGGGTAATGAGCTCCCTGGGGATTTCTCTCTGCTGCTCAGCACAGGAGGCTGCAGGGGGCTGGGGAAAGGCAAAAGGCGCTGGGGTTGTGTTTTCCTGCTGCTCACAACTGTACATGAAGGAAAACTCTTGGCCCAGCTCAAACATTGATGTGCCACTGGAATTCTGTGAGCGTTACTGCTGTGGGAATGGTGGTAAGCAATTTTATGGGCTGCTGCCCTTGTCCAGTGATCTGGGTGTCACCACAGAGCTGTCACAATGTTTGTGGTGCTCCTCCCAAAATAATACAAAATCCTCCTCTGCCCAACCCCATCATCTGATGCAAAGTCAGCTGAGAAGTTCAGGGCTCTCCCTAGGTAACTGGCACTGCCTCAATTCACAGGGAATTTGCAGAATAATTAAGTTTGTCCAAAGCTTTTCAGTGTTTGTTTTGGTTTTTTCCTGTTTAGATTATCTGAAGCACATGAAATGAATCAGTTGGTGTGTGCTTTATTCCAGAGAAGGACAGGCTTAGAATTGGATCAGACCTTGCAGGATCTGCCTCTCTTGTGCCCTTGAGTTGTGTGGGCCCTGATTTTCCTCCCAGTCCTGCCTGAATGTGGGATTAAGGTGGGATTTCTCAAGGGCATGAGCCACATTAGTAGAATCCCATATTTTGGAGCTCTAACTGCAATAGTGGTACAACCAGGAATAATTTAACCTCATCAAGAGAAATCATGGCATAAAATAATATTAATTGAGGCTCTCTGCCTTCAGGGATAAAATTCATTAGTATTTGTCATTTATACAATAATTAAGAGTGGTTGAAACGTGAATAATTTGCCAAATTATGTTTCTTTCCCTTCCTCATTTTCCTGGTTGGAGAAATCCAAACACTGAAGATTAACCAAGTAAAGCACTGCCATGTCTGCAGACACAGGCATTTGTGTGTGAAGGAAACCTCTCTGTGCCTAAAGGGGCTCCAGGAGAGGTTGGAGAGGGACTGGGGACAAGGGATGGAGGGACAGGACACAGGGAATGGCTCCCACTGCCAGAGGGCAGGGCTGGATGGGATATTGGGAATTGGGAATTGTTCCCTGGGAGGGGGTAAAGCCCTGGCACAGGGTGCCCAGAGCAGCTGTGGCTGCCCCTGGATCCCTGGCAGTGCCCAAGGCCAGGCTGGACAGGGCTGGGAGCACCTGGGACAGTGGGAGGTGTCCCTGCCATGGCAGGGGTGGCACTGGGTGGGATTTAAGGTCCCTTCCAACCCAAACCATCCCATGGTTCCATGATTGCCTTTCCAGGACTTTGTTCCCTTTGAAAAGCTGCCTTATCAAATCACAAGGAAAAGACAAAATTATTGAAGGTTTACTCACAGCCTGTGTGTTTTAGTTTCTCCCTACTGGCAGTGGTTTCTATAAATACCTGTGATGAGTAATGCTTTATTATTTTCGCCCTCCGAAACTTCCTATGGTAAAATAATTTTTTTGATCATCCTGCTGGGAATGGAAAAGAATTTAAGCAGAGGTGGTTTGGTATTTGATGTATTTTTACTGCTGCTCCAGCTGATTTGTGGCCGAAGACTGGAATTTCTTTCTTTATTTGAATACATCTTGGTAGTATCAACTTTATCCTCATTATAGAACAAGGCTTTTAGAACACTGCTATTGTGAGCAAGTTTTTATTCTGCCTTGCACACATCTAATTTGGAAGAAAAACATGAATTAAAATGCAAAGTCATATTATTTGTCAAGGAATTTGTAACCTTCATATTATTTTCTGGATACCTAATAGGCAGCTGATTTGATTTAGCTGAATTACAATTTTCAACTTTCACACTTGGGAATAACTTTTCTGTGAGTGACAGAAAGAAGTCTCTTTTCCTCCATCCAAAAGGTATTTTTTTCCATAAGAAACTGAGTATTGAGAAATATTTTTGCATTTGGCTACAAGTGAAACACAAACTGGGTTAGACTTGGAGTTATTCTTGAATATTTTGGGAAGGGAAAAAGAATTTGCTCAAGACTTAGCACTGGCTTCCAATTTTCATTGGCTCCTTTAGTCTCCTGCTTATGAAGGTAATTTAACCCATGACATAATTTGGATATTTTCCAGTAATTCAATACGGATTTTTTAAATTCAAGGGAACACCTGACTGAGGAAAGGTATCTTGATCTGTATTATTTAATAGAATATTTAGTGATAACTGTACCCATCTCTCAGATCATTTTTCCAAAGAAATTTAATAGGAATTCTAATTACTAAATACTTGATTGAGTCTGTAAGTTTTTATTTTATAGAAACAGTTTTTTGAAGTGGCCATAGGGAAATAAAGCACCTTCAGAAAAAATTACAGACTTGAAGTTTGAGAGGAGAAATTGTAGCATAAATTTCTTGATTTTTTTTTCCTTCAGAAACATTTCTAAAAATAACTTCTCATTGGTTAAATTCTTCTTTTTCATGTAGTATTTTGTGCTGATTAGACACAGACACCTGTTTCTTTTAACTCAGTAAAAACCTTTTTTTTTTAGGTTCAAAGAAGCTTATATCAGAAAATAAGAGAGTGCGGAGAAGTTGGTATTTTTATTTATTTTTATTTTTATTTTTATTTATTTATTTTATTTTTTATGGTATCTTTGCCCCTATTTAAGGCCAGAGTATTTTAAGCTGTGGATAACTAAGACTCCCCATATTCGATACCCAACTTAAGCTTAACTTTATTTAAACCCAGTTGAAACCATGGATATTCACGAATGTCATTTAGCTGGGAGGGGTTTTTTATTTAAATAAGGACTTTTTCCATAATTTTTTCTTCTGCTTTCCACTTCTCATTGCAATGTGGAGGAGAGGTCTGTTCCCTGATGAGCATCACACCAATGGCAAATCTCCTCAGCTTGATAAGGACCAGGGACTGGGAGATAGGGAGACTCTCCTGCAGGAACTGGTGGAATTTCCCCGTGTGAAGGGATTAGCAGGATGCTGGTTCAAGGTGCTCTGTAGATTTTAACACTTCCTGGCAAGGCTTAAAAGCCTCAGGCTGCTTCAAATTCCATCTTATTTTAAAATGCAGTGAAACCTTCCCTTGTTATAGCTCAGGTCAGTGACCATGTTTGTGTTCTCATGTTTTCCCCTTGTTCTGCTCTCTCTGAGGAATTTATCTCCCATTGTTAATAGGCTTTTTCTCTGTGTTCTCTTCTTTGGCTTTTATACAAATTTCTCCTCAAAATATCAGAGCTAATGCATGGAAGCAGGGAGCTTAAATTAATTTTAGTAGATGTAGGAAAACAAATAATTTTTAAGCTGCCTTATCTCAGATCTGAATACCTGAGAAAATGAGAAGTTTTAGGAATTGAACCTGTGTCTTGAGTTTTGCAGCATTCCTTCAGATGCTGTCAGAGCCACACTGGGAAAAGGGATTAACCACTGCATCCTCTCTGATGAGTTAGAGCCACCCATTTGGGTAGAAAAAGTCTGTAAACCTCTTCATTTTCACTTGGGAAACAGTCAGTGATATCCATTCTTGGAATTGCATGGATGGCAATGATAAATCCACATAAACCACAGATGAAATACCACAAAAAATACAAGTAGCTCCAGAGGACTACATGGCAAAGCTTCTGTGCTCTTTCTGGCAGTATCCAGCTTGGTGCCAAACATTTCCTGGGCTTCAGAAGGGGAATAAATCTCTGAAAGCTTCAGATGCTATGTTTCATTAAATTCTAGTTCAGATTTATTTGGAAAACAGCTTACCCAAAATACCTTCAGCTATTTCTTTGAAAATGCTGGGAAGGCTGTTAGGGGTGGGTTTCCCAGCAGAAACTGGGATACAGATTGGTGCTCAAGTTGGGGAACAGCCAGACATTCCTGAATTTTTAACCTTTGCCACCCTTGCTATGAAAATCAATAACTCTGGTTCTGGTGGGAATTAATGTTACTATTTCCTTATGTCCTGCACTCTGCTGCTTCCAGAAAATGAGATTTTTCTAATTACTAACCATTATTTACATGGGCTGGAGCTGGCTTTTTAGGGCTTTCCAAACTCTGCAGACCACGTGGAGAGTTTGTTCTGGATCTGTGGCTCTATCAGGCCACAAGAACAGACTGAAGCTCTGTTTATCTTTCCTGACTTAAATTTATATGTAAACATTCTTAATTTTCAAAGGGACTTCCCAGAATTTCCTGCCCTGCCTTGAATAAGGAAATATTTTGGTGAGGGCCTCAAGGGTCTCAAAGTGATGCCAGAGGAGTGAGGGGGATGAATGATGTGTTCCTTCCTTTTTCCCATGAAAGACCTTCAGTTTCTTAGCTCTGATTTATGGTCAGCTTTGCCTTCTTTTCAGGCAGGTGTTAACGAAAATGATTTTTATGATGGTGCTTGGTGTGCAGGAAGAAATGACCCCTACCAGTGGATTGAAGTAGATGCTCGAAGGCTGACAAAATTCACTGGAGTCATCACACAGGGAAGAAACTCCCTCTGGTCGTAAGTACACACTGACTTTTCCCCATGGCTCTTCACACAGGACTTTTCTCTGAGCTTCCAGACCAAGGAATTCATGTCCTGGTGTGTTTTGATTCTTCAAGGAAAAAAAAACCAAAATAACCAGATTGGAAATGCTGTGAGACATCAAGTCATTGAAGGGGGCAACAGTAAAAAGCAGAGCCATTATATATGGCATAAAACAGAAGTTTATGCAAACTTCTGTAGTCATGATCTACATCTGGCCCTTTACACCCACCTTGTCATATTTGCTTGTCTTAAACTTCCTCATTCTTCTCCAATATTTAACTGGATTAACTTAGGTTATGGTTTTGGGGACCTTTTAAATTTATTTTAGAATAACCACGCCTCTTTGAGATGTCTTAATCCCCAGGTAATCACGGGGTAATTGCTGTAATTCCAAAACAACATGATTTTTATGTGAGCAGATAAAACAAACTTATGGTACTACATATATATTTACATATATGTAATACATGTAAATATATTATTTATACATTTTAATATATTTATAATTAGTTTTATTTTAAAATAGGACTTAATTACATATCTGCATCTAATTATGCAAATATATATATATATATATATAGTATGTATATAAAAATACACTATTTTTGAGCTTTCTGGCCACTGATTTTGCTAGAGAATGTCTCAAGACACTGAGAAATAAGTGTTTTGCCCAGATTTGTCTGCATTTACTCCTCTGTGGTGCTGTGGAGTGTATATGAGGGATGCAGCAATCAGATGGCAGGAACAGGAACTGGAGCTGAGGATTTGATTATTTTTCCTGCTCTTTACATGTTTGTTTGGCCTTTTAATTTGTCATTGAGTCGCACAGCTTGATGTGAGCAGATAATTCCACTTGTGCTGCTGGACCTTTTGCACAAGTGTGCAGGAGATGCACAACCCCTCTGACAGATCCATTCTGGTCAGAACTCTCCTTAGAAAATGAATGTGACATGTAATTGAAGGCAAACCAGAAAAAAATGCCACTGTATCTCAGAAAAAGAATGTTTTCCTTTCAAGAGTTTTTTTTGTTTTTTGTTTTTTGGTTTTTTTTTTTTTGTTTAATTCCCTGTGAAGGGCTTGTGGGAGTAGGTGCTTATTTGGCAATAAGGTTTCTATATTTATTCCACATTGTTCTGTGGTGGGTAGATAATTACTGTAGCAAAGCATTACTCTTTTCTTTATTCATCCTCTTGACATTGCTGTTCCTCTCAACACCAGAGCTGCACTGCTTCATCCTGTCATGCTTCTATTTTTAGTTCAGCTCTGTTAGGAGTTTACAGCAGATCCTGACACTCTATTTATAGCTGGTATTCACAGTCATCTTGGGGTTTTGGGGGATTTTTTCAACCATAGAAACACCAAATCGCAGAAAGGTTTGGGTTGGAGTGGACCTTAAAGATCATTGAGTTCCAACTCAATAGAATTGGAAGGGAATTTTGGTTTTGCCATCTTTCCCCATTAAAAAAATAAATAATAATAATGGTGGGCAGAACCCTGAGGGTCTGCAGGAAGAGCAGGATTGGTGCTGGCAGAGCAGGTCCAGGCTCCTCCTGGATTAGTGCTCAGATTTGAGGAAAACAGGCACATTTCTGCCTGGTGGGAGCAAAGATGGTTTCAACAGAACCAGTGTCTCCTGAAAACACGTCCTGTAGGACTGAGCTGTGCCTCATGGAAGGGGCAGAGCAGTGGGGAGAAACAGCCCCAGTAAGGGACAGAAAAATGTGGGGTGGGATTTGTTTTGGGGTGGGCAGGTTCCCTTGTGCCTGTTTTGCTCAGAAAGCAAAGGAGGCTCATCAGCTTCCTTCCCTCGCCCTCAGCTGCTGACTGGGATGGTGTGAAAAAAGGATTGTTTGTGATATGAAAGTTTGTACCAAAAGATGCCCTTCTGTTACCTGAGGCACCTTCCCAGCTGGATGAGGCTGTGTGACAAGAGGAGAGTGCTTTCATGACTGATAGAAACATATGCTGGAGAATAATCTTATCGTAGGTGTGAGAGCCAAAAAAACCCACCTCTCTGATCTGTGTTGTATTAGAAGTGAAAGCCTGCCAAGCAGGGGAGCCGAGGTAAGATTTTTATTTAGTCCAAAGCCTTGGAGACTTTCCCAGCTTTATATTTTAAAAATAAAAAAAGGAAGGCACTGAAGAAGGGCAGGCTTATATTAGATGTTAGGGAGAAATTCTTCCCTGTGAAGGTGCTGAGGCCCTGGCACAGGGTGCCCAGAGAAGCTGTGGCTGCCCCTGGATCCCTGGAGATCCAAGGCCAGGTTGGACATTGGGGCTTGGAGCATCTGGGACAGTGGGAAGTGTCCCTGCCATGGCAGGGGTGGAACAGGATGGGCTTTGAGGTCCCTTCCAACCTAAAGCATTCTGTGATTCCATGACACTGGGATAAAGAGCCATTAACCAACTCTTTTTACTGAACAAGAATCTTTACAAAATGGAAAAAAAAAAAAAGTACTTCACTGGAATATTTGCCTGGATCAGATCTGTACCTGTCCTGGTCCCTGTGATTTCCTGCTGCTGCCTTAATGAGGACATTTAAAATGCCAAGGGAGGGCAGGCAAGGACAGCCTGCTGCATCCTCTGTCAAACATCTTTGCCCTTCTCTGCAAGGCTGCAACACTTCAGTTCACAGCAGTCTGGCCTTTGCTTTCCTGTGTGTGTGATGCTGCCAGAGCCAGAGCTCTTTTTCTGGTGCTGGACTCATCCTTTTCCTCCTTTGGAGCAGCTCTGGCACCTGGAGCCTGGTGTTGTTCCTGACCACTCCAACCAGACACGATCTGCTCACACACAGCTTTGCTCACTGGGGTTTTCTTGGGCTTTCTGAGCAATGATGAACTGAAGGTTTCACTTCACACAGTGCAAAGAGCACAAAAATGCTTGGGATTTCCATTTCCTGTGCACTGGCAGGAGCTGCTCCTCCTCAGCCCTTCCTCTCCTGCTGTTCCCTGTCTCCTCTGGTGGATTGTGGCTCCTCTTGTCCATCCCAGGCTTGGGACAGGAGAGCTTTGAGGAGGAAGAGGCCAGGTTGCAGAAGCAGCTCTTGAAAACACAGATGACCTGAGGGGAGAGAAGGAAACTGAGCCTTGCAATGAATACTTGGATGGTTTAATCATTTCCTTTTTGAGGAAAAGCACTTCTGAGGCAAAATTTTTGCCCGGCTGTGAATTCTGTGGATCAAATCTTTCTCCTCTCTTTTTTTAAGCCTGTAAGACACAAAACCAGGCTTTGAACAAAAAATCCTGGATTTGAGGAGTCCTTCCTTTTACAGTCAAAGCAAGCACGTGGGCTCAAGGGCTGTTGCTGTTCAGGCACCCAAGTCATTCCTGGGAAACCTGAAATCATGGAAAAGTGTTCTTTTGCCACCATACATGGGCAAATCTGCTTAGATCATCCAGATCATGAATTTCACAGAAAAAGTGGAGCCCAGCTGTGAAAACCAGGACTTCTTTTGGATTTTTTACACTGAAGATATCCAAAAATCAGGAGTGCCACAAGTGCTGGTTAATAGGAATAAAATCCAATGCCTTGAAAGTGAGCAGAAGATCTGTTGCTTTGGGGGAGAAATAATATATGTAATTCTTCATATTGCTGCCAGTACAACTTCCAGTTTTAGGAACCAAATATATTTAAACAACTGTTCAAGGCTGTAGAGTGCAACACTGGAAGCATCACTGTGGAATTGTGCCAGGCACTTAAAACAAATGATGTGGTAGTTTAAAATATGCACTCTCTTGACAGAGGGAAAGAAACTATTAATCACTCTTAGGAGTTTGGCAAGAATTTGAAAAACAGAGTAAACTTGTTTCCCACAAACCAAACTCTCTTCTGATAATTCAGCATCATCTTTTGTATCAAGAGAAAACTCACATGTCAAAATAGAGTCAGCGTGTGCTGACAGTAAGATGAAGCTTCAGGCTGTGGAAATGCAGAGGGTGTTTTGGTTTTCAGGAGAGGATATAATGGTGCAGTGAGTGAGATGTATTTTCTAAAAATTAACCTTTCAGTCATGGTAGATTGTGTACTATCACTGCACACCATGGAATGACAAAATGACAATAGTAAGAAAAAGTATGGATGAAATGATCTGTGCAGAATAAAGGAATTCTGCAGCAAAATGATGAAATTTTTAGAGAAAAATCAAAATAGACTTACTTTCAAGCATATTCTCTTTAAGACTTTTCAGCTTAAAAATATTGAAGATTTTTTACTGTTATGCAAGATATCTGTCTTTAGGAAAAAAATGTAGGTGGGCCATCTTCATTTTTCAGGTTTGATTTGGGTAGAGGTTATTCCCTGTGTCTTCCAAAATTGCAACAGCTCTTAAAAGGTTTGAGGAGGCACCAAACCAGTGGTTCTGCTGGCTGCAGGAATGACTTTCATGAATTGCCTGGTTCTAAACTGACTCCCTTTGAAGCTGGTCACTCATTCTCATTACTGCTGAGGAAACATTTACCAGAATCTGGTGCAGACACCATTGCACACTCCCTACTGTGTCACTTCTTTGATTTCCCTGTGCTGCTCTGTAGGCATAGCAAATAATAAATATCCAGCAGATTGGATTTTGTGTCTGATCATGCTTTTGCTACAGACAAGATCCCTGTGACTGAATAAGGGAATGATTTTGCAATTTTTTTGGTAGCACCCCCTCGACCTCAGCCTTCCCTGTGTGCAGTCTAGCTCTTCATGGTGCCCAGCATCCCTTTTGACAAACTGTCCTGGGGGAACTGTAGGTCTGTAACAAGCTGGGTGCCTTCCAGAGATACAGTTGAGCATAAATTTAGGTCAGTGCAATTTGCTTGCTTGCTTCTAATTTCGGTGTTACAGCTCTTTAGTCACAAAATGAACGCGCTGCCCCACATTTCAACTTATTGCTGCACTCACTGGCAGCTTCTCAGGAGCTCAGATTTGGTTTTTAGGCAGTCTCTATGGCAAGGGGGTAATATCCTTGCTTGCAAGGCATTAAAAATCAGAGTCACAGAATCATTAAGGTTGGAAAATGCCTCTAAGATCATCAAGTCCAACACTGCCAGGGTCTGTTCAGCTATCCCTGGTGCTAAGGTCGTGGTCTCAGTAGCAACACTGGCTTCCTGAAGAGATAACCACATGAGCATCTTCAGTATTCCAACAATAACAGAAGAAAGAGCAGTGATAATCCTTCCAGTGACACTGTGGTAGCATTCAAGAAAGTGGAGTGGATATTCACAGGTATTTTGAGCTGTTACTACAAGCTAAGAAAACAGAATTTTGCACTGTACACGTGAATAGTCAAAATTCAGCAGTGCAGTGCTGCTTGTGAGAGCAGGGAAGAATAAACCCCAAGCCCTGTCCAGCTCACAAGCACAACAAAGGTGGCACTGACTTTCAGAGCAGTTCCTCCTGTCCCCAGGGAGAGGCTGTGAAAACACACCCTGGTGAAACTTCAACAAGTTCAGTGGATATGTCTTATGATGTTTTATCCAGATCATGTAACAAAACAAGCAGCTGCTGTGTGCAGACTCGAGTAATTCTGGTGCATTAAATCAGAGCAAACTGTTATTTGCTTTGATTGGGTGACAGGGCTGCAGAAATGATTACAACTTTCCCAAAGTCAGCCTCATGGAGGGAATTGTTCCAAATCCATAGAAATTGTATCAAGGGTATGGATGGGAGTTATAAAACAACCTGAACTCATTGCAGGAAAAGCTCCCTCGAGATGATAATGTCAGCAGTTGCATGTCATACTAATGTTTATGATGGGTTTACCTAATAAGTTATATTTTCTCTTGATGTGGCTTGGTGAATCCTTCTCATGGGCTTTCCTGAGCCAGCCTTTGGCAGCTGCACCTCCAGGATTCTCCATCTATTTGTTTGATTTCAGTCCCTGTGCCTTGTTGATTTTCCAGCTCAGTTCTTGTCCCCTGCCCAGGATTTTGTCACAGCCTCGATGAGCTCTCCCCACCTCCCCTTGGCTCTGGGAGCTGCCTCAGTGACCAGCTCGGGTGATCCTGTGTGGGTGGGGTGCTGACAGCACACCCAGGGACAGATTTATGCTTTCACAAGTTTGTTTGACAAAAATGTCAGAGCTGATGCTGTTCTGTTGTGGCTCTGATTTGTCACAGGGATCCTCACTGGGAGGGAGCAGGTCACTGCCACCCCCAGGGACAGCTCCTGCCTGCTCACTCTGCACTCTCAGAGGGGGCTGAGGGGTGGACAGAGCCTGCCCTGCACAGTGAGGCTCCCTGGGGATGCTCAGAAGAGGAAGAAAAGCTTTTTAATCTGCACGGAATGGACTTGAAATCAAATGAGCTGAATCCTCTTGGAAAAGGCAACTTCCGATGAATTTCGGCAGCTGCTGCAGCAGATTACTCACCCTTACTCATCCCAGCCTGGATTTGTGCACTTGGCACGAGCACCATGACTTGTTCCATGAGAATGGTTGGGTGGGAGTCACGCTGGGGTCATCAGGCTCCTTGTCCCTCCACCTGTGCCCTTCCCAAACCATTGTCATTTCCACACGCACTGAGCGGCCCTTGGCCACCTCTCTGTGGGCTTGGTAGCCCAAGGGTGAGACCCTTGAGCATTGCTGTCAATATTCTCTCAGCTGTGGACATGAGTGGCAGTGTTTGTTTGCTGGTTCCCCTCAGGGCTGTTCATTTTCCTGCATTTTAACGTTCACGAAGTGAGGCATTGCCTGTAGAGTCTGGATTTTTCTCCTCAAATACACGACTGATTTACACAGGTGAGATAGGCACAAAAAAGAATGGAAAATTAAGAATGCCACAAAAAGAGCTTCAGAAGAAAAGGCATCACAGCTTGGTGGTGTTCAGCAAATACAGAGGATCTGGTGCAGAAAGAATTTCAAACTCATGTGGATCTTGTTGCAGAGTGGCCCAAAATGAGGAGTTTTAAGACCAAAATATTTGGGGCAGAGAATGTCTCTGACCCTGGCACCTTCAGCATTACTGGCTGAATGTACAGCAGCAAAAAGAAACATCCACAGCTGGCACCAGATTTTCTAGAAAGTCATAAAAGTCTTGTAAAAACCTGGCTGTAAGTTGCAGATCTTGGGTTGGAAAGGTATTTGAACCCCCAACTCCTGTTTGTTGAGTAAAGCTTCGAAAAATCTGTGCTGAATTCAGCTCAGGCAAGTGAAGTTCTGGCTCTGAGCTTTTCTTCATAGGGCCTCCAAAGAGATGGATTTCACAGCAGTACATTCATTTCAGTCAGCTAGAAGCAATTTTAAAAATGAAACATTCAGAAATGTCAAGTATTAAAAAAATACCCTTGCTGGCTACTCAATCTTCATCTCCTAAATCATATTTATTTTAATTAGTTTGCAAAACTTGCTGGGCTACCTGTGGTTAGCCTGGGCATTTTTTGACTTGGCTTATTTGGAAGCTGTTTGGCAGTGGGTGATTTAAAATTTTATCAGCATAAATATTATTATAGAATATTAATATTAATGGTTTTACATTTAATTGCATGAGAGTACAAATTAATTTTTCGAGTAGAAAGCCATTTAATTGCCAGCATGCTGATTCTGTTGCATGAGTATCATTTAGTATAAAGCTTGTCCAGCATTTTTTTGGTAAAGATATTTTGCTATATCAAGTATTTTGGCATGTCAATTTATTTATTATTGCTGAGTACGCATTTATTTGCCTGACTGGTTCTATTTTATATTAATTTTAGGGGTTTCTATTGCAGATAAATCAGGTTAGCCTGACAGCAGAGGGATAAAATGCTCAGTTGGGCAGGTCTGTTGTTCATTGGAGCTCTGCTGGTGTTTGCTGGTCTCATTCCAAGAATGTCAGAGAATCGTGGAATAGTTTGGGTTAGAAGGGACATTAAAGGTCCCCCTGTTCCAATCCCCCTGCCATAGGCACCCTCCACTGTCCCAGGCTGCTCCAGCCCCAGTGTCCAACCCAGCCTTGGACACTGCCAGGGATCCAGGGGTAGCCCCAGCTGCTCTGGGAAATCCATCCCAGCCCCTCCCCACCCTCCCAGGGAACAATTCCCAATTCCCAAGATCCCATCCATCCCTGCCCTCTGGCAGTGGGAGCCATTCCCTGTGTCCTGTCCCTCCATGCCTTGTCCCACTCCCTCTCCAGCTCTCCTGGAGCCCCTTTAGGCACTGGAAGTTGGTCTAAGGTCCAGCCCAGAGCCTTCTCCAGGCTGAACAACCCCAATTCTCTCCTTTCCAGACAGGAAATCCATCCCTTCAATCTTCTTTGTGGCTCATCTCTGCCACTCTGGGCTTGAGTTCTGCTCACCAGCACCTCAAATCCCGTGTTTACCTCAAATCCCCTGTTTACCTCAAATCCCCTGGGGCTTCCTTGATGTGGAGAAGCACCCTCAGAGATGAGCTCCAAAGCCTTAGATTTATTTCACTTGTTGCCTGCTCAGCTTTCCATGACTGAGAAGCTTGGCCTTAAAATATTGCACACAGCAGGTGCTGCTCAAACAGAACAAACCCAAACAGCCCCAGTTCCCAGCTGATCCCTGCCTGCTGGAGCCTGGGCAGGAAAAGCCTGGCATTCTTCCACTGCTTCCCATTCAGCACTCACTGTGTGTTCTCCTGAGCTGGGACTCAGCTTTGGGTCCAACAACAGAAAGAAAAGTCAGGAAATTGTATCAGGGAAGGCACAGCTGGAAGATGTTCTGTTGTTCTGGAGCTGCCCATGCTCTTTTTGCCTATGCTCAGTAGCCTGATGCTGTGGTTAGATAAGGAAAAGCTGATTATTGGGACAGGAACCTGCCAAAGCTGTAGGAGATCTGCTTTTAATTCTCTACTTTGATTCAGGTTTACTCTCTCTGTCCCTGGGCAAGTTATTTAATCCCTCAGCTTTTCTTTTTGGATGAAAACGGGAAAGCAGGACATTTCCATGCATCACAAGAAACTGGATTTTAAATTGAAGATGTTCAAATAAGCTTTGTCTAAGGCCAGTGCATTAGTAATAATTCAAAAATCCACCACATTAAGTGAATTTTAATTATATTTTAATTTTTGCATTTGCTGTCTCTGAAAGGAATTGATGAATCTTGTCAGTGGATACTGAGATTTTTCAGATAGGCTGCTTCTGAAGAGATAAAGCTGCCATAAATTTTAAAAGAGATTATTTAAAAGGGATGCACCTGAATCCAAAGGATCCCTGTCAAATCTGTACCTGGTGATCTTCTTCCAGCATGGAGGAAATTTGTGAGGCAGAAGGGGCTCTTTGTGGCAGAGGGTGATGAACTGGGGGTAACCTCAAACACTCCTGGATTGTCACACAAAGGCTTCTGGATTGCCTTGCCCTCTGCCAAGAGAAGAGCTTCATAATTAATGCACTCTTTGCTGAATGCTGGCCTAGGACTTCCCCAGAATTCTGTCTCCTCAGCTCTAGAAACCCAGCAAATATCTGTATTTTTCTCTTAGGAGTGCAATGGTAGGTCCTGGGAGAGTTTGTAGAGTGAAATCAGAAGAGCTACTCTGAAATAGCAGCAAGGACATCCTGAGTCTTGGAAAACATTACAGCTTTCTTTCAGCCTTCCTTAGACAGCTTTATTGTTCAGTGCTGATGGGCCCCAGAAAGATTGGGTGTGACAGAAATCCCTGCCTGCAAATCCCAGACCTGAAGAGATGGATCTTGGTGTCACCAGGTAATCACACAGACAAAATTCCCCAGAAATTCTCCTAGCACAGGGCTTTGCTTCAGCTGCCGTGTTCCTCTGATGGATTGCCACAAAAAAGCTTTAGATTTCTGTGCCTACATGAATAAGCCAGGTGTTTATGGAGCTCCTGGATCCTGGGAAATGCATGTTCTTGCTGCTGGAGTATTTGCAAGACATCCTGGGGTTAGCAGCCCTCCTGTGCCACACACGGGTGGGAAAACTGCAGCTGTCGGGAAGATTTTGTGAGTTGGGTGCTCTTGTCTGGTCTGGAGCTGCACAAGTGTCTGGGATTTGAAGATACCCAGTCAAAGCCCTGAGCATTAGGCTTTGCTAGTTTTTTTTTCCAGATCCTCTGACCACAAGAGCACACACAGAGCTTTTAGGGAGAAGTTGCCATTTCTCAGGGGAGTCTGAATTTACAGGAGCCTTCTTAATATTATCAGGAGATGTTTTTGTTATGGCACTGGGGGAAAAAGGGGGAAGGATTTAAGCCCCTGGAGGCAGCTTTGCAAGTAGTGCCAGTGAGAGAAGGATCCGATCCCCTGTGATGTTTTTATTCTGCTTCTTCCTTACAGGCAGACACAATGAATAGTGTATGGTGTGTACCTTCATACATTGCACTGATTTACCTCATCCATGACCCTCTGGGATCCTTCTGTCCTGCCAGTGTCCAAGACTGGATGCAGTCCATTAGGATTTTAATTGCATTCTGCCTCTCCATAGCACGTTACTTGTTGCCACTCAGGATGGAAAATGTGCAGGACTGCTTGTTTATGTTTTCCTTTGGGAGAAGTTTGAACTTTTGTAATGGTAGGGAGTGAGAAAATCAAAATATGTTAAATGAAAGTCCCAGCTTAGAAATGTTACTGTGACAGCAGCATTTTCTCATGCCAGTAAAGCGAGCTTGTTCTTTTAAAACATCCTATATGTGCTGTGATTTTCTTACAAAAGTCTGGCCATGGTTGTGTACTCTGTTTGAATTTCTTCTGCAGATGTTGAGCAATGAATATGGATGTGTTGTGTTTGCCCTCCTAATCTGATCTGTGCAGTTGAAGTGAAAAAAGTTCTGTAATACTTCAGAAGCAATGATGTTATTTGCTTTGTGGTGTTGACTCTTTTGATCATTTAGCCTGATTTTGAGAGACGGCCAAGAATAGTAAAAAAAGCCATTTATGCAAAGCACATGCAAAACCCCCAACAAAATGAGCAAGGAAATAAAAAAACCCAACAAAAAGCCCAATATAATTTTATGTGCATTGAATATGTACACTGCCACCAGCACCCTCCTTCAAACCCAGGAGTTTTGCTCTCAAGGTTATCTTTTTCTAGTAATTCAGAAAAAGCTATTTTCCTCTTTTTAGAGTTTTGCTGTTGGCCATTTTATAGAATGGTTTGGGCTGGAAGGGACCTTAAAACTCATCTCCCCCCACCCCTGCCATGGCAGGGACAACTCCCACTGTCCCAGGCTGCTCCAAGCCCTGTCCAGCCTGGCCTTGGGCACTGCCAAGGATCCAGGGGCAGCCACAGCTGCTCTGGGCACCCTGTGCCAGGGCCTGTCCACCTTCACAACCCAGAATTTCTTCCCAATATCTGATCCAAACCTTTCTTTCATCACCCATGTCCTGGCGCTCCATGTCCTTGTCACAAGTCCCTCTCCTTCCCTCTTGTCAGCTCCTTTATTTGACAGGAGTAAATTATCCTTTCTCCAACTTAAGAATACAGAGAAGCTGAGGGAAGAAAGTTCTTTGCAAGAGTCAGGAGGAACTTACCCAGCATGCTGAAGTCACTGTTTATTTTGTTGTGTGTCATTTATCATTTTACAGCCAAATTTCAGACGCCAGCACGGCACTTCTCAGCTCTCCAGTAAATCTGCTACCCCAGGAGCCCTTCCACTGAAAGGCAGACAATTAGGATTTTCAGAGTGCTGCTAACTTGTTACAGTTGTTTACCAAATACTAAAGTTGTGTTGCATTACAAGTGATAGATGTACCCTTCTTTTCATTAGGATAACAAAAAGTTGTCTGCTTGGCAATAGTCAAGATTTTTCCATTTAATCTAACATGAATGGCAAAATCTATTCACTGAAGGAGGCTGGTGAAAGAGTTGCAAAGGACTGGTTTAGTGTCTAAAACAGAGCTGGGTTTGTTCAGTTGGTTTTTGTTGGGGTTTTTTTTTGGTGTTTTTTTTTCCTTTTAATCTCTTTTTTTTTTACTTTTGGGGGCATTAGTATAGAATGACCAGAAGTGATTTTCCAAATCCCACTAAATATTTACCTCATCTTTGTTTTTAGATGTGTAAAAAACTCAAGTTTTCTGTTTTGTACAAGGCTTGGTGAACTGGGGCTGATGGTCTTACCCTTGTTCCATCCTTGTCCCTTTTTGATCTTCATTAGAAGCCTGACTCTCTTCAGTGAGCACATAAAGGCTGGTTTGTCCCTTTGAACACAGGCACAGTGGGCTCAGTGTGGGTGTGTGTGTTCATAGGTAGTGTGCTGTTACTAGTTGATTTTAAAAAACAAACCAATTCAAAGCTGTATTTGTACAGGAGCAGTACAAGGGGAAGTTCTTAGGTGTGTCTGTCCCTGCAGGTGCTCCTGATCTCCAATTTTTAATGCTCTGCTGCTTCTCCAATACCTGCCCCAAAAGCCCCTTTTTTTCTCTCCAGTGCCAAGAGCTTTCCTAACCCTGGTTTTACGCCCAGCCATGGGACTGTAGCTTAGCTAAGAACCTGTGATGAAGAAGAGCAGCTCCAGAGCCCTGCTGGCTGCACAAAAATATGGAATTTAATCATCCTGGACTGACTTCACAGTACAAATGTCCCTCCAAGCCACAACTCTCCTCCAGGTCCCTGCCTACTGAAAATGGGTGTTAGGGGGAAAAAATAAACCACTGCTGCTCTTTGTGAGTAACAAATGTGAGAGGGGAGTTGGGCATTACCTTCTCCAGCCTTCTCCATCCCTGTACCCACATTTCCACAGGTAATGCTCAAGCAGTGTGAAACTCCACAGCTTTCATCCAGAATACAGGAAGCAGCATTTTACATTTGCTCATACTCTTCTCTACCTGGATCCAGATGAGGCATGACTGAAGTATTTGACTTTTTTAGATGAAAGGGGATTTTGCTGTAAATGAGATAACATTAGAAAAATCAGCCTATTGGGGATTGATCAGGATATTGTAAGAGTGCAGGAGTCCTGTGATCAATTCTCTCTCTGGCCCTATCTCTTGCTAATAAATACAAGAATAACTGCAGGCGCCAGTTATTCTTCTAGTGAAAGAAATGGAAATTTTGCTGGTTGAAATTCACAGATGTTTCATCCTTGACGATTTATTACTTTTTTCCCATCCTCTCTGATGATAACAGCAGAACTAATAAATGTTCTGCAGCTGAAAAGATGATCTTTGAACACTGCATAAATCTGTTCTAGATAAGCCATTTATCCCAAACTCTGCATATAAAAGGAGATGAGAGCAGCAAGTCTCTCACCTCCTGGAATCCCAGAACATTATCTCACCAGGATTTTGCTTCTGTGTGCTAGCCTTTTTGAATAGTCTGTTGAATCCAGATTGGCATGACTTTGCCAAATGGGATTTCCACTGCTAGCAGCCTTATGATCTTGATTATATTAAATAATGTGCAGTCATTCTAAGTTATGAAAAGTAACTTATTTATTCTCTTTTCCAAGGAGTAACTGGGTGACCTCTTACAGAGTGCTGGTGAGCAATGACAGCCACGCATGGACTGCTGTCAGAAACGAATCTGGAGATGTGGTGAGTAGAACAAAACATGCTTGATGAGGAAGAGCAGGGGTGGGAAAGCAGGGGCTGGCCACAGATCAGTCAGCAGCAGTATCTCTCAGTGGTCCCATTGATTTTAAGAGCAAATCTCGAGGCACAGAAACAGACACTGAATTGTCCAGGGGGAATGGGGGGGTTGCAATCCCAGAAGAGCAGTTCTGGCCTCAGCCTGGACCTGAAAGGTGATTTTACATTTCTGTTACCAAAAATCACTGAGAGACAGTGTGAAGCACTGATGTTGGCATTTGCCCTGTTTGGCCTGGCCAGATTTTTGAAGGGAACAGCGAGAAGGAGACGCCGGTGCTGAACCTGCTGCCGGTGCCGCTGGTGGCGCGGTACATCCGCATCAACCCCCGCTCCTGGTTCCAGGAGGGCAGCATCTGCATGAGGCTGGAGATCCTGGGCTGCCCCCTGCCAGGTGAGAGCCTTTCTTCATTCGTGTTGGCATTATTCGCCTGTGGCACCACTCAAATATTGCGTTTCCTTTGGATGTCTTTGCTTTTGGTGTTAATATTTATCTTTAGTGAGTAGGGTTATGCAAAAGAGAAACAGAAATATCTGCCCAAGCCCACAGACAGTACCAGGATAACTTTTGATATGCAACCCATGGTATCTCTAAGTGCCTTTATTAATGAAACAAGATTGCATGGGCGATCTAACAAGATTTTCTTTGTTGTTTGGGCTTAAATGCAGTGGGACAAATCTTCCTGAGTGCACATGTACAATGGAGACAATAGGATTATGTACTGGGACAGGCATTTGCAAGTGTCTCAAGCTTCTAAGGCAAGAAATAACAATTATATAACCTGATTTTTAATTTTTAATTTTTTTTTCCATTATATAGGCCATAGGACTTTCCTGAAGTATTTTGAAGGCAAAATCTGTTGCTGAACTAGTGCTTAGCTAGCAGGGAGGAAGGAGGGGAGTTTGGGCTGTAAGGAATTTCTAGGACATTTCAAGTGTTATCAAATTCAGCATCATCTTTGGTAAATCAGAAGTGAGGGGAAATTGTACTATTCTGTGCAAGGCCACTTAAAAAAAGAAACCCAAAAACCATTCAAAAGTGTTAATTCTGCCAAAGCCATGATCCTGCCAGGCACATTGTGAATAGTCTTGTGGTGGATTTATGTCTTCATTTCTGTGTGTACATGGATATAAATATTTTAAAAACCCTCTTTTCTGTAATATTTTCTAAATTGATCACTACTCATTCCACACCTCACATCTGCTTTTTTTTGTTGTTGTTGTTGTTTTATTTGATCTCAAATTCTGGCACCATGGGGATTTTTTTTTTTTCAGAGGTCTGTGATCAGTGTCTAAAGAAATTCTAGAGCCAGAAAAAAATCTGCATTTCCAGAGCCTTTTATCACTGCTTTTACTGTTCCTGCCTCTGTTCAGAACTTGCTGCCTCCAGTTCCTCTGGTGATATCGGGTCTTCACATGGAAAGCAGACACAAGTTGATTTTTGTCCCTTAGATGTTTAAATACTCAAGGAAAAAACAAAACAAAACAAAACAAAACTGCTTGGGGCATAGAACAGATAATTCTCTGCCAAAGAAAAGTGTGGGGCAAACATTGCTGTAAAATTTAGTCTGTAGATGTTTATCATGAAGCACTGAAATTTAGCAGCACACAAACAACTGCTGTCGGGGTAAAAAATACACCCTGGACTGGAAGGCAGTGACCAAAGGTGCCTGTGCATGTGAATTTCCCTGCTTTCAGGAGGATTCTGATTTCTTTAGCTGTGGGTTTAGAACACTGCACCTCTGTGGGTTGCTTGTTTCCCACTGTGATGGGCAATTCCACAGCCAGTGTCTCCCCTCAGCTCTTGAAAGGACTCTCAGAGAGCAGTGATTTCTCCCAAATTCCTCTGTGGAACTGCTCTCTATGAATGAGTGTGAGGCTGAAGGAAAAGGAGCCTTTCTTCAGCACCATGACTTTTTACTGACACTTAGGACACACACAGAGGGCTCCAGGGAACAACAGAGATGGCACCCAAACTGTTTTGTAGGGCAATTCGTTGGGAAATTCCCATGATCCCTTTCTCTCCCCTAAAACTGAATCTAAATAAGAAAGAGCAAAAATGTCAGTATTTAGAAAGGTGATTTTTATTAAGTGCAGCAGGTTTTTACTTTGGATTCTTACTGGCTTTATGCGTTTTTTTTTACTTTTCTTTTTTTTGCTTGGCAGTGTTGGCATTTGTTGCCCTTCAGCTCCACGGGTCTTTGTCAGTGGGTGAAGCTGGGAACACATCTCCACTTTCAGCACTGTCCTGCTGAGTGCTCTTCCAGCTTTTCACAGATCTTGGATTCACATGGAAACAGCATCAGTGCATCCCCCTGGTAGTCATTTATTGAGTTAATTGCCTGCAGTGGCTGATTCAGTATATTCCTGAAAGAAAATACCAGAATCATTCATTGAGAAACACAATGGGAATGGGGTGTGTTCATTCAAAATGTAATTGGACTGAAGAACTAATAGGTTTTGATAAGTGCTGACCCATCTTTTTAGCTCAGAAAGAGCTGGCATTTCTTTCTCCTTGCTCATTTTGCTCATCGCACGCGAGGCGCCCGGAACAAAGCTGTTCCTCGGGCTCCAGAGGCCTTTCCATGCACGTTTGCTTCCTCTAGGATGGGACATTTTTTTTTGCAGCTCCCTCTAAGTGGATTCCTCACCCTTTATTGGTGTAATTTTGCTCATTCCAAGTCAAATATTGGGATGGTTTAGCCGTGGGAGCAGCGGCTTTGACAGTGCTGCTCTAACACTGTTGGCTGTGGGACTGGAAATCAAGGGCTCTTCTTTTCTGACAGGTTTTTCTCCATAAAAATGACCAATTTTCCTAAATTCACCAAAGTCAGGAGGTGGAGCTCTGTTAGTTCACACACCTCTAGCCCTTCCAAAGCCTAGGGCATAGGGAAATATCCCAACAACTAAAGGAGGGTGGAAGGAAGGAAACCCATTTTTCATAACTCTGAATTTATTTTCGTGTCTTCTAGACTTGTGATTTTAGGGTTTATGCCTTCATTAATCTCTGAATATATTAATATTTGCATTCAGTCTGTGCTCTGTATCAACATTCCATCAAACAGGCTCACAAAGGAGGGTAATAAAGGAACCAGGAAAAAGGATAAAAGAAAAAACCTGAATCAGATTGATATTCCAGGTTAATGCTGTCAGAATGAGGTGGAAATGGTTAAAGACAGCTAGAACCCATTCCTGTGTGTAGGGCTCTGTCTATACAGCCTGCTGCATGTGGTAGATGCACTAAAAATTGGATAAATCATGATAAAATACTATTTGGACCACTAGAGCAGAGAAGTTACTGCTTATCTAAGCAGTAATTTATAAGATAATTTTAATTTTCATCAGTGAAATGCTTATATCTTATCCATTACATACATGTTTGTTATATCTTAGACTAGTTTGGACAAAACCTTTTCTAGACTGTTAGAGTAGCTCTAAAAATCCCCAGAAAACTAAAAACAAAGCTATGTTGTCCAACTGTGTCAGTGCTATCTTTGGGCAACAGAAGAGATTCGCTCTTTCACCAAGAGAAAGGCATTTCTCTGTGGAGGAAAATGCCAGAAAATCTTACCTATAGCAACAATCAGTGCTGCCATGTCTCAAAAAAGAAGACAAAAAGAGCACAAAACTCACAAGCATTTAATTCCCTCTCCACTTCCCAAAAATGCTGGTATTTGCATAGAGGGAGACTGACACACACAATCTTTTGCAATTGCCTCAGAGGGATGGATGTGCTTTTCTTGCCTTCTCTTTTTCCAACCTAAGGAAGGTCAAAACGAAATTGCATGTGATCAAAAGAACCCAGAGGTTGGAGAGAGAAAAATTAGTTGAGTTCTTCATGCATTTATTTATATTGTAGAGTATTCAAGGCAAGAGGCAATTATTTTAATGGAATAAATTTGTGATGAAATTTAATTTTTAATAGTTCTTATATAGAAAACTATCACTGGTACCATGATTATGCCATTACTCTGACCCCAAGATAAAAAATTAACATTAACAGCTCTGTAATAGATACTGTGTTTGGCAGTAGCTTCAGTCTTATTTTTACTGCTTGTCTCCTAGTCCCAGTCTACCTGGTCAAGTCTAAAGTTGTGCTCATTCTTTTGATAAAAATGTGACTTTCTACAAGTATCTTTCATTTTTAATGGTCATGTAAACAGCAGCTCTAAATCCAGCATCTACTTCTGAGAATAAAAGGAGAAAAGAATCAGTTTATAGTTGAAAGATATGATTTCATTGCTGATTTCATGTGTGATGTTAATGCTCATGAGCAATGCTCATGAGGCTGCCATGAAATAGATCATGTGGAAAAAAACTTAGGCTCACCTGGTGTGGCTGCCAGAGGATTTATTTCAAGATTACACATGTGCTGTCTGTGAGATGTTCAATTTGGTGAAGACAAGTCAAATTCACTTAAATTACACAGAAATTTAAAAAAACCCCAGTCATTTGTGAAATAGCATGTTGGGGTTATTAAGGCAGTCTGTTAAAACAGTCTTTTAAACCAGAAGTCTATTTAAACCAGAATATTCTTTTTATTAAAAAGTTCTCTGAATCCCTTGATTGCCTTCATTATGCCCTACGGCAGCATGCCTNCTGTGCACAGAGCTCACCATCCCTGATATGGAGCCCAGACCCACACACTAAAGCAGCACAGAATCTGAAAAATATAAAAGCCAAAACTTGGGCCATCACTACATTTGGAGCAGCACTTCTGAGAAGGTGAAACCCTCTGGAAGCATCAGGGCCTCACTGGCTGAGGTGCTGTAGAGCTGTAATAAGTGAAAATGCCCTTTTTTTTCATCAACTGCCAAGCAATTGCTCCTTTCTGATGCTTTTTGTGGGCAGTTTGCAGAGCCCTCACGGTGCAAAGTGGTTGGGCTTTAACCCACTTGGAGTTCTGGGGTCCCCAGCACAGGAAGGACACAGAGCTGTCCTGTGGAGAAAATCCAGAGGAGACCTCAGAGCTGATCAGAGGGATGGAGCAGCTCTGCTGTGAGGAAAAGCTGAGAGAATTGGGATTATTCATCCTGTAGAGGAGAGGCCTTGGGGTGATGTAATTGAGGCTTTCCAGTGCCTGAGGGAAGCTACAAAAAAGATGGAGACAGACTTTGGACAAGGGCCTGGAGTGACAGGACAAGGGAATGGCTTTCCACTGGCAGAGGGCAGGGATGGATGGGATTTTGGGAAGGAATTCTCCCCTGTGAGGGTGTAAGGCCCTGGCACAGGGTGCCCAGAGCAGCTGTGGCTGCCCCTGGATCCCTGGCAGTGCCCAAGGCCAGGCTGGACAGGGCTGGGAGCAGCCTGGAACAGTGGAAGTGTCCCTGCCATGGCAGGGGTGGCACTGGGTGGGATTTAAGGTCCCTTCCAAACCAGGCCATTCTGTGGTCCTATGAATTTATGATTTAAGAGCTTTAGTCACTTGTCCATCTTTACAAAGAATAGAAGGATGAAGGGAGCAAAGTGCCTCTACCAGCAAACTTCATTACCTCTGCTGGTGATGTAAAGACAGATTAGTGGTAGGAAAAAGCAAATATATCCCTCTATATAAATGTGGGTGGCACAGTTGTGCAGGACCTTTTCTCCTTGGAAGAAAGAGAGAGACTTCCTCCAGAATTTCTGTGAATAAATCAGTATATTTCTCTTAAAACTCTTCTGTGGTTTGAGTTTCTCAGTCTCTTGTTCTTGGTTCTATTATAAAAAATAATTTTTGCCAAAGTGGACCCAACCAGCTGTGTACAAGGCTTGTTTGCCTCTTCTACATTTTAGCTTTTTATGTTCTAATCTGTATTCCTGCTGCAGCAGAAATCCAGTGATCCAAGCAGGCTGCAGCAGAGCCTGGCAAAGTATGAGTGTGAATTCCCTAGGGAACTGTCAAATTGAGCTCTGTTGTTGAGGAAGGGCCAGAGATACAATCATTCTCACTGCACAGTTTTTTTAAGTTTCCACCAAGTCTACAGCATTCACAGTCATTCCCATGATATTAGTGTTTGATGTATGGAAAAAGAGCCAGGCTTTGAAAGGAATGGGATTAAAGTATCAAGGAAAAAAATCAGTTGCTGTATATTTTGGCTCAAGGGGATACAGAAAACCTTCAACATCCTGGCAGTTTTATGACGTTTATTTTTATATTTTTACAATGTGAAGTTATTTTTGGGGCATTAAACACATTGTCTCTTTTGAGAAGTGAGGTTTTCTTTCTTTTTCTTTACTTTAATGAGTAATTTCTACAACTTAACATGGGTTTTGGGGAGACAAGATTTTGTTTGGACATTTTTCAGTCATATTTGTAGAGCAGCCTTCAACTGACCTCCAGCATCTCTGCTGTAGTTTAGGAAATGGAAGTGGAGACAAGGATGGGTCATGTTACTGTGAAGCTTAATGGGACTTGCATGTTTCATTTCATAAATAACTTAAATAGTGCAAAAGACCCCCCAAAATTTTAGAATTTTATGGGAATATTTCATGGTTTTAATGCCAGGAATATGAAACTTAAAAATGCTACAAAGTATTTTGCAGTGTTATGAGATTTCCATCATTTCATTAAGGATTTTTTGCTGTGGGATGGTAACTACATATTTTTCCTGCTCAGAATTGTTCTTTTCCCCTGACCAAAAAGTCACAGATGACAGGTGATACTGTTTAAAACCAATTTTTTTTCTCTAGAGACAGTGTCTTTTTGTGTTGCAATAAGACAAGATGATATTTAGACTTTTTCATATTTCACTTTTCCCCCAATAATTTTAAACCAAGGAAGGTGATTTTGTGTGAAGGGAAACAATTTTTCATAAGAAGCCTGACAACCACTGGCTTGACAAATTATCAAAAATTCCAGACATCCCAGATGTGGCAAGTTAAGGAATGTGTCTGATGTTTTCCAAATAGACTTATTTGTCTCTGAAAATAAATCATAATAGATTAGGCTAGGAGCACATTTATCAGGAACTTCAAAGCTGAGCCATAACAGTCTTGGCCTCTTTGTTTTTGTTTTTTTTTTTTTTTCCCAGGTGAAGGGCCTGGAATGTCAAGGAGACAAAAGATTCTTTTCTAACCACATATCCTCCTTTGATACTTCAAAATGAACAAATGATAAACAATATCATAAATATATGCATATATCCATAAATAAATGAATATGTAAATTTGGAACTCTTTTGAAAGATTATTAAGAATGTTTAATATGCCCAATTATTCCTTTCCACGTTTTACAATCAATGCATAGACTTGGAAAATACTCATCAGGAAAACTAAAATTCCTTGCAACAGTAAATTAATCAAGTGGACACAAAACATTTACTGTGGCTTTTTCCTCTAATTTGATTTTTTTCCACTCTTTTATCTTGCGTCTGACTCATCATTTCCCAGTGACTTTTTCTCTCCTCTGCAGCCTAAGGCTGCCCTTCTGCTTTTCTGTTGAAATTTAGGTTTTTTGTGCAGAGGAGCTGTCTGGAAAGCTGATGCCTCCTTGCTTTTGTTTGGATCTGTATGAATTGATTTGTGCAGTCATCAGAATTATTTCAAATTAGTTGTTTCTCTGAGTTTTGCTTTTGAAAACCTGTTTTAGGTGCACACAGGAGAGTGGAATTCAGATTTCCACATTCCCTACGTGCATTGTGCCAAAGCACCTCTGTATTTGAAATTCCTAAGCATGTGAAAAAACTTTTATTTCTTTTCTCAGACCCAAACAATTATTACCACAGAAGAAATGAAATGACAACCACTGATAACCTGGACTTTAAGCATCACAACTACAAAGAGATGAGGCAGGTAGGCAAAGATTCTGGTGTGTGATGAAGGGTGGATGGGTGCAGGCTTTTCAGCCCTGTGGAATCTGAATTCCACAAAAATTAAAATAGAATTTTCATTTTTGAATGTTATTAAACTCTGCCTGCAATATGTTTTTAAAATATTTTCTGTGTTTTAATCTATTAAAAGAAGCAGTCTAATAAAGTCCCAAGGTCTTAATTTGTACACAAACTAACCTGAAAGAGGTGACACTACATGACAGAGGAAGTATTTTCATATAATGTGCCACTCTTTTTCTTCCATATGTATTTGAGTAGCGAATGACACACTGGTTTCTCCTTCTCAATTTTACTCTGATTTAGCCATCAGTTTTCTCATATATTTCAGTGGGTTTGGCTAATCAGAGTCCAATTCTATATTCACAGTTGTGAAAATCAGCAAAAATTCTCCTGAAACACCATAAAAAACCTCTGTTAGTATAATTTTAAATCTACCAGCCTTGTTAATCTTGTTCCTTTAACTTCAAACAGCCAACCTCGTTCTTGGCTTTGTTATTGTTTTTAATCTTGCTTCATATCACTAGACACAAGTGTGGGCTGTCCTGAAGAAATATTTCTGCCTACTTTTTCTTCAAATATAAAGATAATATGTTTGGACTTGATTTGTGTGAATCACTTGCTGTGTGCTGGATTTTCAGTGTATTTATACTTCATGAATCACCACTGGGTTTTATTGAGCAATTGTGTACTGAGTCACACATTTATTTTGGTAGAGATTTCATGGCCTATATTTCTTAGCACAAAGATTAGACGAGTAGGAACTCAATTGGCATAATTACTGTCAAGAACAATAAAATAAAATGTATTTATGTTGTCATTGCAGAAAGACAGGTTGGTCAGGTTAGAAATATCTTGGGGAAAAAAACCACAGCTTTAAACCAGAATGTTTTTGCACTCTGTACAAATGGAAAATCTGTGACTGTGGTTGAGAATTGTGAACTGTGTGCTCTCCCTATTTCTGTTTTCTTCTGTGTCAAAATTGTTAAGTTTTTTAGAGCTCATTGGATTTTAATTGCTGGTGGGCAGAATATTGTGGGTTGCATTGCAACAAATCTTATATTCCCAAAACTATTCTCAAAACTTCAGTGCAAAATGGAACAATAACTGCCAGAGTAAACTTCTTATCAAAAACAAACAAACAACAACAATCAAAAACATCCCCAACCCCCAAAATATACATTATTGTCAATTTTCATAGCTACTTCACCACCAACCTAGAAAAATGCTGTTCTTTGAAGTGATTTATTATCAGCACTGAAGGAGGAGGAGATGGTGTTCCCTGTTTTGGACCATGTTTTGGAAGCACTAAATTACATTGCAATAAGTCAAGTATTTGTGAGAGGGAGGGATTCTCTCAGTGCCAGGTTATTTTAATAGAACTCTCTGGTTAGGAAGATGAAATTTACAGCTCCAGTTTTCTCCTTGTAAAAGAGCCTTTCAGAATTCTTCCTCCAGACAATGGGAATGCTCCCCGTATCTTGTGTGCAGGATTGTTTCACAGCCCCAAATATTTCTTATTTGTTAATTTCTATGTAAATATTTGTATATATTCATGGGGTACAGGAAGCTGTTACATGTTTGGTGTGGATATTTGAGTACAACCTCATCTTTGAGACAACAAACCCAGACCATAGGTGAAATATTGTGCCATTTGTAGGAAATGGGAATGAGAAGATCAAATATGAAATATGTTGATTTTCAGCACTGTATTTCCATTAACTCCATTGCATTACATGTTACCAAAAGAGTCACAGTAAATGTTACTACAAAGGCTCTAATGCAGGAAAAGTTCTTTGACTCAGAAAATAATCACATGTTTGCAATTAAAGAGATGATGAGGAGTTTGCTGAGGCCAATACAAATATTTCCACTGAATGCAATATACTTTGAACTTGGTTCTGGGCATTTTTCTCACTATTAATGAGCATTTCCATACTTTCAACCACTTTTCTGAATTGATGTTCCTGGTGTCCTGTGAGCACTGGAGTGCCAGGCACGTCGGGAAAGCTCCTGCACGTGGAAGTTTCAGAGTCAGACGTTTCTCTGCTGGGTTTCAGAGGCAGCTCTGAGACAACAGGCTCACATTCCCTATTTCTTAGCTTTGGAGCTGCATGGATGCAGGGAAACAGCAGCCAGCTCAGTTTCCTTCAATTTGAAGAAGGTGCGAGGAGACAAATTAGTAAACACAGGTCTGAGTCAGGAACATTATTTATACAGTACGGTTTTAGCCTTTAGCTAAAATAGAACTGCTCTTAATGCAATATCTTTACTTGCTGGCAGAGTGAAAAAATTAATGTTTCTTTTAAAAATTAATATCTAATTTAATATTCAAATTAATATTTTATTTTGCAACCTGCAAAATAAATGCATTTTCTGTGCGCTGACACCCTGGGTCACCTCAAGTCCCTTACCTGTAGTACCTCATAGAGTGTGGTTGTTTTAATTACTCTCCATTATTTTAATTACTCTCCATGGCATAATGTTTTAAAAATGAGATAGCAGAGCTATAAATTCATGAACTAAACATAAAGCTTTTACAACTAAGAAGTAAGCAGAGAAGCAAATGAAGAGTTTGTGCCGCATCCAATTTAGATTGGATCAGTTCATAGTGGATATATTTTGATGCTGCATTGTCTAAATATATTCTTTTTTTTCTCTTTTTTTTGTTGGCAGCTGATGAAAACTGTGAATAAAATGTGCCCAAATATCACAAGAATTTACAATATTGGAAAAAGCAACCAAGGACTGAAGCTGTATGCTGTTGAGATTTCTGACAACCCAGGAGAACACGAAGTTGGTTAGGATTTTAATCTTAACTAAATCTCTTGAAGGGGTGTTGGGATTTGGCTTTTTTCCCCCTCTTCTTTCTCAGTATCTGCACTAATTATCACTGATGGAATTATACTCATGGCAGCAAAGATTTCAAATGTATGTGGGAGGAACCTCAGCGCTGTGTTTCTAAATTGGGAAGAGGAGGGTGAGCACAAATAGAGGACATTTTGAATGTGGGATCAAATTCTTTAATGATCATTCTTCACAGTAATAAAATAAAAGTGAACTTTAATACTGGGGGATGGATTTTAGTTGTGGGATTGACGTAGCTATGGATAGAAATTTACCTTTTTTATGTGGTGTGAATGCATTGCAAGCAGGGACAGGTCAAATCTCCAAATAATTTTTCTCTCATGAGGTCTGGGGTTCAGTTTCCTACCATGATATAATTCTTCAGCATAGAAACTCATTCAGTCTTTGGTCCTTCTCACTGTGATAGTGCCTGGGACAGCTGTTGGAATAAAGGAATTTTCTGCTTTGCTGTATTCATGAATACACCGATAATGTGTTTAGATTGGTTGTAAGGAAAATTCTCTTCTAGCAAAGTATTTTTCATGTGACTTTTCGACCTTCAAAACTGTTAAAATCTACCTCTAACATGCTGAAGTTGTGAGTATAATTAAAGATTTGTTTAATCAAAAATGGGTTTTAGAGGTTTTATACAGTGGCTTTAGATATCACTAATACATAAGCCTGTTCTAAAATAACAACAGAAAGCAATTTATTTCTCCAAAGTGACATTTTCACCTCTCACCTTTGCAGCTGAGACATTCCTCAACACTCCTTAAGTGAAATGCTGCTGATTGACATTGATGCCATTTGATAGAGGTTTGATTTGCTGCTCTGACTACAACTCTGCTCCGTGATTTATTTTTCCACAGGGGAGCCAGAATTCCACTACATCGCAGGAGCTCATGGGAATGAAGTGCTTGGACGAGAGCTAATCCTGCTGCTCATGCAGTTCATGTGCCAGGAATACCTGGCTGGGAACCCACGGATCGTGCACCTCATCCAGGGCACGAGGATCCACCTGCTGCCCTCAGTGAACCCTGACGGATATGACAAGGCGTATAAAGCGGTAATTAGGGCTATGAACACACCAAGGAATTCTTTTCTTCCCAGTAGGTGAATCAAAAATGCTCCCCTTGTCATTATTTTCCTCAAAGATCACGTTTCACAAGCAATTGAAATTTAAAAGTGACAAGATGGGCACGTGGAGGTGAACACAAACCATCTTGGGAAAAAGCTGAAAGAAACAGTATTTGAAAATGTACATGAAAGGAGGGTCACAAAGACTGCCAGAACAAACCATCCTGAGGTGTACAGAGCCACGGGAACACTATTATGGAAAATAGAAAATCCATGCAATCTGTTTCTCATGAGAAACCAAGCTCAGCACGTGAAAATTTGCATTCCTCCACAGCTGAAATTTAATAGTGTGCCTTTAAGGAGAGCACGATGTGTTGGGCATTGCAATAATTCAGTCTCGATGAAGACAGACACCAGAAAAAATTGTAGGGGCTGGTCAAATGCACTGGAAAATCTTCCAGAGCAGTCTGCAGAAGACTGGAACAGGAAAGTCAGAATCATATTAATGGGAGGAAATGTTTGCTGTCTCCATTGAGAGATATATTTTGGCTAACCTCAGGTAAATTTTCATGGGTTTTCCTTCAGCTCATTCAAGTTTTCATCCAAAATTAAAAAAAAAACTCCAATTATTAAATTCAGTTAATTAAATAATTAACCTTCCACTTCTCTGTATAGAATTACCTCTGGCACATTCCCAAACATTCTACAGGGGCTCACAGGTTTCTGTGTTCTGAATGAACATTAATTTTTTTTCTTTTCTTTCTTTTTTTTTTATTTTTAATCTAAGGGTTCAGAACTGGGGGGCTGGTCTTTAGGACGATGGACTCAGGATGGCATTGACATCAACAATAACTTCCCTGACCTAAACTCTCTGCTCTGGGAGTCAGAAGATCAGAAGAAGAGTAAAAGAAAAGTTCCAAACCATCACATCCCTATCCCTGACTGGTACCTGTCTGAAAATGCCACTGTGAGTAAGGCCAGGAGAGGGGACACAAAGGCTGGGATGTGCTGAGGGAGAGAGATTTACATTTCTCCAGAAATTAATAACTTGGGAGTGAAGTTCCACACCTGACCTAAATCAATAATTCCCTTTATGTCAGTGGAAATAAAAATGCCCCACAAAAGCACCATTCCCCCCCAGGATTCAGAGGTCTTGGGGAAGGAACTGTTTCCCAGAGGATTTTCTTTTCCCTCAGCTATTCCAAGAACCTGGAGGACTCAATACCCAACTTTCAGGCAGCAAGGTAGACAAGGAGAAGCACAGCATGAGCTCAGCCATGTGGATCAGGCTTCTCCCAGGTTTTGTGGCATAGATGAGCTCTTTGAAAACTCACTTGCAGATTTGTCCTGGGATTTTCTTACTTGCTCTTACTTGAAATATATTCTTATCTCAAAAAACACAGCAACAGATCAGGCATATACAAACCCAGTGCTGTGGCTTGTGTTAAAGTTGTTTATTGGATTGTAGTGCCAGAAATTTAACTTATTTTGGCCTGACCTTTGAAATATAATGGCAGCTATTAACAGCAGCTTCACTGTGGCAGTTTTTAGTACTTTGGAATCACACAATCATGGAATAGTCACAGTTTAAAGGGGCCTCTGGAGATCAGTCCAACCTCCTGCCAGGGCAGGGTCACCTGGAGCAGGTGACACAGGAACAAATACAGGTGAGTTTGGAATGTTTCCAGAGAGGGAGACTCCATGACCTCCCCATGCAGCTGTTCCAGTGCTCTGCCACCCTCATGGAAAAGTCTGAGGTGAAACTTCCTGTGTTTTAATTTGTGGCCATTATTTCTATGTTTAAAATCCCTTATTTTGGAAGCAAAGGTGGGGGGGGGGCAATGTCACCACCTGACACCTCTGTCAGCTCCTGCTTTTGGCCTCACTCGACACAGATGTGCCTGTTCCATAAATTACTGATGTGAAGGTTTTGTTAGTTCATAAGGGATGTCTGTGACCTCTCAAGGATGGCTGAAAAGCACCATGATTTAAAGGTCTTCTTGCCCACATCCCTTCTGCTGGCCCCTCACGCTCAGGAGCTCCTGAGCCTGATCTCCCTTTGGAACACCATGATCAGATTTCCAGGAGGAACCGGAGCTGCTGTTCCTTTTCCTCCCAGGTGGCGGTGGAGACGCGGGCAATCATCGCCTGGATGGAAAAAATCCCTTTTGTGCTGGGTGGCAACTTGCAGGGGGGAGAGCTGGTGGTGGCTTATCCCTACGACATGGTGAGGTCCATGTGGAAAACCCAGGATTACACGCCCACGCCGGACGACCACGTGTTCCGCTGGCTGGCCTATTCCTACGCCTCCACGCACCGCCTGATGACGGATGCCAGGAGGAGAGCCTGCCACACTGAGGACTTCCAGAAGGAGGATGGCACTGTGAACGGAGCCTCATGGCACACCGTGGCTGGAAGTAAGTGGTAGAAACTCCAATTAATGTTACCTTGCTAATTAGGGTAAAGCCAACGCTGCCTGGTGTGCGTTGTGGCGGTAAAATGTGTGTTCTAAGAGGAATATTTCCAGATGTCATTACCCTCATTAATACCCAGTGACTGCTTCTTTTACAGCCAAGTTTTCCAAAAATGTACATGTAGAACATTAGCTTTAAGAACTCTGTGCGCTCAAGACAATTTGTCAGGAAGAAACCGACCAAGTTTAAAACCCCCACGCAGGGTGACAAGAAGAAAACTGCTGCTGAGCACCACAAGCAGTGTCAGAGCTGAGGAGTAGCTTCAGGGAGAGATTCCAGTGGCTCTCAGATAAGGAAATTCTGATTTCAGCCTCCTGCTGACTGAACTCAGCCTCAGATCAGCCCTCACTCACATTCACTCAGAGCTGCAATGAAATGCCATAAAAAGCTACTGTTTGCCTGCTACCATCCTATTTCTAAAACACCTGGATGTCCTGACACTTAAATTTTTCATGGGCTCCACAGGCATTCCTGCTGCCAGGATAAATCACAGCCTGAACCAATCTCCACACACCCAAGCCTGTCACCCTGTTAAGGAGCACAGAGGGGAAGCCATGGCCTGTGGTGTGGCCAAAACCTCGATTTCCAGGAAAACCCAATTAGAAACCCATTTTTAACAGCATTGGGCACATTTGCCTTTGCTCAAAATCCTTGTGGTTTTCTAAGTGCACCAGTCAAACAACATATTCCCTGAAATTAGGTAATGAGACAGGCATCTGCCACCAGTGGGCTGACAACAGGAGCAGCACTAATGGCAAACAGATGCAGGCCAGTGTCTCTGAGACCCAGGTTCAGCTGAGTCTGGCTGCTGTTTGGAACTTGCAGGTACTTCCACTGCATAAACATTTCGGGATTTTGGACATGTCTTTTATGGCTTTTGTGTTGGCCCATGTGGAGTTAGTGCTGGCCGGCTTTTAAAGGCTACAGTCAAGAATTAGCTTTTCAAAGCTAATTTTTTTTTTTTTTCAGGAGGTTAAAAAGTGTTGGGTGAATTTGGGGAGAAACCTTGAACTCTTACATCTGACAATACATTCCCGTGCATTTCTGCAAATTCTAAAGCATTCTCTGAGAGCTAACTTGACCACTTAATTATCTAATTTATGAATTTAATTTTCCTAAGTGCCACAAGAAACATCATTATGAATTCATCCAGAAAAGATGACATTGGCCTTGTCACTAACAGCTGTCACACTGAGTTCCATTATGTAAAGATGGACAATATAGAAGCTGAATATTACCCTGGTAGAAGCTGAATATTACCCTGGTTTCTCAGGACCAATTACATTTTGGATTTGTTTCATCTGATTTGCTTTATTTCTTGATGATGTTTTAATTATGATTAATGTCCTGCTCTGTTACATTATGGTGAGGCCTCCAACAAAGTGCTTGCAGAAGCTCTCCCACCCATCCTTTTGTGTGGGTGGCATCTCCTCATTGTACCACATCTTGAAACTGCCTCTCCCCTCTCTCCTCATCCATCCTTGCAGTGGTCCTGCACAGAAACTTCTCACTGCTCTTGCCATGGGAAAATTTAGATGGGATTTTTCTTATTTCATTTCAGTCCCTAGAGAAGCATGTGCACCACAGATACCCAACACCACCTCATGCCTTTAAAACCCAGCCATGATATTTTCCTGCACATTATTTTGACTGCAGTGGATGCAGTTTCTTCAGCAATTTTACATATAAAGTTTCTGCACTGGGTGAACTGCAGAAGGCTTCTCCCAAGTTTTCCCAAGTTTGCCCAAGAGGCAAAAAAAGAGATTGATTTAATTTTATTTCCCGTGTTTTTGAGGCTGGATTTGCATGTTCAGGCACTAGGAAGGAGTCGCTCTTGGCAACAAAAAGCCATTTTCTTAAATACATGTATTAAAACTGAGCAATTAGTGTGTATGGCAAAACATTTCACAGCAGATTAATCAGGATGTTATACAGTATGTGAGGGGAAAACAATTGTGTCTGTTTCTCAAGTGGAGGGGAAGCACGTTTATGCAGAGCAGCATATGCCACTGGCTGATGTTTAGGCTTTCCCCATCAACAAAAGTGAAAAGTTTAACATCTGTATTATATAATCCTCCTGCTCTGCTTCCAGAAGGCACTGAGGGCTCATTAAACACTTGACTACTGCTCTGTGGTAATTGGACAGGAACAGGGATTTTAGTTTAACTCTTCTTGGTCAGAAGCATTCGGTGAATGCAACTCCTGCTAATCTTTGCCATTTAAACCGTAACAATTAATGATCGCTAACAAACACGTTTTAAAATATTTTCTTATTAGAAATGCAGGTGGAACAAGAAATGAAGCTCACAGAATTTCTTTCTCTGGTGTTCATGTTCTGTATCTTGTTATCTGTGTGAGAGTGGAGAACTAATAAGCAGGAAAAATAATGGTGAGAAATAGGAGAGAAACCTGGAGAATGGAAACGTTTGAGCTCTATATGTAAAGACAGTGCCTCCAGACCCTTGCAAAGGTTACAGAGGTCTCTAATGCAGAATTAAACTGCAGCTCCTCAGAGGCTGGAGGCACTGAGGTTCCTGGGGCTTGATTAGGACATATTTCTGATGGAAATCCCTATTGCAGAGCAACAGTGCAGATCCCAATCCCCTGCAGCACAGTGATAGGGAGAAAAAAGACCCTTTCATTTCTTACAAACTGCAGACACCATATGTAACATTAAATAATTATTCCTACCTTGATTTTTCTGGCTTTTCTATCAGCTGGATTACTCAGGGAGCAAAACAGACCGAGGAACTGTTTCTCCAATTGCTCTGGTAAATCCCTTTTACATAACAACCCCTGTGAGCACACAGCCCTGTGTCCTGGCATTCAGGGTTCTATCAATTGAGTGAACAGCTGCACCTCCTGCCACCCAACACAGACAATTCCATTTCTACCCAGGGCACTCATAAGGGAGAGCTGCTCCATGGGCAGTGTCCAGGGTTAGGGATGCTTAGTGCTTTCTTGAAAGCAAAGCACAAATTTTTCTTTCAGAGAGAGACCTTCCTCCTGGTTGTGTTCCCATCTTCTCCATCAATAGGATCTCAGGAGGGTTTGGGTTGGAAGGGTCCTTAAAGCTCATCGAGTTCCAGCCCCTGCTTGGAGCAGCTTTTCACTATCCCAGGTTGCTCCAAGCCCTGTCCAACCTGGCCTTGAGCACTCTGGTGCTTTGTTACAGAACATTTGGCACTTCTAAAAATCTTTTCGCCCTTCCAAATCTGCAGGCTAAGCCATCTGGACGAATACCCAACTTGTGTTTATCCAAGTTACCTTAATTTGCGTAAAAACTCAGACCTGACCAATAGATTAAAAAGGACATGAAGTTGTTCCCCTTTTCCCCCAATGCTGACAGGCATCAATGACTTCAGCTACCTGCACACGAACTGCTTTGAGCTGTCCATCTACGTTGGCTGTGACAAGTACCCCCACGAGAGCGAGCTGCCGGAGGAGTGGGAGAACAACCGCGAGTCCCTGATTGTTTTTATGGAGCAGGTACTCCCCACAAGGCTGGCTCCTTTCAGACTGAGAGATTATTCCTACTACTGCTATTCTTGCATGACTAATTATGTGGTTATTGGCATTTTTGATAGACACAGCACTTCAGCCAGGCTGGTTTGACTTAGGGGAGTAAAGCAATGAAGCTTCTGAAAATTCGATGTGGGTGCCGAGCTCGCTGGAAAGGGCTGCTAGAAAAAGACCCCAACATTGTGTCTGTTGCTTCATCTGTTCTTTTTATCTGTGTCTTGAATTTGATGCCTCAGGAATCCTAAGAAAACTCACAAACTGATTCACAAAATGCCTGAAGGCCTGCTACAGGGTTAATAATGATATTCCGCAATATCGTGAGCCCTTAAGTAGGAATATAAAAATATAACTCACTTATAGAATGAAAGATTCATTGTAAGGAATACTACTGTTCTTTGCTGTGCAATATTTACTTGTTTTTTTATTCACTTCACAGGTCCATCGTGGCATCAAAGGTATTGTGAAAGATGTGCATGGAAAGGGAATCCCAAATGCTGTTATTTCAGTGGAAGGTGTCAACCATGACATTCGCACAGGTAAAAAAAAAAACAATAAAATTACAAAACATCAGTGCAAAAGGACAGATTTGTGGTTTAAAAACAAACCCACTAAACCATGTTCCTAAGTACCACATCCACATGTTTTTTTGAATGCAAATTTTATGTATTTTTATCTCTTTACTGGTGTTCTGTGTTCTTCACTTGCTGCCACTTCCATGTGCTTTGCCACTGAGGTACAGAGTGGCAGATTTGGACACATAAACTGATTTCAGGCCATGGAATATCATAGAGCTTTTTGACTTCCAAATCTTTATTGTTTGCCACAAGAGGTGATCTGAGCCAATAATGAATCTTGGACTATCTAACTTAGTTTCTGATTAATTTCAGTGCTACTGTGTCTCCATTGTAAAAGTAAGCATTGAATGACAGATAGTTAATTAGGCAATAATGATTCTGCCTTAAATATTTCAAAATGGGACCACTGGGAAATGACAGTGGGAATTAAAGTAGTCAGCTGTTTTTTCTTGTCTTGGAAGCCTTGGCAGTGCTGAAAGTCTGCCATAAAGTGTGGGTTGTATTACTCTGTTAACAAAATTAATGTACTGCTCCCAGTTAATGCAATGTGTGATTAATCTCCAGCTCTCTGTGCTCTGGATTGTCATGTGAAAAAAAAAAAAAGTGCAATAAATGTGCAAGATCCCAAAATCCACCTTGTAACACCCGGGGAATCTTGCAGCTATTTACATCTTGACTTATTGCTGAGCCTCTGTGGCTCAAGGCCATCTGCACTTGTTAGTAAAAATAAAATTACTTATTTCATTCCCTTTAATTTTTCTTTTTAGTGAGACGTTTAAGCTCACACTCTGGAATCACTGTGGAGATGGGAACATAAAAGTTCTATCTTGTTTTGTATTACCCAGATAACAATACACGTCTCATTAGTCCCTGAAACCAGAGGATTTATGCTGGAGCCAAAAAGCTAAAATGACATGTATAACTCCAGAGAAAGAAGGCAAATTGTCAGCAGTCTTCTTTCATTTATACCTTTTAAAATGAAAAATGTGCCCATTTAAACCTCTGAGTTGCCTTGATGTAAAAATAAGCCAAGCAGGAGAAGAATTATGGCCAGTATCTCTATTCACATAAGTTTTGTTTCAAGTGAGCTGAGCTCTGCTGTTTCACTGGCCCATTACCGTGGTCAGCTGCCCCAGACAGAAGTTGCCTGTAAAAGCCCTCTAATAACATTTAAAAGCTTGAGAAAATTCCTTTGCTTCTTCCTGTGGACTGAAATAAAGGCAGATTGGTGTGGCTTTCTCCTGGATACAATATCCCTGATGGAAGGAGAGGGATGCTGACATTCAGCTAACACCAGTAATGGGCTAATTGGAGGCACTGATTCCAGGAGCTTTGTGGGAAATTATTCCATTTTCCCTCGATGCAGATGTAACTATTGATTAAGTCTGAGTGATTCCATGTGGTTACAGTCAGAAATGGGCTGGACTCTATGAGAAAACCTCTGGAAAAAGAGTTCAGTTGGGTGAACAAATGCACCTTTCCCCCTCCATGGTGCCAAGGCAGTTTTGGGGGTTGCTTCCTGTAATTTGGGAAATGACAGAGTAAATATTGATGGAGAAATGTGCAGTTTCTTCCTGGTGAAATACTTCTGTGTCACAGCCAGACTTCAAAGACAGATGCTTCTTGTGTGGTTTTTGAACCAAAGCATAATTAATTTAATTTCACACAGTGTCCAGAGAAATTTTTATGAATATTTTGGTAAGCTTGCTGTGATTTCACTATACTTTATGTACCAAAACCCAGGGATTTTGAGGTAGCATTTATTAATATCTAATATATTAAATATATTTATATATTAAATATTTATTTAAATAGTCCAAGCTAAGCATAATTCTAGTATTACAACTCTCCAGCCTCACTCCTGGCTGCCTGGTCCATACAGAAAAGTTCAATTTAAGTTGTTACATGCTTTGGGTATGCAGCACTATGGCCAGGGTTCCTGGAGAGTCTTTTGTTGGTATAAAAAGCATTAGAAAGATTTTTATAATGTATTTAAATCAGTACAGTTTGGTACATTTAAATGTAAAAATTGCTTTTGCACTTTTACAATTACAATTAATTGTAACTTAAGGTCTGTCCTATCAGGCTCAAAGGACATTTCTCTTAACTGTAGAATTTATGGAGTAGTCTGACATATTAAATTCATAGCCATGCTATCTTTGTCCTTTAATGCATTGTTATTTTATCTAAGCAGACATGGCAATCCTTTTCCAGCCCCAGTAGGTAGATATGGATGCAGTCTGCCTCCAGCCTCCTCCCACTGGAACCTATTATTTCAGAAAACCTATTATTTACTAAATTTATCTGTGTTTTTAATTGTGTTTCTTTTTGCCATCTGTTCTGACTTTTTTTTTTTTAATTTTTTTTTTTTTTAACCTACTGGATTTAATCTGATTTTCAAAAAACCCCAACCTTTTAGCCTGGTATTAAATTCTGGGCACTGACAGCTGACAGAAATACTCCTGTCTGCTTGCTTCTAAATGGAAAGGAGGGAGAGAGCATCCTGCTGAAGGCTTCATACCCAGCTTTGCAATAAATTCCCAGTGGGGTGTGATGTGTAGGTTTATTCCTGGCCCTGTGTGGGGTTGTGATGAACTGCCTGTTAAATGTGTCAGAAAAATGTGGGTCAGGTTTGCAGTCCTGGGGCTAAAGCCGGGCTGGGAGCAGGGATGTGATCACAGCCACACACGGGGGGATCTCTGCCTGCCCTGGGCTACTGCCAGAGCTTTTACAGCTGAAAATGAGCCCTGGGGGATAAATACAAGGAATTTGGGCAGATTTATGGCTTGGCCTTTTGTTTGGCTTCCAACAGACCCAGTGGTGAGGGAGAGCTGAATAAAGATCCTCTCTCAGAGCCTTTCCTAAAAACGCCCAAGTCACGAGGAACAGAAAATTTGGACCTTATTATCAGGCCAAATGTGGTCATACTGACTTTAAAAAATCCTGATCATATTGGGATGTAAGAATGGGCCTGATCAGGTACAATTCTGGCACATCAGAGGCTGCACTATCAGGGTATAGTCAATATTGCCATTTGGTAACACTTCCTGTTTGCAAACACATTTTTTATTTTACCAAACCCTAAATTAAAACGCTGTTCCTAAAAACAGAGGCTGACCAGCCTGATCCTTCCCCAAAAATGATATTTTTATGCAAATCATCTTCAGTTTTTGCTACACTCTGCACTGCCAGTGAGCCCAGGCTGGTGTTAGTAAGGCTGTCAGGTCTCATCAGAGCTAAAAAACCCCAGCCCCTCCTCATGCAGGAGATGTTCCATTTCTATTTTTACATGGAATTGCATATTTGAATATGTACTTAGATTTCACAAGGAGTTTCTCCAGGACAGAGTGCAAAACTAATTTTAGGTAATAGTTTTTCCCCTTCTTCAATTCACAGCTAAGAACACTCGGGGGTTAAAATCATATTTAAAAGAAGCCTAAAACAATCCTAATGCACATATGGGTACATAAAATGGTATATCTGAGATCATTCATGGGGAAAAAGAAGAATCAAAAACCTCCTGATTCAATGAGGTGTTAAAATACATTTCTATGAGTAGTTTAGTTGATTACAGGAGCTTGGTTTGTGCATTTACATTTAACCAGGTGGTTAAACGTCCTGGTGAATTTACTTTGTGGGAAAATCAGTGTAAAAAAGCTCAATGTAAGGCTTAATAGAAGGGAATATTTACTTACACCTCAAAGTGAGTTGCTGTTATGTATTCACACACTTTTCCTAATAAATAGCACCAAAATCTGTGTCCTGGCAGTCTGGTCAGGGTTGGATGAGGTGGATGTTTCACCGGGGCTCCTCTGGATCCCTCAGTTAGGATTAGTTTGGGAAAGGTCTTTTCAACCCCATGGGAATCACCAGATTTTGCCTCAGGCAAAACTGCCAAAAATCTACAGCTGGATTGGAGCCTTTTTTTCATCATTTGGAAACGATGGCTGAGGTGTGTTTTTCTCTAGGGCTGGCAGGATGAGGAGGGTACTGGTGGTGGGGGCAGCCCCTTGGACACCCTCCTGGTGTGAGGATGGAGGGTTCTGCCTGTGGTGCCAAGGGCTTCTCCTGGGTGTGGTGCAGAGCTGGGAGTTGGACTCGATGGTCCTCGTGGGTCCCTTCCAAATCAGCTTATCCCATGTGAATCTGTGTCCTCATCTCATGGACTCAGGTTGCCCCAGGAAAGGTTTAGATGCGATGTTAGGATGAATTTCTCCATGGGAAGGGTTTTCAACAACTGCAGCAGGCTGCCCAGGGGTGTGGTGTGCGGGAGAATCAGGACTCTTGGACAATTAATCAATATGATTAAGCAGAAGTTGTTTTATTGTTTATATTATGCTATATTTATACATTCTAAAACTGCTGCACACGCTGATCATGCATTTTTTGAGTGGTGTCTCTGTTTTGTTTACACTTTCTCCATGTATTTCTTAGAATATGTGATTAGTTATAATTTGTGTTTCACCACCCTCCTTTATCCAGTTCTTGTAGTCTTAGCATTTTTTTTCTGTTTCTTTTTTCTTATTTTAACACAATTTATGTCTTAGTAACTGACAAATTCTGAAGGGTGTTAATAAGAATAACTAAAAACAGTTTGACTAGAACACATTGTAGTTTAAAGTGTCTAAATATATTACTACAGTGGTGGAGTCCCCATCTTTAGAAGTGCTCAAAAATCCGTGGCTGTGGCACGTGAGGACACGGTTTAGTGGTGAACATCATGGTGATGGTTGATGCTTGGATTTGAGGATCTTAGAGATGTTTTCCAACCTCAGCGATTCTGTGACTTTATAAACACCACTTTCCTTGAGGAGAAAGGACCAAATTCCTGAAAACCATCCCTTTTCCCTGCCAGGAGCTGACGGGGATTACTGGCGCCTCCTCAACCCGGGCGAGTACGTGGTGGGCGTCAAGGCCGAGGGCTACACCGCGGCCACCAGGACCTGCGAGGTGGGCTACGACATGGGGGCCACTCAGTGCGACTTCACCATCTCCAAGACCAACCTGGCGAGGATCAAGGAGATCATGAGGAAGTTTGGGAAGCAGCCCCTGAGCCTGGCGGCGCGCCGGCTGCGGCAGCGGGCGCGGCGGTGGCAGCGGCGGTAGAGCCCGGCCCCAGCTCTGCTCCTCTCAGCCTGGCTGTAGTCATAGTGAGAGTTACATAGCCCATCTCTTCATGCCTTTTCTTCTCTGCTCGAGGCCTTTCTGTTAGTGGAGCTGGATGGATGCTCGGGGGGGTTCTCATTTTTGGTGGGAAAAGAATCGGAAATGAAGTTCAAGTCGAAGCAAAAGGAGCTCCCGGTTGAGGGGAGAGATGGAGAATGGAGGAAGGTGTTTTGAGTTGAGCTGGAATGAAATGTTTTGCTTGTTGGGTTGTTTAATCCTTTGCCAATCTGTTTCCCTTTAAAAATTGAAGAGAAAGGATGAAAAACAACAACAACAAAAAAGAGATACTTACAAAGGAGAAGTGTTCCGAATGAAAAATTGAAAAACATATCTGAAGTATAAAATTGGTATCTAAAACATATCTAAAGTATAACATTGGTATATTTTTGCAACTCAAAAAAGTTTTGACACTATGTTTTATTCTTATATGGGAGGAAAAGCTGAGAGGTGACAACTTCTGTTTAATGTGATTAAAACTTGTGCCAGAATTTCTCTTTTCTCAGAGGTTCCCCTTTTGATAAGCACTATATTTCAGGAAAAAAGCCTGCAGTAAATAACCCACCTTTGCTTTCCTGCTTGGGTTGTTTAGATTTAAGGATGCTTTGTGCTGCCAGAGTTTAATGCCAGGAGTGTTTTCTCCTCTGGCTTTTTAATGCTGCAATTTTACTCCATGAACTAAACCTGACAAAAAGGTTTTGGGATCAGGACCACTCTGGCACCGTGGTGTGGCAGCTCTTCCCTGATGTGGGAGAAGGACCCAAACAAAGCTTTTCCTGAGGATGCAACTCCTTGTGTCATGTATGAGAGGAAAGGCTTGGTCATTGACAGGTGCTTAATTCACAAATCCACTGATATAATCTTTTTTCTTAATTTTTGGCCTGACTGGAAGTGCCTTTTGTGCTCCTGCACATCTTGTGCCACCGTCTTCTGTGACATGCAAGGGGTTCTGGGCTCCTCTGCAGGCCTTATGCCTCTTTGGGAGCAGGATTTGTGCTTTATTGTTGGCTTTTGAGTAATAAAATTGTACAGCAGGACAGGATTGAGGTTCAGGAGAAATGCAGAACACATCTAGGAAAGAATCAACACTGAGCAAAGTGCCAGCTAATGAAAATATTACTTAATGACCTAAATTATACCTAAAAAAACAGGGTCAGCTGCATGATTTTAGCCAGTCTGTGGCTAAATAAACATCTCCTAACACACTTGGTAGCAGACTGCAGCACACTCTTCCAAATACAATTCTGTTTTAAACATTTTGATTGCTATTTAGAGTTTTTGCCAGTTTGATAAGATTCTTGGAAAAGACGTTCAGCAAAATATCATTGAAAATGAGGAAAAAATAAAGCATGAGTAGAAAAGTTACTGTAAAAATACCATGTGCCATCCGTATTCATCATTTTTTTATTGTCAAATAATGTAGGAAACACATGAAAGGTAAAAGATTGCAGAATGAAAATCATAATCATGAGCCATTGCATAGTAAATAATCATATTCCTAAATTTCATAGCCAATTTCAGCCCTTGCTTGTCCTGCAGATACCATTAAATAACAGCAAAGGCTCCAATAAAACAGAAGAGTGCACTTTTAATTCTCTGTGGCTGAAATTATGGAATGCCTCCAAGTCAGTATCATTTCAATTAAGTAATAGAAGTAAACAACTCATCCAATCATTCCATCATGTGGAATTATATTTTACTAATTTCACCCTCTTTGCCACCCTTAACAGCATCCTGTATGCCATATATTTTTGTATAGTAAATATAACTGCAGTTTGTCAAGAAGGGGTATTTTTTTTCTTGAGAGGTGAGAAGGGATTAATGGTCTCTTTGTGCAGGTAACAAAGTGAAATATTTTTGGAACATGGAGGAATGACAGCAGAGAATTTGTTTGCAGTTAAATTTGATGTGTAGATTTTAGGACTATCATGATAGATCAAGAGCACAGAAGATTTTTTGGGTCATGAATGGAGCTTTTTGGGTGGATTCTCTCTGGAGTCCCACAAAGGCATCTTGCAGAGTGGTTGGAATGCACTGGCAAAAGTGGAACAAAATAGCCAAATTTAAATGGGATTGAAGGTGGAAACCACTGTTTTAGTCCTGGCAGGGGAGGTCTTTCTACCTTGAGATAATGGTGTGAGAGTTTAACTTTACAAACCTTGAAGTTCCTGTGCTTTGTTCTCAGAACTGAGGTCCTTTCTATCAGAAATTATTTTTCATTTGATAACAGGAAATGGATTTGATGGGGAATTCTTGGTCATCTGTTAGCTGAGGCTGGATGGACTCTGCTGAAGGCCCCAGGTGCTGGGGACAGTGGCTCTGGGGCTCTTTCCTGGCTGTCACTAGTGCTTACAAGAGTTTGGGCACAGCAGAACTGGGACTGTGCAGGTGACCTTACTCCATTTTAGTCCAGGCATTCCTAAATAAATGGCCTAATAGCTGTCAAGTGGACTTGTCTGTGCAATTATTTTCTGATTGTCCAGCACTGGAAAACACCCGGGCTCCAAGGAATTTTACCAGGAATATCAGATGTGTGAATATCTCGTGCTGTTTATGCCTGCCCTGGATGTAATGATAGCAAACTGATGTGTGCCCTGTTTACTGCTGTAGTTATGCACTTGGGAGTTAAAATGTTCCTTTCCTTTGAAATACACAGCATCATGGCTTAACCTTCAGACACATCCAAACCACAAACCAGTAAATCTGGAGCCCTATGTTTTCTGTTTATCTGCCTTTTCCACCTCTTTAGAACAGGTAATTATTTGTAAAGTCTGTGCTTTAAATCTCTTTTAGTGTTGTAGGAAAACAGACAATCCTGCAGAGATGCCAAGAAATAAAACTTGAGGGTGGATTCAGCCCTTTTGTAATTACAGATCCATTTGAACAGCTTATAGCAGTTCTCTTATGTGGGAACTTTGCTAAATCTTGATCATCCCTGCTATAAAAGAGAAAAATCCCTTCCAAGTAATAAGAAATTCAGCTGCACAACCTCAGCCACACACAGGAAAGGTTACACAAATGAAAGGTTAAGACAGGAGATACTCCACTCTGCTTGATAATACCAACCATCAGTCATCTGCTCCCAGGCAGAGCCCTGACAATCACAAAACACAGAGGGAGCTGCCTGGCTTCTCCTCAGCCATCCCTGTCAGGTCATCCAGCTGTTCATTTTAATTCCTTTAATCATCATCTGGGTTTTTCTCATCCAGCCTGGTAACTACAAGTGCAGTAACCTCTCAGAGACAGCTCTCAATACCTGCAAATCCCAGACAGGTTTGGGTTGGGAGGGTCTTAAAATCCATCTCATTCCACCCCTGGCATGGTAGGGACACCTTCCACTCTTCCAGGTTTCTCCAAGCCCTGTCCAGCCTGGCCTTGGATACTTCCAGGGATGGGTGAATCAGGTTGGGAATCTACAGAAATAATATCTGCTTACACACATTGGTATAAATGTAATGGCATTTGGTAATCTCTAATCCAAGTTTAATTTACTGGCAGCAGAAGAGTTTTAGGAATATCTGAGTATCGCTTTTAGCAGGAGCTTGAGCTTTGTGTGGGTAAAACACTGATGAAAATGAATGTGAATGAAATCATTGTCTGTGCTAGTTAGGAAATACATTTTTTCATTGGATATTTTAAGCCTGTCACATATTTTCAGCTTCTGTCACCATCCACTTTCCTTTCTTTTATCCATGTATAGTTGTGGGTTTTTTTTCTCTAACTTCAGCTCATTATTTTCATGGAATTTGGGACATCTCCCCAGAGTGTGGATTTCAGCAGTGAGTGACAGAGATGCAGCCAGATTCCCTTGTTTCTTTTATCACCCTGGCAGGTGGTTGACCTTTATGAGAAACACCAAAACAGAGATGAACTTGAAACAGAACACAAGTGGATTCACACCAGTGCCTTCCACTCCTTATCCTTCAAAAACTGGCACGACACCCCTTTGCTGTGGGGCTGAAAAAGCCCAAGTTTGGAGCTTTTTTTACCTTTTATTTTGTGACCAGGCTCTGAGTGAATTCAGGCAGCAGCCCTAAGCCTGAGGGGGAAGTGTAAAAGCACAAAGTGTGTGAGTTGTGGTGGCATCACCTCCTGCTGCAGGACAAGCAGCTCTGGGCACACCTTCCAAGCCTCCAGCCAGAGCCCAGGGAAGCTCTGCTGCTTCACACTCACCGAGAAAAACTTTTCAAAGCCTTTTCCCTCTCCTACTGCAGCAGTTGCACACCTGGAGAAAGAATCAGTGATTTTTTTTTTATTTCATGGGTACTTTTAGGACCACTTTTGGCTGTGCTGCTTTGTGTTATAAAGACAAATTTTTTTGGCTCTTTCCAGTCCTTAATAAACAGCTATGAGTCCTTGTGGCTTCAGGTGATAAACTTCTAGAAGTTTTAGTGTTTTCTTCTGATAGCTCCTTAACAATCCAAGTTTAAGTCATATCTATACACTTAATCTGAAGTGTTTACTGGTCTTTAATTTCTTCATGAAGAAACTTCAGGTAAGGTTTTTGTTTTTCACTTTAATGTTGTAAAAATTTTTTAGCAGAAAAATTTACATTAAATGAAGTCATGGCAGTGAATGCAATCTTGTCACTAAATAACCATTCTATGCCATCTTCCATTGATAAAATCAACATTTTGCAGCATCCATGGTCACTTTATAGCTAGGTGAGGTTTACAAATCCACCAAGTCCACACTGAGATTTGCAGAAGAATTTGGTGATCACTTTTGTGGCTTCCTCTTTAACTGACGAGGCCCAATTTGATTTTGATGGAGATCTTTTACAGTTTCCATTAAAATTTTAAACATTGCCCACATGCTCGAGTTTAATTATCATCTCAGTGTTTCTCATTAGGCACATAAAGGATATTTTTATACATTTCACAAATTTCAGAGGGGCTGTATTGACTCAACAATTTTTGGTGTGACATTTCAACTTAATATGTAAATGAGTGTTTTTATCAGTAAAAAATGACAATAATTGGATTTTTGACAGCTTGTAAAAAAACTTGTTAAGAGCAGCACTTTTTAAAGTGATTTTTCCCACCAAAATGCTACAAAAGAGCATTGCCCTATATATTCTGAAATACTGGTGTTGTTTAGAGAAAACAGTAACAATTCCCACCTATTATTACACTAAGTAATCTCAACCACATGATATTTTAATTATTCTAGTCATTAACTCTCCCTTAATTTGAAGCAGCTGCTTTCTAAAATTCAATGCATCACTTATGTCAACAGCCCAATCATTCTTATTAACTCTGCTGTCCCAAAAGCAACAAAAAAGAGCATTCAGAGTAAACAGTCATTTAAAGATTAAATATTCATCCAGCTTTATTGTCAGCAAGTAAAAATATGAAAAATGGAATTACTTTTTGTGGTTTAGATGTGGCAGAAATTCAATACCTGGGTTAATAAGGAGCAATAGCAGCATAACCTCACTTAACCAGACCAGGGGGATTTAAATCTGAGATCTCTTTCTTAGCACAGGGATCTGGGTCTGCTTCCATGGCCTCAGTGTAAAAAGTGACAAAATCACATTCTTATTTATTACAGCTTTGTGAACCCTGGAATTCACAGGTGAGTGGAATCATTAATTTGGGTTGGCCAAGCTCTGGCTCAGCTCAGGGATCATCTCCTGGCTCCAAGGTTGTCCTCACAAGCAGAACAGGTGAATTTACAGAATACCTGGGAGAGGAGTGGGAAGTGAAGGGAAAAACTGATCCTGTTTCTATGATCCACCCTGTATCTGCCTTATTTTTCTGTATTTGGCTAATGAAGGGCAGCTGGAGCCCCTGTAGTGAACATAATGATTTCTGGGAACATTCAAACCCCAATGATTGCGCTGAAGGACCAAGACAATCAATCAGCAGCTCCACCAGAGAGACATAAGCTGTTTAATCTCTTTATTCAGTTTAAATCTAAATTTAATTTGCTACCGTTGGTTGCTATATGGTCATTTTAAAATACTACAACAAATTCCTCGAGTGTTAGAAGTTTAAGAGTTGTTCTTCAGAGATATTTATCTGCTTTTACTTACACACTTTTTGTGACTTTTGCCCTAAAAAAGTCATCAAGGACCAGTTTAATGACTCTGAAAAATTTGGGTACTGATGGTCCTGTCCTGTCAGTCAATGCACCCTCAGCACTGTGTGCTGAACATACCTGATCTGGAGAAAATCCAGCATTTCAAAATCGGTTTCTCACTAATGAAAGTGTCCATAGAAATGAATTGCTGGTTTCCATCTCAGCTTCAGAAGTAATGCATCATTCCTAAGGCAGCACGAGTCTCCAGAGGGTACTTTTCAGATTATCACAGTCTTTAGATGTATTATTAAGACCTTGACTGCTGCATGATTGATCTAATTTAAATATAAATCAATAGAACTTCCCTAGAACTCATCCCTGTCTTCTGCAGGGAACTTGTTAGATTTTTGGGCAATGAGACCAGAAAAAGTGTGAGACTGGGGTGGGAGAAACAGAACCTCTATTACAGAGGGAAAACTGAGGGATGGAAAAGAAGATTCCAGTTGAAATCTTCTAGTCCCCTATTTTTCCTGAATAAATTTGCTTTTTCCTGAATTTTCAAATAGTTTATGTTCCTGAAGCAGACATTGAGGTGAACAACAAAGGACATCATAAGTGGTGGCATTTCAAGATTGCCAGTCCAAGCCAGAGAGTTCAGAAGCAGATGGTGGCAAATTATATTTCAGCAAACACTGATAACAAGTTTATCAACAGAAAATTACTCTGAAATTTGGGATCTGGCAGAAAGCTGAGTGGCTGCATTTCACACCAAGGGACCTCAAAGCTGATAAAAGCCCAGGGTAGGAAATGGGATGTTCAGAGCAGCATTCCTTCAATGAGTTTGTGATTTGACAATCAACTGTTGAGTGAAATGTTGAGGATGTTGAAATCACCCATTTCCAATTTCAAGTAACATAAATGCCTGTTATTACAAATAAATATATAAACTATGGAGGGGAAGGAAGGAGCAAATCAGGGTGTTAGAAATGAAGGAGAAATGCACCTCTGTGACCCACAGCAGCAGTGGGGTGTGTGTTTGTGTGGGCACACAAGAAATGAGGAGGGCAGGAGTCCTCAGGGGGCATCAGCACTGCAGAGCTGCCAATTGTTCCACATTAGAAACCCCAAATTGTACAAATGCAGCCTTAATATAGCAACAAGCAGAGCAGAGTGCAGGAGTCCCCTGTGTTTATCAGCTTCCCTGATTGCATCTCCTTGAATTTCAGTCAGCCTAAGAACTCAGGATGGAAATTAGTGGTTATAACATCCCTCCCAAAAAA